>QEPC01005805.1:8592350-8621029 GCA_003113815.1 Sphenodon punctatus | reverse complement strand
AGGAGGTTGCAGTAATCGAGGCGAGAGATAACCATGGCATGAACAAGGGTTTTGGCCGAGGAGGTAGAGAGAAAGGGGTGGATCCGAGCAATGTTATGGAGGGCGAATCGGCAGGATCTGGCAACAGAGTCAATGTAAGGTTTAAAAGAGAGGTGTGTGTCAAAGATGAAGCCCAAGCTACGGGCTTGGAGAACAGGATGGATGGTGACTCCATCAATACAGATGGGCAGGTTAGAGGAAGAGGAGGAAGGAAAAATTAGGAGTTCGGTCTGTTGAGCTTGAGTTGACGTCGGGACATCCAGGCGGAGAGGCAGTTGACGAGGCGTGAGTGGACAGAAGAGGAGAGAGAGGGGGTAGAAAGATAGAGTTGGGTGTCATCAGCGTAGAGGTCATATTGGAATCTGTGGGAGGCAATAAGTTTTTCAAGGGACAGAGTGTAAATAGAGAAGAGGAGAGGACCGAGGACAGAGTCTTGGGGGACCCCAACCAACAGGGGGAGGGAGGAGGAGTTTGACTCAGGGAGCAAGACTTTAAAGGAGCAGTCAGAGAGGTAGGAGGAGAATCAGTCAAGGACAGAGCCACGGAACCCCAAAGAGTAAAGCGAGTCCAATAGAAGCAAGTGGTCGACAGCGTCAAAGGCAGCGGAGAGATCAAGGAGGACAAGAATGGAGTAACGGCGCTTAGATTTAGCGACAAGTAGATCCTGCCATGCCCCAATCTTAGTGCTAGAAATCCCACCTGCTCTCTTCTACTGCAGCTTCCTTCTAATATCTGCCAGAGCCTGGAATCCCTCATCCACTTCCTCTCATTTGTGATCTACTGCCTCCTTTCCTAATCTCGTTCCAGTCACAACCATCCTTCACCAGCTTCTTCCTCCTACCCACTCAAGTGCAGAAAACTTGCTACCTGATCTGCCATTTGCAAATCAGATAATAGATACTACTCACATAATATCCAACAAGTACCTGGGTTTTTTTTTGGGGGGGGGGCCGTGTAAATGCCCACTAATTTTATAAACGAGCTGACAGAAAGGAGCTTGGGCTGGCAGAGAATGGCATAGATACCAAGGTCTGGGTACATCTGGACCCAAAGCAGAGCAGCTGAGCCACACCACAAGGGCCCTTTCAAGACTCTATAACTGTAAACTCTTCATAGGACCAATATGCAATACCCGACACCATAACCAAAGTAGATAGGGGGAGGCAGCAGTTGCTCTGGGAGCTCTTCTTGTAGAGCTTTGGAAAGGAAATGGGAAAGTTGAAGATCCAAGGCCACTACAGGCAAAAAGAAAAAAAAAAAGGGGGGGGGGGAACTGTATGAAAACAGCAAAGAATCCACCACCCAGAGGAACAAAATAAAAAAAGCTCCTCTGCTAGTGTCAATGCTGTTAATACTTACAGTTAGTGCCTTGAAAGGACCCTTCTGGTGTGTCTCAGCTGCTCTGTTTTGAGGCAGCTTTGCCCAAGTTCTATGCCACCCTGTCCAATCTCCTTTCAAAGTCAAACACACACACACACACACCAAACAGGTAGGCAAGTACTCCTTTCCCAATGTCAGTACAGGCTGGGTACTTGAAGGACTACCTGAATGTTTGAGTATTACAAATGGGTCATAAACGCACAACTTGTTTCAGCTCCACAGAAACCTCCCTACCATCCCATCCCATATGCATGTTCTCATTTACCAGCTCCTTCCAATCACTCAACCATCATGGGACTCAAAATGAAATACTTTGCTAACTTTCAAAGGCAAATTTGTATTTGGTTAAAACAAAAAAGCAAATTTACCTGATCACATGTAAACAAACCAAACCATAAGCAACCACACATTTAAACATTTCTCAAAAGGAGAGAAAAATAATTAGTCATTATTCTCACCGGTGCACAAGGTTCCCCAAACCAAAATATAGCTACAAATTTTAGTTTTTCAGAGATCACTTTAAACAAGTCTATGACATCTCTGATTCTATTAAAGCTTTATGCTTCGTAATAATTTGTAAATTATTCAGGCTGAAAGAAAGAAGTGGATAGGCATTAAACTTCATGCTTCTGGACATAAGATAATTTGTTTATGTGCAGCCCTTTGAACAATGAGACAGAGTGGGCCCAATCCCCTGCCTGCCACGGGAAGGGCAAATGCAGCCTCCATACTTTGGGCTGACAGGGGGAGCTAGACACATGAACTGCGCATCACCAGCCACTCCACACCCCAGGGTGGGCAGAGGAGCCAGCCACACGCGGCTGGATGCCCGAACTCTTGCTGCGCTGTAGAATTGGGCCTGCTGCCGCTAAGCAATTATTGGGGGTGGAGGAGTCCACACGCGCCTCCCACCCACCTAACAGCTGATCATGAGGGAGGGGGCCTGGAAGAGCATGTGCGCTCTTCCCAGTCCCTCCTCCCCCATGATTAGCTATTAGGTGGGTGGGAGGCGTGTGGTCTTCTGGGTCCAATCCTCAGATCCTGCCTCATGGCAGGGATGCATGGGCCCGGCCACACAGGACACAGTCCGTTTCCCACTTTGGGCACCAATATCTCACTTTGGGCAATGCTAACATGTAATGCCTCTCTGGCCTTTTTTGGAGGATGCTGTGGTGGATTTTTCTATCCGCAAGGAATGAGACGAGGCCATTACTTGGAACGTTCCCAAAATTTATTCAAGTACGCAGCTGCAGGGCTGCCTAGCATCCAATGCTGGCAGACCCAGAGCACTTAAAGAAGAAGCTATTTATACAAGTTGAGACAAAGGCTTTGCAGGCAACCAATCACACATTACATATATTCCATACAAGGAAGTATCAAATACAGTTTGTCGCTTCTGCGTATTGCATACAATTACATAATCTGTTTTTCTTGGCAGCTTTGTATGCACAAGTTACTTGACCCCTGCTGGTTAGCTCCTGGAGACTCTGCAGTTTACAACATGAGATAATGGGGGCGGGCAGCAATTGGTTAGTATAGGACGGACACACGCTGGCCATGCAGAGGGGGTTATGTGAGTTCACATAGTGGTTAAAACAATTCTACCTCAATGCATTATGTGTTAGCTGGCTGCTCGCCCCAGGACAGGGTGAATATCTGGTGGCCACTGGCCATACGTGCTACTGCATTGTGTGAATGCATGTTAATGTTGCCCAAAGTAGGATAATGTCTCATGTGGCTTCACCCAATATATTTGATTAACTGGACTAATGGTCTAGTATAAAATATGCTTAGGAACACTGTAGTTCCCGTATACTTACAGTTTTGTGGTATGGTAAGTATTGTCTATTTATGGAAAGCTTGAATTGGGTGCAGTCCTAAACACATTTATTTGTGAGTAAAACCCATAGATTTAAATGGGATTTAATTCTTGAGTATGTTTTTTTAGAACTGCAACCATTGGGACCAATCCCAGGCCTTGCGGAGAAGCATGCCCGGCACACGTGATGTACGCATGCAACCCACGTGCACTGCTATTATGGAGACTGTGGCATGTATGCAAACTGCTCGGAAATCACATGGAACTCGTGTGCACATGCCTATGCCATGCACACGTGAGTTCTGAATTGCGCCCATTGTCTTTGATGGAAGATTCACCTGCCCATGGACTATCTACACTTACATATATACACTGTTACAATTGTTCTTGCAATTCTCAGTTCTCAAATCTCTGTTTCGTTGTGAACTTGGAAGTTTTGTGGGTACAGTTTTGCTAGGAAGAAAGCTATCTTGTTAAAATATAGGTAAACGTTGGGATGTAAACGGTTAAGTTTTAAGAAAGAGTTGGCAGAATAGGCAGTCAGGAAATTGCAATGTTTTTGCAGCCTCCTGGAGCTGAAGGGTTGAAGGGAAGCTTACTGAGCATGTTCATGGCTGGCAAGACCTGAAATCTGCTAGAAAGGGAACTCTGGAGGGAATGAAGGACTTTCTCTAAAAGAAGGCAGAGCTGGAAGAGAGAAGCATCAGGCCATGAATAAGATGGGATGGAATGTTCCTCATTGTGGGGAATATGGGATGGCGAGGGGAAACAGGACCGAAGGAGGGGGCACACGACACAAGTACACAAACCCCACTCACAGATGCACACTATTAGTGTTAAAGGAGCCCTCAGTATGGTGTATCGCTGTGGGGTCAATTGTATGCTAAAAGGCATCTGACCCAGCCACCGTTCATCAGGGAGCCCACTGGATTATAGTGATCCTCCACACACACAGGACCCAGGAGGGGAAACATGTAAGGAGGGGGTAGGGACCCCAGGCCCTGGGAACCCCCGAGGGGAGTGGGGAGGGATTAGGGCAACCACACACAGGAAGGCACGAAAGGTCAACAGCAAGGGAGACAGAAGCACACACCATGTCACGGGTTGGAGGTCCGCAGCCCCACTTTACCGGGTTTGAGTGACTCAGTTTCCCTCGCGTACAGCCCACTTGAATCAGTTTTTCTCTCTGGCCGATTCAAGTCTGCCACAGGGACAACCCCTTTGTCACTGAAGGGCCTGATCCTTCCCGTTTACAGACTCTTTAATCCCTGGGTTCGCAAGAGCTTGAGAACTCTTGTTGCTCACTTGTGTTCCAATGTTAGACACAGACACTTCTTCATAAAGATAAGAAGTAAGTTTATTGATTATATAAGCAAGATTGTTGATACAGAGTGGTTACTAGAAATCAAAGGTAAATATAACGCATTCCTAACCTATACTGGTTGAATTCCTAAATAAGCATCTTACCCTAACAAGGTCCATAAGTTCTTCTCAGTCCTTGATGTAAGCGACTGGGTCTTCAGTCTTAGAGTTGCTAAAAAGCAAAGTCCCCCCTCTCAGTTCATGTCTTCCAGCCTTCCTGGCTGAAAGATGTTGAGTGAGTTCCCAATAGTTTCTTTTCCCTCTGGGGTAAAACTCCTTATATCTCCAGGAGGAAACTCCTCATATCTTCTTGAGGCTTCTAGAATTCCTTTTGTTGTTGCTATCAGCTTTCTGTGTCTCTTGCACGTAGGCAATGGCTGCCTGCATTAGCATATAAATGTCTCTGGCCACCCAGAGCGAATCAACAAACTGTCTTTCCATTTCCTGGAGCTTGGTCAAGTGTCACAGTCCTGATTTGGGTTTTACAGTTCTCAATTGTAACATTACATACATGTTGCATGTTTTGCTGTACATATTTACTAGGCTTGTAGTTTACATGTAGGCCAGTATCACACGTATGTGACCCTATGTTCCTCCGTGACACACCACTCGAACACAATCACTCACCACACACAGCACTCATCACACAGGAACAGGGAACGGGAGGGATTCTAGCAAACCACAGGTTCTCCAACTATCAACACACAGGCCAGATCACAGGAACCAAGAAGCAAGGAAACAGCCCAATGGTCCTCCTTTTATGTGCCTTGCTTCAGACCCAGCCCTCGCTTCAGCTGCAGGCACTGAAAGCACCGCAGATGTCTCTTATCAGGTAATCGCTGGCCCAGCAGACTGCAAGCAGGGGAAGGCTCTACAGACACAGGTACTGGAGTTGTGGAGAGCGTGACCTCCTGGGCACCCCAAGCCGCCCCTCACCCCCTCCTCCACTGTCCCTGCGGGCCCTGCCCCCTCCATACCCTGATGATCATCCAGAAAGGAAACTGCATCAAATGGACTGGGGAAAGTTCCATGGACAGCTTTTTCATGAAGTACCCAAGAGGAACCCAGCAGTGAGGGAACCCACGGAAATTGGCCTCACACCCAGTACTAAAACGGTGAACTTTATGTTTGGCTACAGAAATAAACCTCCTGCCTTAGGCCACTTTCTCATGTTACCTTATTTTCTGTGATTTATGGTATTTTGTGAATGTCTCTGACATCACCAATTGCAGGAAAAGACAGGCGGTAGCCATTCTCATGAGAGGTATCTCCTGTGACTGCTGTGACCATGCGCCATCACCAGTTCTGAAAAACAAAATACCACACACCTTTCTCACTTTTCAAATTTTGCCTGAGTGTTCTTGCATGAGCTTTAAGTGATGTCCAAATCCAGAAATATCATAAAGTATTCCGACATTCCAGATTTCACATAATTGTAATATCTGTCACAAACCTGCAAGCCCACATTCCAAATTTTGTGGTAGTTTAACTCCCATCACTGTAAAATGAGGATTTCCCCACCCTGACATCCATGATTACATTGACCCAAGCTCGCATGAAGGATGCAGAAAAGCACATTCACACAAGCATGAAACTTGCAGTACTATTAAATTTTCATGAAAAATCATCTTGTGTGAAAACGGCCTTAGAGAGTGGGCCAGAGGTGACATGTTTTATTTATTTATTTTATTTTTATTTTATAGATTTGTATCCCGCCCCCTCCTGCAATGCAGCTCGGGGCGGCTAACAACAATGATAAAAACAGTTTAAGAACAGTTAAAACATAAATATAAAATACAACAATAAAACAGGGCTAAAAAACAATAGTAAATAAATAAATGGGCGGGGGATTAAAATCACCCCCCCCCCCCCCCTCCCGAAGGCCTGGGCAAACAGCCAGGTCTTACAGTTCCGCCGAAATGTCAAAAGGCTTGGGGCCAGGCGAGCCTCCTCCGGAAGGGAGTTCCACAGCCGCGGCCCTACCACCGAGAATGCTCGCTCCATCGTGGCCCCCCGCTTAACACGGGGGACCTCCAGGAGGGCACCCCCGGCAGACCGCAGGAGCCGTTCCGGGGTGCGCAGGGCGAGGCGGTCCCTAAGGTAAGAGGGGCCAAGGCCGTATAGGGCTTTGTAGATCATCACTAGGACCTTGAACTTGGCCCGGCACACTATCGGCAGCCAGTGCAGTGCTCGGAGCACCGGTGTAATGTGCTCCCGGAGACCCGTCCCCGTAAGAAGACGAGCCGCCGCATTCTGCACCAGCTGCAGCCTCCGGGCCATGTTGGGGGCAGGGACGGGGTCATTCCCCCCTCACCTTTCCCAGAGGGGATCAGAAGCCCTGGGGAGGTTGTGATCCCACTGCTGTGCAGTTGTGCATGGAAAGCACTGAGCGGCAGGAGCAGGGCAGGATGTGGCAGGCACACAGTGCATTGTGTGTGTGGGCAGCACCCTCCTGCTACATCTAGCCCAGGTGGCCCCGCTAGCCTGGCTGCTGCAGTGGTAAACACACTGATTTGTGGAGAGGGAGAGCAGTTCCCAGGCAGCCAGGGGAAGGGAGGAGGTGGGGTGTGGACTAAATCACTGCAAGACACTACACCCGCTCTCCCACATCTACAGGGAGATGAAGGGTGGCAACATAATGAGGCAACTAGAGGATTCAATAAGAAACTTATGGGAGCTTCCTCCCTCTTTCTTCTACAGTTAGGTATAGGTAGCATTTACATGATTGCTCCTCACTGCTTCCTATTTAATGGGCAAGTACTTTTCTTGATGAGTGATTTCATAGACGTTATTCCTTAATTATTCATTCTGTCTACTCTCCTCTTTCGCTCAGGACCTGGGAGCCCCCAGGAAAGGATCCCACAATTTCTCCTTGCCTCCCTTCTTGGAAAATGAGGGAGGGGTGTGCAAATTGCAAAATAAATCTCTCACTCACATACAGACACACATATACAATGTACTATGTCTCTGGAATTTCCAAAACCCACCATCGCCTTCTTTGACTGTTCAAGTCTCTCATCCTGAAAGACACTAGAGCACTTCGAGCAATAGCTCTCCAAATTTTTCTCCATCACTCCATTTTGAGACTTCAAATCTTCTGATCCCCAAACAGCAACAAAGACCTATCAACAGCATATGAAAAGCAAATGAAGTATCAGTCAGGATCAGGGACCTCATCTGCAGATGGCATGACCCCCACGTGTGGTCACAACGCTCAGTTTGGAAACCTCAGACTTAGAGCTATGAATGTGATTGTAGCACTGCACAGCTTAATTGGGAGGACACTGGCTCTTTAAAGACTTAGCACCTGCAAAAGTGAAGGTGCTATTTGAGGTGAAGGCACTACAGGGACGAGAGGACAGCACTTGACACGTCATACATGAGCATGGGTGTGGCTGAGCCAGCCCAAAGGCTAAAGGGGCTGAGCTCAGAGCTCAGGAAGGGAGAGACTGTAAAGGCAGAAGCTGCGGAAAGCTGAGCTCTCCCTTAGACAAGGAAAGCTGCTTGGGAACAGCCAGAAAGCAATGTTTCAACCCTGCTTGGAGGGTGTTGCCCAAGCCAGAGGCTTGCACAGGCTGCTGGAGGGATTGGTGCCTAGCCTGCATACTATTGCATAGTATGTAAGTACAAGATTTGGGGAAACGGAGGGGACTGTGCCCGGCCAGGGGGACTGAGATCGGGAAGTCCTGAAGCCTCTAAGGACTTTATATAGAGACTATGTATTTACACAGAAATGGATATGGAGTTGAGACATTGTATATAGAATAAAGGAAACTTGAGTAGATAATCCCCTAAGAATGTGACTGTGCAGACAGTATCCTGAAAGGGTACCCTCTATCCCGTTACAGTGCTCCTGCACAGCCTTAGCAACATGGGTTATAATTACTCACATAAGCATTCCCACGGAAATTGAAAAGACAGGATCTCTGCATGAAAAATGGTCTCATTAGCAGCCAGGCTAGTGTGGCCTCCTGGACTAGGGATAGCAGGAGGGTGCTGCATGGACACAAGATGCATGGATGTGCCTGCTACATCCTTCCCCTCTCCTTCCACTGAGTGCTCTCCATTCACAACTGCATAGCAGTTGAACTACTCTGAAAGCATCTCTTGAACTACTCTGAACTGGAGTCACTTTTTGAATGGAGACAGTAGCTAGAAATGCAGGGAGCATTACACTATAGTTTAGGGCAGACAATTAAGAATACACCATATCCAGCTAAAACAGAAGGTAAGAACTAAGGTAGGTGAGATCTGGGATGTAACTAGCAAAGCTGGAATTTGGCTAGGACACAGGAGTCACTCCTACCTCCAGTGCTCATGTTTCAAGTGACCTAAGAGCATTAATGACGGCAAAATTCCATAACATAATTCTTAGACTTTCATCCAAGCCTGATGAGATGGGGGTGGAGAATACAATTGTACAGAGCCTTCAAACACTGAGCCAAACAGTGAACCGACACTTTGAATTACCGGTTTTAAAACATAGAAGAAAGCAAATGAAAGATTACATGAACATTCAAAGTGTGAATCCCATCTAGAAGCAGTTGCTAAATGGAAGGGTAGGCTGCAGTCCTGTAAAACGGGGAGTGTTGAGTCCCAAACCTTGACAGTCAAAAGCAAAAAGCAGTGGAGGAGAACCAAGTATATTTAGAAACTGTAATAGAAACAGGACTTTGCTCTATTTTCTCGCAGATTAAGAACACCAGCTAGTCATCTCAACAATACTAAAGTTGCGGTTGTTGCGGTGTGTTCTTATTTTTTTGTAAAAGCTTGTGATGAGTTTAATACTTTTGGCTAAAAAAATTAAATAAATTAAAATGTTGGGTTTAGTTGCACTGGTGGTGTGAACTGGAGTTCTCATTTCTAGCTAGCTCAGGTCTGGTCACATGCATACACATAAAGAAATGACTAGTAAGACCCAATTTGCTAATTTGATTTCCTTAATTTCTCCCCCAAATGCAAGTATTAGACAACTAAATGGTGATTTATGCATCCAGATGCAGCATTGGCCACCCAATTGAGGCACATACATTTGAAACCTGGTATCTTTATGTTCTCCATGCCTTAAGACAGGAGTGGCCAACTTGATTCATGCCGAAGGCCAGAAAATTTGGTTTGGACCGAACCCTGGGCCGCATGTGCCCCCACCCCCAATTTGTATAGCCCCACCCCCTGGCAGAGAGGAGCTCGGGCTGGAGATCCAGGTAGCAGAAGCAGAAGTGAGGGACTTGAGCAGAGACATCTGTGGCAGCAGGAAGCTGGAGCCAGGGAGGAGGAAGGAGGGATCCAGTCAGCGTCTTTAATAGACTTGCTGCCCGGTGGAAGGAGGGTTTCGTGCCAGTGTGGGGGCTGAAGGAAAGGTGATTGCCAGAACAGGAAGAGGCATGGCAGGTCGCAGGGAAGGTCTTTGCGGCCAGGGGGAGTTGGGCTGCAGGAAAAGCCCTTGCAGGCCGCATGTGGCCCTCGGGCCGTATGTTGTGCAGCCCTACCTTAAGACATCCTCTTTTTTGTTGTTAATTATATATGCACAGCGAAATGTATCACTTGCAGTTAGACTGGCACTTAAAAGAAATCGTAGACTTCAGCCTAAAAATAGCAAAACCAATATAGGTCACTGTAGCACTTCATTATTGAGTGAGTCACCAACAGTACACTGCATATTATACAATGTTTTCTAAATTATTTCACTTTGACATATGTCTCACTTATTGCTTCAGTAAACGATATTTTAATAGCTGCATGCTAGTCTGGCATTTGTGCATTGCCTATATTTACAATTCAGGCTCTGCTTATTTAACAGAACAAGGAAGTAAGTTAGGATTAAAATTCAAAATAACCTTGGTAATTTTATTGTTTTCAGTCCAGATCCCCAATTTAAGTTCAGCAAAAACAAATGTAAAATATTACATATAGGAAAGAAATTAGGACTGACATGAAATTTTACAGAAACAGAAATTCCCATTAAAATCCCATTTTCCGGTCAAATCAAAAACCTCTTGGTACTTCGGAACATCTCAATCAACATTTCTTTTCCTGATTTACTGATGATTTGCTTACTAAGATTCCGTTTACCACTTTGCCATCAATTTCAAATTCTGAGAGGTAATACCCAAACAATACCGCATTTCTTCTGTCTTCTCTGCACTCCATTTTCTCTTGTCACTCATTGGTTGGTACACAGATTCCTTTACTAATCTACAGATTGATCACAGTTATGGGAACAACATACAACAGCAATTCTGATTGGAGGCACTGGAATAGATGTTAAGAGGTGAGCTAGTCACAGTGATTGACTCAAAAATGTGGAAACAACAAACCCTGGCAACACAAAAAGTGGTAAATGAATGATGAACACTAGTATGCGGAAAGTCAGTCAATCAGGATGGTATCTCGCAGTATTGTGAGAATCGAGAAATTGCATTGGTATTGGGAAATGGTTGGGAAATCAATCCCATTTACTGAGATGGCAAAATTACTCACAAGTGTCTGTTCATTTCAGCTCTAAAGGAAATACCAAATACACAAGAACAAGCAACTGGCTACACATTAGTACTGCCAAGATGGACTTGGGGTTATAGTGGATCGCAGCCTAAACACACCGTCTGAAGCTTTTGCAAGAAAGGCCAACTCCATTTTGGATTGTATTAACAGAAGCATTATCATAAACTAGACTTGAAATGTTCCTGTGCTCAGCATTCATCATACCTTTCTTGTAGTGCTGTGCTCAGCTTTGAGATATTCATTTCAAAAAGAATGTTGACAAAACGGAAAGAATTCAGAGAAGAGCAACAGAGATGGATAGGGTCTGGAATATGAGTCATATGAGGAAAGGCTGAAGGAGTCAGACATGTTTATCCTAGGGAAAAGAAGATGGCGGGGGGGGGAACACACATTAATTGTTCTTAAATATTTAAAAGGATGCCATAAAATATTTGTTCTCTATTGCTACTCAATTCTTACACAATAAGAACCAATGGGTATAAATTGTAGGAAGATAGGTTTAAGTAAAATGTTAGGGAAAAGACTTCTTAACTGTTAGAACAGTTCAATAATGGAACAAGCTGCCTAGAGAGTTCTACCAAAAAAATGGACAGATGCTTTAGCTATAGGGCATCCTGCCTCAGGGCAGGGATTAGACTAGAAGTCCCTTGAGTTCCCTTACAACTCTTCAGTTCTGTGACTCCATGATTCCCATTAGCAAACGCTGAGCTCATCGGCTTCATTCACCGCATTATTCAGACAGCTAATCATAGTTCCACTGTTCATATTGGTTTTCTATTCTTATTCTTCTTATTGTTATTGTTAGTAAATATTTATATAGCACAGGCAATGTACTTGGTGCTTTAAATCAACAATTATAGACAGGGCCCTGCCACAGTGGGCTTACAATTTAAGACCACTTTCAGACATCCCCCCCGCCCCTGCCCCCCCGGCATACATATTTGGGCTGCAGGGGGAATACCCAGCCCAAATATGCGCAGGGATCAGCCGGTCTGAAAGCCCCCACCCCCCCAGCATGCCTTAGCCAGCAGAGACGCACAGGGATGCAGAACAGGAAACAGAGCTCTGCATCTTTCAGACCGGCTAATCCCCCGTGCATATTCGGGCTGTGCATCCCCGCCCCGTCCCTCCCGCCCGCAGCCCAAATATGCCCGGGGGTGGGGGGGCATGTCTGAAAGTGGCCTAAGAGACAAGAACACAGAGAACAACTTTCCTCATTTAACACACAAATCTGAGAGAATATAAATGGGTCTATCAATGGGTTTGGCTGGGCCATGCACAGAAAATTGTGTATCTTTAAAAGCGACTAGAATCTTAAAATTGAAAATGATCTTGAGGATCATCCAGTCCAACCAGGGGTTGGATGCATTCCCTTCCCCAGACTGCGTGGAACAGAAAGCAGTAAATATTCTCACCACTTTCCATTTCGACAATGTAAGATGTGTCTGTCTTCACTACATACTTATAAGCAGGACCCTCTTCAGTTTGGCATTTTTAATTTGTTATTATTATTCTGCAAATTCTGTGGACAGGAAACCTACATTCTGTGAGTAGAAAAGCTGGATTCTGTGAACAGAAAAAAGGATGCAAATAAAATAATTATGCAAATGTTAAATGCAAATGAGTTTCCAAGCATGCCAATTCATCCATTTTAGACTTCATATATCTTAAGTACAAACTAGTATACAGGTCTCTCGGGCCTCTTCTCTTAAGAGGATTGTGAGCTGTTCGTCTTTGGCAGTTGTGGCAAGAGGGCCAGTGGTCCCAAAACAAATAACAGCATTATTGGCTAGTTTCCAGTGTAACGTCCCCAAGTAGACACTCAGGGTATAGCACCTGAGAGGTGTTTTTTTGGGGGGGGGCTGAGTTTGGCCTGGGAATAAAGATGGGGAAATTCTGCCCAGGCAACCTCTTGCTCCTTATTACCCACAGCTAATTAAGATGCCTCCACCTGGGAGATGTGGTTTTCTCCTAAAGACCATCCACACCCTCGCAGGAAAATAATAAAATAAAGCAGATCCCATAATGTCCAGACTACATACAGCCAAATGAAACTACTATACAATATCACAAACCTAACATGTGAACACAGACACTGGCTTTAATAAAGCACACATGCAGCAGCAGCAACAATTTCTCTACTTCCCTCCCCCAGGGTTTCTGTCAACCCCCCTTTTAGTCCCACTGTCCAAACAGGTGTCGAGGGTAGAACTTTCTTGCATTGGCCAGCTTTAAAGGGTGTCCTTATGAACTGTACAGCTGAGATCCCTGGCTGGGCTGAGATCCCTTACTCGCTATTCCTGCAGCAGGCCTTTTCCTTTTTCTAGGCCCCAGTATGCAGGCAAACAAGCAATAGCAGTTCCTTCTTCTGGCTTCCAACTGGTTCCTAAAGGAAGAGTTCTGGGGCACCAGGATAAGAAGGTCCTTGTCTAAACTCCCCTGCCCTGGATCACTTCCAGGCTGCCAGACACAAGGAACAATCCTAAACCCAACAAGGCCATGAGCAGAGTGCTTCCCTTCCTCACACAGCACCAGCCCCACCCTGTCTCTCTAGTCCAAGATGGCTCCTCTCTCTCCTCTGCAGAGGCCAAAGGGCAAGTTTTGGCACCAAAATGGCTTGCTGGAAAATGCAGTCTATAGTCATGCAGGCTCTGTTCCCTGTCCATCCCCAAGAGGAACAGTCTCTGCTCACAACTTAGTTCACAACTAAGCTATAATTCCATGCCACCAGAGGTGATTTCAGCAACAATTTTGCCAACTGCCAAGTTCCACACAAGTGGCTGCTATTGTAGCGGCACAGAATTCATGGTGCCCAGCTTATAAGGCCCCCATTACATTAGTATCAAAACGCCTCGTTCTTTTATTATTATTATTATTATTATTATTAACAAACATTTATATAGCGCCAGCAGTGTACCTGGCACTTTACAAAGTAATAAAATAGACACGGTCCCTGCCCCTAGGGCTTACAATCTGAGAGACAGGAGCTGGGGGAGAGACTTAGGAAGGGGAACAGAGGGAGAGACAAGGGGTCTAACATTCATGAAGATGCGAGGTCTCAAGTGCACGTACTTGGCTTGGTTACGATGAGAATGACAGCAGGCAGGTCCATGTTGCAAGGATAAGGGTAAACCGATCGTAGGTATAGGAATAGTGGCTCAGCAGGATAAAGAGTCAGACAGAGCAGAGCGAAAGAGGTGAGTTTTAAGGAGAGATTTGAAGGTATGAAGGGAGGGGGCAAGGCGGATGTGGACAGGGAGGGAGTTCCAGGCATGGGGGGCAGCAAGTGAGAAGGGACGAAGGCGCTTAGGGGAGCAGGGAAGGCGTGGAAGGGTGAGAGAAGGGACAGAGGAGGAGCGAAGTGCACGGGCTGGAGTATGGAGGGCGATAAGTGCAGAGAGGTAGGGGGGAGCAAGGTTGTGAAGAGCTTTATAGGTGAAGACTAGGAGCTTGTGCAGGATTCGTTCAGGAAGGGGAAGCCAGTGAAGCGAAGAGAGGAGGGGCTGCACATGGTCGAAGCGACTGGCGAGGTAGATGACCCTGGCAGCAGAGTTTTGGACAGAGATGAGGGGAGAAAGGTGAGACCGGGGAAGGCCAGTGAGAAGGAGGTTACAGTAATCGAGGCGAGAGATGACCAGAGCATGAACAAGAGTTTTGGCAGACGAGACAGAGAGAAAAGGGCGAATCTTAGCAATGTTATGGAGGGAGAAGCGACAGGATTTAGCAACAGAGTCAATGTAGGGTTTAAAAGAAAGGGGTGAGTCAAAGATGAAGCCTAGGCTACGGGCTTGGGGGACAGGCAGGATGGTGACTCCATCAATAGTTATTGACAGTGAGGAAGGAGAGGAAGGATGAGGGGGGAAGATAAAGAGTTCAGTTTTAGCCATGTTGAGTTTGAGTTGACCTTTAAGACAGTTATTCTCACCACACCCCTCCGAAGTGAGGCAGTATTTTAATTTGCATTTTACAAACGGAGAATAAGCACGACTAAAGGATCTGCCCAAAGTTACACAGGAAATCCACAAAGGCACAGGCTGCTAAAACTGGTTTTGTGGGCACCTAATCTAGCACCTAAAATTGGTGCACCCATCCTCAGACATTAAATGTTAAGGGGGAGTATAGAGCTGTCACAAGAGTCTACAATGGGAGGTCTATACTGAAGTACGACACTGGCCACAACTGCCTTGTGGTTGACTGGCTTGGCTTCACAAATGTAGCCAGACGGGCTGGAATGGGCTCTGGTGCAGAAGATGGAATCCGACCTCTTCCTTGAGGCACTTAGAAAGTCTTCACTGGGTGCTAACTACCCATTTGCCCATGTACACATCCCACATAGTTATTAGTTGTGGGCTCTCCAGCATTTTGAGCTGCACCACCTGCACCTACTACGGCTATGTCTTTGTTGGGCCTTTATAAATGAAAACTCAGACAGAGAGAGACTACCAGAGATGAGAAATGAGCCCAGAGAGGTGTTTGCCTCAAAGGCAGGAAAACACAGAGACTGGAAACTCAGGGGAAAGGCTTGCATCACTGCAGAGACATTGGGAAACCAAGAGCAACCTTGCCTCCAAGAGAAGGTTCAGGTAATAGACTGCAGCCTGTTGGGTGGCAGGTTCAGAGTGTTCTTCTAGAAGAAAGTAGAAGGGTGGCCGTAACCCTGCAAGGATTAACATCAGTCTACCAACCTCCTACGGGGAGAATCTGAAAGGCACAGAGAGCCGTTAGCACACAACCCTCCAATGAAAGCTAATAGGACTTCAGTGTCTAACTCCCATTTAGGTCTTTAAAATCCCTCTCTTAAAGCGTTACATGCTTAATAAATCCCTTGATCTCTGAAATGTGCTAACCCAGACTAATTTCCTCATGAATGAGCATTGCAGAAAACTTCACTTCAACTGTTAGATGTTTCTCTCTCTCTCTTGAAGGAGCAGCTGTGAAATGATCTGCAGGAGATTAAGATGCTGATGCTGGCTCCCCTGGTAATAATTTTACTAGATGAAAAGTATAATTAGGCAACACTGGACCTGGCTTACTTGTTTATTGTAGCCACAACTACAGACAACAGTACTTCCCAGCATTGCTTCCAAATGCTTGGGCCAACTTTTGGTAGTTTGGCTTTCAGCTGTCAGAAGCAGATAAGAGAGACACCTTCTGGCTTCATCATATGTAAAGCACCTCGTGCACCTATTATGCAGGGAGGTGCATAATACCTGGAGAGAGGTGCAGACTAGTGCCCTAGCTTCTCTGCAATGCAATACACCTGAAGGGTATTCAGCGGACTTCAGGAAATGCATGTCATCAATCTCTCCCTTTCCACAGGCTCCTTCCCCTCTGCCTTCAAACATGCCACTGTCTCCCCCATCCTCAAAAAGCCTACCCTGGACCCTTTCGATCCCTCTAGTTACCGGCCGGTCTCCCTCCTTCCCTTTGCTTCGAAGCTCCTGGAACGTGTCGTCTACTCCCGCTGCCTGAACCTCCTCTCTGCCAACTCCTCCCTCGACCCTCTCCAGTCCGGCTTCCGCCCCCTCCACTCTACTGAAACTGCCCTGGCCAAGATCACCAATGATCTACTTGTCGCTAAATCGAAGCGCCACTACTCCGTTCTTGTCCTCCTTGACCTCTCTGCTGCCTTTGACACTGTCGACCACTCGCTCCTCTTGGACTCGCTTTACTCTTTGGGCTTCCGTGGCTCTGTCTTTGACTGGTTCTCCTCCTACCTCTCTGACCGCTCCTTTAATGTCTCCCTCCCCGAGTCGACCTCCCCCTCCCTTCCCCTCTCGGTTGGGGTTCCCCAAGGTTCTGTCCTTGGCCCTCTCCTCTTCTCTATCTACACCCTGTCCCTTGGCGAAATTATTGCCTCCCACGGATTCCAATACCATCTCTATGCTGATGACACCCAACTCTATCTCTCTACCCCCTCTCTCTCCTCCTCTATCCGCTCACGCCTCGTCGACTGCCTCTCTGATATCTCCGCCTGGATGTCCCGACGCCAACTCAAACTGAACATGGCCAAGACTGAACTCCTCATTTTTCCTCCATCCCCCTCCTCTCCCTCTGACCTGACCGTCTGCATTGATGGGGTCACCATCCGTCCTGTTCTCCGTGCCCGCAGCTTGGGCTTCATTTTTGACACGCACCTCTCCTTTAAACCTTACATTGACTCTGTGGCCAAATCCTGCCGATTCGCTCTCCTCAACATTGCCCGCATACGCCCCTTTCTATCTGTCTCCTCGGCCAAAATCCTTGTTCATGCCATGGTTATCTCTCGCCTCGACTACTGCAACCTCCTCCTTGCTGGCCTCCCTCGCTCCCACCTGTCCCCCCTTGTTGCGATCCAAAACTCTGCCGCCAAGATCATTCACTCTGCCCGTCGCTTCGACCATGTAACGCCTCTCCTCCTCTCCCTTCACTGGCTCCCCCTTCCTGAACGTATCCTGTTCAAACTCCTGGTTTTCACGTTCAAATCGCTCCATGACCAAGCTCCCCCTTACCTCTCGGACCTAATCGCCCTACGCACTCCTGCGCGCGCTCTCCGCTCTTCCTCTGTCCCCTCCCTCGCTCTCCCTCGTTTCTCCTGCTCGCCCAACCGCCTTCGTCCCTTCTCCCTCGCTGCCCCGCATGCCTGGAACTCCCTCCCTGCCGACATCCGCCTTGCCTCCTCCCTCCGCTCCTTCAAATCCCTCCTCAAGACCCACCTTTTCCATGCTGCCTTTCCCAATGCCCTCTAGTCTTTCCCCTTGCTCTTACTGTCAGCCCTCCTCTGCTGACTGCTGCTACCAACCACCTTGTAACCAAGCCAAGTACACGCACCTGAGACTTCGCATCCGCCTGAATGTTTGTTTGTCTTCTCCCATGTCTCTCCCACTGTCCCCTCTCCTTGTCTCCCCCTCCTTGTCTTTTAGATTGGAAGCCACAGGCAGGGACCGCATTTGATTGTATGTTCTGTACAGCGCCAGGTTGCAACTGGCGCTTTATAAATGTTTAATAATAATAATAATAATAATAAAGCCAAGGCCTATAAATAAGACGACTTTATTTTTGGTGGATCATTCTCTTCAATTCTTTCCCCAGCTATCTGACTCAGTACACAAAGAAGATTATGCTTCAGAAATCAGTACTTGAAGTGATGCTGGTGAGACTTTCAATAAGGTATTTCCACATGTTATCCACCCCATATCTGGGAATCCAGACACGATGGCAAACACGTGAGCACACCTGTGGCTCAGACCTCCACAGATGCTGTCTGCAAAGCCCTCCCGGTGCCGGCAGAATCCCAACTGGAGATGATGCCAGCAGACTAAGACGACTGAGACTGCATTTGGGCTGGGCTCTCTGCCTGACAGCTGATCAGTAGGGGATAGGGAACCACATCAACAGTAGATTCCATTCCTCCTGTTGATCAGCTGTCAGGCAAGAACCAGGGAGCCCAGCCTGCAATGAATTGCTTAGTGGCATGGTGAAATTGACTGGGTTCTCTTTTCGACATCAGCAGGAGCTGCGCTCCCCGTTCTCTCCCACCCCTCATTTCCTATAAATGAGGGACAGGAAATCCCTGGGGGATGGAGTTTCTTGCCAACCCCACCCCCTTACCTTATCAGTTGTCAGGCAGGAATCAGGGAGACTGGCCTACACAACTCAGAAGCTTGGTGAAACTGACCAAGAGAAGGAGGGTTGATCTATTTTAGCAAGTACTTATCTACACATGTGTATATTGTATATACGTATAATTATATATATTCCATTTGCAAGGCGTGTCCAGCATGAATTTCTCCCCTAGCGCAGGAGATGTGTTTGTACAAACTCATGTAACACAAAATGAGAGTTTAAGGAAGAAACAAGCGGATGGCGTTATGTGTGCTAATACACTATATTTTGGTGGTTAAACTTTTCAGCTTCTGCTGCACTCTTTCCTGTGCTGTGTCACATACCAGTTTCAACCTGTGGGGAAAAAATAACGCTCTTCACCAGTGATTTTGTGCAGTGACCTGTCAGCGGAGATGGTGGATGACATTCTTGATTTAATTCCCCACCAACGTGGAGCTTATTTTTATTAGAGGAGCCAGCAGGGAGACATTCTCAACAGGGACCCAATATCTTAAATTTAATTCCCTTCACCTTGGCTAGATGGGGCTGTTGGAATCAGAAAACAGCGAGGTTGACAGGGTGTTGAAACCTACTAGGAAACCTACAGCTACAATTTTCTTTGAACAAATGTTGATGATATTTCAGCTGGTGTGCTACGACCACTTCTGATCAAGCACGATAGTTTTGTCTCATTGTTTTCTCATTATTCCTGCATCTGTTGCATCCATCTGTTATGCTCAGTTTCTAAGCAGCACCTCCGGGCAGGGAACATCTTTATGTTAGTGTTTGTAGAGCACCTAGCTCAATAGGGCACCAATCAATGATTGGGGCTCATAGACTCCACTGCAATAAATAAATAAATAGTTATATGGCTAATTCCTAAATTATTTTATGGCTATACAGACAGAGTAGCATTGAAATGCTGCCACTTCTGGGCTGAACGGCAACAGCAGAGTGCCAAACACATTGGACAACAATGCGAAGAGGGGGAAAACCCAGCTTTGTATAGCATTGAAATTTAATATTTATTGACTTCTCACTGGAAGACGTTTGAAGCAACAACTCATGTTCTTTGTATTTCTAAATCCCATGTAACTGATGAGCTTTATTTTATAAAAACTGATTGAGAAAGTGGTTTGGGAGTGGAAGGGGTTGGCTCTTTCTGAGCCAGCCTATAGGATATGGCTAAGTTTATTGCTCTTTTTACTTTCTCTCCCTCTCCCCACACTCCCTTGAAGTTCTACCAGTGCTTTGGCATCACTTGAAAAATAAGCTGGGCCCAGCAACAGGTTTTTCTATTGCACAGAACACTAGGTAGTTATATTCTTTCTCCTGGGGTTCCTGCGACATGTATAAACCACATTTTTGCCAACATAAATACAGATTAATATCATATAAGCAAATACAGACAGGCATAATGTGTACTAATACAACTTCACTAATTCCCACTAATGGCTGGCCGATGAATTGCAAATTACCCCATTTTGCAAATTACTCAGTAAACAAAGGCAAGCAATAAGCAAGCATAATGCATCATATAATGTACTTTGTTCATTTGATTAGACAGCCTTCACTGAGCTTTCCTACCGATGTTAATAATTCAGACGGCTGCACCGGCAACTCAAGTGCATAATATTTTGCAGAAACAAAAAATCACACAAGTTTTAATAAGACCTCACACCAGCACACCTGGCTGGCTGCTCAAACTTTTGCCAGGAAGCAGACAGACTGTCAATGGTTCAGTGTCTGCTACAAAGTGGGCGGAGCAACAAGGTTCTATTCCATTTGCATTTTTAATATACATTATTTTCCCTGTGTACATTATATAAAGACCATTTGTTCAGAATTCTGTGCAGTGGGCTTGTCCTCTGAATCCTGACTGTATGGACCCAGCTGGGA
Organism: Sphenodon punctatus; assembly: GCA_003113815.1. Classification (NCBI taxonomy): domain Eukaryota; kingdom Metazoa; phylum Chordata; class Lepidosauria; order Sphenodontia; family Sphenodontidae; genus Sphenodon; species Sphenodon punctatus. The sequence continues at coordinate 8,600,445 of QEPC01005805.1, read as the reverse complement.
AGCATGCAAAATATACCCTTTTAAAGCATGTCAAAAACTAATCTGAGGCTGTTTTTAAATGATACATTAGAACGTTCTAGGTGTTTTCATATCATTCTGGAAGTGATTGTCTAAATAGTTGGAACATTAAAAATTGTGACGCTTCCAGGTTTTAGAACATTTTTGTCAAACACCTTTTTCAAGGTTTTATCGAAACATTCTAAATGAACAACGTTATAGCACAGTCGTTTTAACCATCTGCAAAGGTAGACATTATAATCCTTTAGACATCCAGGAACTTTCCTTGAAATCCGGGAACTTAATACTCTAATAGAACATCACAACAGTGGTCATTAGCCACAGAAACCAGACTGATTATGACGATGGCGTCATTCTGACAAGTTGGGTAAGAATGAGTTCAGAATGGTATATTGTGATCCTTTAAAAACAGCCCTAGATCCATAAAGGTCAACCTGTCCTATCAGAGATGTTTACACCTATTATGATGATGCATTTTTAACAAGGGGTGAAACAAGAATGCATTCACATTCTTGCAAGAGCTTGCAAGATTCTCGCAGCCCCGGCAAGATTACATGCGTTCTCACCAAGGTTTTCAAGAACCTCATAAGATTCTCAAGAACCTCAAAAAATGCTCTGTGAAGGTGCAAAATGACTGCTGTGGCCATTCTGTTCATGTGCGTCCCCCGACCCCCCGTGGCCATTTTTTAATTTTATTTTTTTATTTATTTTTTTAAATTTTTTAGTCACATCCTCATGTCATAGCATCTCGGGGCGACTTACAAAGCAGAGTATCAACAATTCCCATCTGGTCCAACTTTGTGGGGGGAGTTTCAGGAAGTGATGCCAGCCGATCCAGTGGAGGTCCGGGGGTCTGTGCGAGCCACCAGTTGTGAACTCGATCTGTGCCCGTCCTGGTTGGTGAAAGCCTCCAGGGAGATGTTGGGGACGGTGCTGGCGAGGGTGATTAATGCGTCTTTGCAGCAGGGGAAGTTGTCGCCTAGTCTCAAGGAGGCTGTGGTACGCCCCCTGCTGAAAAAAACATCATTGGACGTGGGCGCACTCGCCAGTTACCAACCTGTCTCTAACCTTCCCTTTTTAGGGAAGGTTATTGAGGGGGTGGTGGCGACCCAGCTCCAGGTGCATCTAGATAGCATTGGTTTCCTGGACCCTTTTCAATCTGGGTTCCGCCCCAGCTATGGCACCGAGACAGCGTTGGTGGCCTTTGTCGACGATCTCCGCTGGGAGACGGAGGTGGTGGTGGTGGGGAGAGCGAGGGAGGTGTTGGCCCCCCTGGTTGGGGGGGTTCGCCCTCCCGTAGCTCAGCAGGTTCGGAGTCTGGGGGTGATTTTGGATGCAGACCTCCGCCTGGAGCAGCAGGTGGAGGCAGTGGCGAAGGCCGCCTTCCATCAGCTGTAACTGGTGCGGAGGCTGCGTCTGTTTGTCTCCGGCCCAGACCTGGCCTCCCTCATCCATGCCTTCGTCACCTCAAGGCTGGACTACTGCAATGCACTCTACGTGGGGCTGCCCTTGTTCCTGGTTCGGAGGCTGCACCTAGTGCAGAATGCGGTGGCTCACTTCCTGTCAGGGACGGGCCGTCAGGAGCATATAACACCGGTGCTCCAGACTCTGCACTGGCTGCTGATAGCGTGCCGAGCCAGGTTCAAGGTATTGGTGTTAATATACAAGACCCTTCATGGTCTGGGCCCCTCATACCTCAGGGACCGCCTCACCCTCCGTGCCCCAGAGCAACTCCTTCGGTCTGCCGGGGGTGCCTTTCTGGAGGTCCCCCGTGTTAGGCAGGGGGCCACAATGGAGAGGGCATTCTCGGTGGCTGGGCCGCGCCTCTGGAATTCTCTCCCGGAGGAAGCTCACCTGGCCCCAAGCCTTTTGACATTTTGGTGAATTTGTAAGACCTGACTGTTCGCCCAGGTGTTTGGGGAGGGGGTGGGGTGGGTTAGGGGGTGTTTTATCTTCCACCACCCTAGTTTATTTATTATTATCCCAGCCTGTTTTATTGTAGTGTTTTTATGGATTGTTTTAATATATCGGTTTTAAGATTGTTTTATGTTGAATTTGTTAGCCGTCCCGAGCTGTTCGCAGGAGGGGCAGGATATAAATTGAATAAATAAATAAATAAAAATTTAAAAATAAAAACAACAATATCATTTTAAAATTCTATAAGATAAGGAAATTAATTATTTTGAGTCTAATATGTAATTTCAAGGCATGTCATCCAGATAGTTTATTTTAAAAAGTGAAAATGCTTTTAAGAAATCAAATGCTGGCCCCATTAAAGTAATTTTTGTAAAGAAATTTTCTATGTACATCAATGGCTGTCTTTACACAGACCACGGTGGGTGGCGGGATGGGTGTGCAGCCATGGTGGGTAGAGGTGGGTGTGCACCCGTTCCCATCGGCACACACCCATCTCCACCCACAGAGCATTGGGCACTGGAGCCCATTGCTCCAGGGGTGGGTGATGGGTGGAGGTGGGTGTAGCGAGGGAGAGTACACACACACCCATCCATCCCCCACGGGTACCTCCACCCATCTCCACGCAGCAAAACTGCATGGAGATGGGTGGGGACGTCTCATGTGAAAAGGGCCAAAATGACAACACTTTAGCCAAAGAAATTGTTGAGATGGCTTAACACTTCTTTCTCCATCTTCTAAGTGCTCACCATTCTTGGAGATAGGATGCTCAGGTAGACTGATATTGGAATTGCAGAATCAGAATTGCAATCAGAATTGCAAATTAATTCGCAAACTCAAATAACAAAAGTTAAATTCTTACACCAAAAACCATTGGTTTAAGGAGGAAGTTAAGATGCACAGTAACAAACTTAAGCTCTAAAAACCACAGAAATTGTAAGTGAAGACCTCCACCTTATCTCGCGTGCCATGTAAACAGTAAAGCCATTGTAGAGTCTCACAAATTGTGCTCACTTATAACTTAGGCTCCATGCAACTTACGCTCCAGTTGTCGGTTTCTGATCAAACTATGCCTTTGTCTTCCAGCTTTTCTTCTGTAGGTTAGGGGCAACATTGAAGGTTTTTTGGTCTAAGAATTTCCTTTAAATAAATAAATAATGGGAATATAATACTGCCGCAGTACCAACCTGTCTAAGAGTTAGTAATGATGCTCCCCATATACCACATGGGATGTAAGGTTTATGATGGCCAGACCAAGGAGAGGCAAAAACAAACCCCAACTCTGGGGAAAACAAGCCATGAGAAACTCCACTAACAAATTCCAATCTTTTTTTCTTGGGTGGGGAGAAGTCAATCTCCTCCCTTTTTATTAGTTAAATTGAAATGAAAATACCTTTCCACAACTCAGTTGCCATCCTGCTGATTTTAAAAGAAAAAAGTTCTGCCACAAAGAGTATCTCAGGCAAGCATTGAAACTGCACACAGTAGACATGGCGTACGGCTTAAAGGAGCTACCATTCAAAACATATTTTCTGAACTAGCTGTCAACAGCTTGAACACCAAATTGCTGTTGCTATCTTCAGTGCATTTTGTACCTCTATTTGTGTTTATTGCTTTAATGCACTTAGCCCCCACTGCACAGACTACTTTCCCTTCCTCACAGTTCAAGCTGTTACAAATTGCTGTGAACCTCCCACTCAGTGAACTGAAACTTCTGAAGGCTTCATTATCAGTGTTACCCGTGGCGCTTCTTCAACAAGGCAGTAATGCTGTATTCAAATTGGCAAACAATCACTAAGGTCATGTCATGTCACCAATGTAAAATCAATACCTACAGGCTGTGAAAAGCAGAAGCTTTTTAAAAATGGCTACGTTTTATTAATTAGAATGTGTGTGTGTGTATATATATAGATAGATAGATAGATAGATAGATAGATATATTTCACCTGGGTTTTTTTTAATATTATATTGCCAATTTGAATACAGCTTTACTGCCTTGTTGAAGAAGCGCCATGGGTAACACTGGGTGTTTTTACACACACATTTCTCCTGGATGTTTGCTGTTTTATCCTGAACTTTCTGTGTGTCTAAATCACTCACCCAGATCTTAAACATCCGGATCTTTGAACTTCTGCATAGAACTTCTCCCAGAACTTTTGTGTGTAAAATGTTCTCCTGGTAAACTGCTTTGCTCCAGGCAACTGTGGTCACTTGGTTTCCATGGCAGACTGTCACGTTTACAGCTGTGGCTAATTTAGGCTGCCTTAGGGCAGTGTTTATGTGAAGAATGCATCCAGGAACTGCCTCAGGGCAGTGTGTGTGTGAAAAATGAATCCGGAATTTATGCGTAGACTTGTAATCCCAGAAGACTGAAAAATCCAGAACGTTAAAGTGTGTGTAAAAATGCCCATTGATAATATATTAAAAATTGCTGTGACACCCGAGGTCACACTTCTTAGGAGGGAGGTTTGGAAGACAGTGAGGCCACTGAGAAATGGCTTTTATCCTTTATCCCACACACAGTAGAAGAGCAGTGTCCAGATTCCCCATCAACTGCTTCTGGTTTTGTGACACCTATCACCATGCTGTCACAACAGAGGCCTCCCGAGTCCAGAGCTTAATCTTATAGCATGAGCTGAAAAGTTAAGGCTCCATAAGTGGGCTGCAATAGAGGATTCACTCATATTCTGTAGAGCAGGTACAGAGCAGGAGGTGAACCCTCCACTCTGCTCCACTCAATCCAGTTGCATTCCCATTCCTCTTCTCGGGCATTGAAAAATTTCTCTATTTGAAACTCTTCCCCCATTTTTCTCTGCTTCCTGGTCTCATTTCACAACTCTCAATCTTCTCTTTGGGCTCCTAGGGCAGTCTGTCTCTTTCCATAACACAAGGCATCTGCACACATAACACTTGCCACTGTTCCATCTGCCTAACACAGGGCAAACATGACATTTGTTCACCCAAACCCAGGAGCTAGACACAGAGTAAATATGGGTTTTCAGGAGTCTGCTGCCTGGAATGTATCTGGGGAACTCCTCAGCAGGGCAGACCCATGGAGTGGCTGAAAACAGGATACTAAATCAATGTCTGGTCAATATGCTGAATTTAAGCTGCAGACTGCTGGCTTGTCAGTTTCACTCCCAAGGTGTGTGCTTTTGGGGCTTGGGAGCTGGAGACTTGCTGGACTTCGTCAGTTTCATTTCTGAGCTTGGGCTTGCTGGACTGAGCCTCTGCTTCCTGGCCTCATTTCACAACTCTTAAATTTCTCTCTGGGCTCCTTGGACAGTCTGTCTAATTCTATAACCCAAGGCGACTCTCCACAAGTAACACTTGCCACTGTTCCATCTGCCTAACACAGGGCAAACATGATGTTTGTTCCATGCATGATTGTTCACCATGTTTTTTCACCCTCAGCTCCTATGTTTTTGCTGCCACAATGTTATAGGGGGACTTGGCATAGCCCAGGCTCAGGGAGACTGGGCACACCTCGGGCCTGGAGGGCCTTGGTACAGTCCAGCCTTGTGGGAGGGGTTTTCCCTGTCTCTGCTGGCTCTCTCCCTCGCTCGGTGCCTCTCTCCCAGCTGGGCGGGCAAGCCGGCTGCACAGCAGCAACTAGCAATGGATTGCTCTTCATTTAATTTCTAACAAGAAACTTAAATAAATCTCCCAGACTCCAAGTCTTCTTGTTACATGGTGGCAGCAGTGCTAGAACAGCCCACAGAGAGACTGGTAGCTGCAGAGCAGAGATGGCTCACTCATTAAAGCCTCCAGTTCCCCTGGAGTTCAGAAGCACAAACCTGGCAGAGGAATGGAGCTGCTGGAAGCAAGAATTCGAACTCAATACTGATCTGACCGAAGAAGGAGATAAGGTAAAACTTCTACTTCACCTTGTGGGGGCCCTGGGCAGGAAAATATGCGAAGGTTTAAAGCTGTCCCAGGAATCTCCACTCTCCATAGTATTGGCTACCTTAGAGGCTCACTGTATGCCCAGGTGCAATGAAACAGTGGAGCGTTTTAACTTTTTCAAGAGGGACCAAAAGGAAAATGAAGGGCTACCCACCAATGTGGCTGAACTGAGGTCGCTGACTAGCACATGCAAATTCGGGGAGTTGGAGGACTCCCTAATCAGGGACAGGATTGTCTGTGGGACCTCAGACAGAAAACTACAGGAGCGCTTGCTCCGGGAAGGGGAACTGACCCTAACAAGATGTATAGACTTGGCACGAGCAGTGGAGGCTGCCAGAGATTGAGTGAAAGTTCTGGTGCCCCAGGGGGCAGACACCATTCTGAAGGTGGGGAAGAGCAAGCCCAAAGGTGATAGCAGACAGAAGCTGGCAGAGGTCCCACGAGGCAGGATATCAATAGAGCCCCGGAGGGATGGGACACCATCAGAGCCGCAGCTGGGGAGAAAATGCAGTTTTTGTGGAAGAAGGCACGAGAGGAATAGAGACAAATGCCCAGTGTATGGTCAGAGATGCAACACATATGGAAAACCTAACCATTTCAGCACCGTGTGTAAGGCAGGCAGAAGGTCACAATAGATAAAACTGGTACAAGAAGGGGGTGAAACCTCTTCCATAAAATCAGAAGATGAGGAAGACAGGGTGATGCCCATAACCGGCATTCCCCAGCCCCACCAGGTGAGGGCGGTAGGTGCAAAAAAGCAGGCTGCCATTTTCGCCTCAATGCTAGTAGGTGACAAGAAAGGGCAGTTTCAATTGGATTGTGGAGCCACGTGCAACATAATCACAAAAAAAGATCTGAGATCCAACACAGTGATCAGGAGAGCTTCAAGAACACTGGTGATGTAAAACACACCATAGTACAACCAGTAGGGAAGTGCAACTTGACAATAAGAAACCGCAAGAATGGAAAAAAATATAACTTTACATTTGTGGTAGTAGATGAGGAGGGAGGGACTACACCCTCTGTTGGGGTCCCTAGCCAACCAAAGGATGGGCCAGGTGAGAGTACAGCATCACAATTTTGTGCACAGTGTCACCCAGCAAACAGTCATGTGGAGTTGCCAGGAAAAAGGAACATTAGGCGAGGAAAAAATAACAGAAAAACAAGAGAGTGTAGGCAAAGCAAACCCCAGTAGGACAAGGAACTCTGTAGTAATGGAATTTGAGGATGTTTTTCAGGGAGATGGATGCCTAAAGGGCACAGAATTCTTGGAAGTCTATGAAACTATACCTTCTGTATGCCTACCCAGGCGAAAGATCCCTGTGGCACTCAACAAGGCTGTGAAGGAAACGCTGACAAGCCTGATGGAGCGAGGCATCATTAAGCCAGTAGAAGCCAACACACCATGGGTGAGCAGTACGCTGGTGGTTCAGATGCCATCAGTAAGCTCTGCATTTGCATTGACCCTAGACCACTTAACAAAGCACCCAAGAGGGCACACTACCCACTTCCCACAATAGAGGACATACTACCTGACCTAGCCAGGGCACGTTTCTTCACAGCGTGTGACGCGAAGGATGGTTTTGGCACGTCCCACTAGACAAGGCCTCAAGCAGACTAACCACCTTTTCTACACCGTTTGGAAGGTACAGGTGGTTATGCATGTCCATAGGAATCTCCCCGGCACCCAAGATCTTCCAAAGGAGGCTACATCAAGCCCTGGAAGGACTGCCAGGCGTGAAGGTAATTGCAGACTATGTTCTAATTTATGGAGAAGGGGCCACAAATGACGAAGCAGAGACAGATCACGACTACAACCTATGCCATTTCCTAGAGAGATGCAGGAAACAAAACATCAAGCTCAACGCAGAAAAGATTAAACTTAAACAACATCAGGTGGCTTACATGAAACACATACTTTCAGCTGAGGGATTGAAGGCAGACCCCAAGAAAATATTTATTTATTTTTATTTATTTATTTAAACAAATTTATATCCCGCCCCTCCTGCAACGCAGCCCGGGGCGGCTCACAACATAAAACAATTAAAACAATAAAATACATTAAAATTCAGATAAAAACAATCAAATATTCAATATAAATATTAACAGGGCTAGACAAAACAAATGGGTAGGGGATTAAAAAACCCTCCCTACCCTCCCCCAAAGGCCTGGGCAAACAGCCAGGTCTTACAGTTCCGCCGAAATGTTAGAAGGCTTGGGGCCAGGCGAGCTTCCTCCGGAAGGGAGTTCCACAGCC
>QEPC01005805.1:8550180-8572744 GCA_003113815.1 Sphenodon punctatus | reverse complement strand
CCACCCGCACGCCAGTGAGCTCGCTCTAACGGATAGAGCCTTAAGTTTCTTGTCCTCAAAGTAAAAAAAAAGTTTACAAACCTGGCAGCAGTGGCAGTACCACCTCCTGTGCCCGCCAGCTCTGGCTCCTCCTCCAACACTGAAGGTCCAGCAGCGGCCAGAGGAATCTCTTCCTCCACCACCAGCTTTGCCACCTTGGCCTTCCCCAGCCCTGGCGTTTAATGGTGGTAGCACTGGTCACCTTCTTCTCCATTTTAAAAAAATTAAAAATTAAAAAACACACAGCCAACGCACACAGCACCCACCAACACTCACCAACCAGCCAAACCAAAACCAACACACACCACACAGTCAAAACACACGAATCACAACCGAACACCCAGCCAGCCACAACACACATGCTCTCACCAACACAAGCTCCGCATGCACTCGAATTTCTGGTTTCCGGTGCAATCATGGGCTCTCATGATACTTTTTCCACCCAAACCAAACCGAACACGACCGAACCAAACAGCCTAACCGGAACGTGGCAAGCAAACTGAACAGGCAAACCGAACCAGACCGAATCGAACGGTCAAACCTGAACTGCAATCTGTTCTCCCATCCCTAATACACCTACCTCTCCTCCTGCACCTCCCATCTCTCTCGTTCTAGCAGGGAACCTCTCTCTCTCTCTGACCATATAGTGCATGTGACAACAGGGGTGGGATCATGTCTGTCTCTCCTTCTAGAAGTGGGGAGACTTTCTCTCTCTCTCTCTCTCTCTCTGTGTTTCTCTCTTTCACCATGAACAGCAGGCAGGTGGTGCGGTGCTCCGTTGTCTGGGAGCTGTCCTGCGGGGACGGGGGACCGGGTTATGCTGCTGCCCCTACCCTGTGTTCCCTGGCCCAGGGGTCCGGGTCTGGGGTGCGACCCTCCCCTCCCGGGTGGGGGGGTGTTCCCTCGCACTCACCTCACTCTCGCTGCTGGTCCTTGGGCTATGCCCTTGGGAGGCTCTGGGCTGGGGGTCGTCCACCAGGGGGGCCGTCAGTGCGGCCCCTCTGCCCTGTGCCGGGACATGTGTACTGTGTTACTTCCTGGCGCGTTTCCCCACCCGTTCCCCCCTGCTGCCCCTCCTTGCCAGTGGTCTGTTGCCCCCCCTTGTGCCTTCCGCCTGGGGTGCATCCCTCCCTGCACCACCTTGATGGGGTTTCTCCCTCCCCCCCAGGTGCCCCAGGGTCCCCGTGCTCGCCTGGCCCCTTCCCCTGCGTGGGTGGTGTTGGCTCCCATTGCCTTCTTGTGGGCCTTCCTGGTTGCCATCATGGGAGCCCATGCACATGTGCCATGATTCCTTCCTCCTTTACAGGCTCTCGGGCCATATGTCCGGCATCCCCCTGCCCTGTGGGTGTGCCTGCGTGGCAGCGCGTGTGTGCCCTGTGGCACCAGCACAGTGGGGTCCCGCTGGTCCATTCCACATGGGTGTGGGTGTTTTGGCTTTTACATGGATGTTCGGGTGTTGAACACCCACCTCCACCCATCTCCACCCACGGAGGGCTCCGGCTCCCTCCCAGCTGCTCCGTGGGTGGGTCGTGCACGCGCCCCCACCCACTCGCGGACATTTACACGGACGGTCTCCCACCCATCCGATGGGTGTTTCCGGGTGTTTGTGGGTGGGTGGTATCCATGTAAAAGTGACCTGTCTTAATGACCTAGTTCAGGTGCTCTCTGCTTCCCCTTGTCATCCCCCTCAGCTAGGCAACACTAGCATTACATGTCTATTATACGCAGATGACACGGTGCTGCTCTCTCACTCCCAGGTGGGATTAAGATGTTCTATGGAGACCTTTGATTATTATTGCAGAATGAATTTCCTAGAAGTGAACCATGATAAGTCCAAGGTCGTAGTTTTTTCTCACAGGAAATTGGTGCATAGATGGTTGATAGGGGGGGAAAGAGATTTTACAAGACAGGAGTTATAAGTACCTGGGCCTTTTGTTTCAGGCTAATGGGGGTTGGACATTACAATTGCAGGCCATGCAGGATAAGGCTAAACAGTGTAGGAAGGCCTTGCTGGCCTTCTTTAGATCAAGAGGTGGCCAGTTGATTACTCCAGCAATCAAGGTTTTCTCCTAGAAGTGTATTCCTTCACTATTGTACGGAGCCCACATTTGGGCCTTGGGAAAAGGGAAAAGTTTGGAGAAACTGCAAACGGGCTTCATTCATGCCTTGCTAACTGCCACCCCGGGGGCTAGCAATATGACCCTTATTATGGAATGTGGTCTGTATACAATGCAGGAGAGGCTCTGGTCAGCTGTGATAAGCTATTGGTTAAGGCTGTATTTTGGATTGGCTGCCCCTCTGTCTTTATTGGTGACCAAGGATAGTTCACTGAATATGTGGTTGAAGGAGGTGGTTGTGAAGATAAATAAGCTGGGTTTATGTCCAGAGGCTCTTGCTCCCCTGGGTTATAATGCTGTCAAAAAACTAACTTTGAGGAGATTAGCTGATATTGACCGTCAGGATATGAGGTCGGTAATTGGGGATAGTGGGTCCCAGGTTCTTTATTTACAATGGGCTAACAACTTTCTGTCTCCATCCCCCTATTTGGAGAGTGGCCTTGGGCCTCAGAACAGAAGACTTTTCTTGATAGCCAGGCTCAATTGTTTTCCATCAGCTTTGGTGGAAGGTCGGTATAAAGGTATTCCGCTTGCGCAGCAGTTATGCCAATGCCACCTTCGCCATATTGAGTCGCTGGATCATATTCTTTTGGAATGTCCCTTTTTTGAGGTGGTCCGTAGAAGACTTATCCTCCCCGTGATAACTTCCTTCCCTGGCAGATTGGAGGAATTTTATGTGAGACTGCTCCTGGGGGATCACTCCAGTGTAGTGACCGGGAAGGTGGCCCTGTTTCTAGGGTATGTCCAGACCAGTAAGCTCCGGCAGACAGTAAATATATGATGGCTCATAGGTTTAGAATCCAAATATGAATATGTGATAATGTTTTTATGTATGTTTTCGCCTCAGCTGGCCGGGTTTGATTCGATGATTCTTCCCTGTGGGAAGTTTTATTTATTGATGTTATTTGAAGTTTTGTATGATTTTAAGGTATGATGCTTTTTCATATGTGCAATGACTATTGGCCAAGCAATAAATAAATAAATAAAAATTTAAAAAACAGAGTGCGTTACAGTAGTCTAGTCTAGAGGTGATAAAGGCATGGATGATAGTGGCCAGATCCAAGTCCAAAACTTACGGCCGCAGTCATCGTATCAGATGTAATTGGCAAAATGCTCCCCTTGCCACAGTCTCCACCTGAAGATCCAGGCGAAGCTGTGAGTCGAGGAACACCCCCAGACTATGGACCTGTGTGGCCATAGGGGGGAAGACCCCATAGATGATGGGGGCCACACACACCCAGCCCTACCCAAGCACTGGTTGAGCACTGAAACTGCCGGGTCTGGGTCTGCAGAAAAAGAGAGGTAGAGTTGTGTGTCATCAGCATACTGATGACAATGCACACCAAACCCTCTCACAACCTCACCCAAAGGCTGCATATACACGTTGAACAGGAGGGGGGGACACAGTAGAACCCTGCGAGACTCCACACGTAAGGTCCTGGGGAGGTGAAGTACATTCCCCGAGAACCACACGCTGAGTTCTCCCAACCAGGAATGAATGAAACCATTCAAGAACAATTCTGCCCACCCCAGCCCAGGCCCACAGCCGAGCCACCAACATCTCTTGGTCAATGGTATCAAATGCAGCAGACAGATCTAATATAATTAAAATAGAAGATCTGCCCCAGTCTAATTCATGGCACAGGTCGTCAACCAAGCCACAAGCAGTCTCCGTGCCAAACCCAGGGCGAAAACCACACTGTGAGGGATCAAGGAAACTGACCCGATCTAGATGCCCCTGAAGCTGCCAAGCCACCACCCGTTCAATAACCTTACCTAAAAAGGGAAGGTCAGAGACTGGCCGATAGCTGGCCGGGGAGTCAATGTCAAGAGATGGTTTCTTGAGCAGGGGTCTCACCACCGCCTCTTTGAGGCAGCTCGGCACCCTGTCCTCCCTAAGGGAGGCACTGACAACCCCCGCCAGCAATGGCCCTAATGTCTCCCGGCAGGCCTTGANGAGAGAGGGAGAGAGAGAGAGAGAGTTGTCCTACTGGAGTCCCATCCACTTACTGGATGAGATGCTAGTAGGAGGGTTCTCTCAGTCTCCAAGTGGTAGGGTTTTACTCAGCAGCAAGGAGTTCCCAGTGTAAACTAATGTTCTGCCCATCACATCTTAATGCTGAAAACTTTGTTGCTGGATTTTTGGAGGCTCCGCCTACAATGTACAAGCCCCTCCCTAGAGCTCTGCCAGCCATAAGGTTCCGTGTGACACTGAGATGGATGCCAGGGATGGGCAGGCCCTCCCCCACCCTTAAACCACGCCCCTCCCTTAAGCCCCACCCACTTTGGGTTTTCAGAGTGTGCACGTGTGCTTTGCATGCACACACATGAGGGGCCCATACATCCCTGCTTAGTCTATACATTCTGAGGCCAATCCTAAATCCCTGCACGCACACCACAGACCCCATAGCAGAGGTGTGCAGGGGTGCACAGGGAGCTGCGCACATGTCACACAGAGGTTAGGATCTGCCCCGCTATACATAGATGGCATTTCTCCATATGAACAAAACTGCTTAACATCCACAGACACCCAGTTGTTGCTGCTAAGACTCATCACAATTACCACACAGCTGGTGGCAATAAATCTAAGGTTTCCCAATTATTTGATTATGGCTTTAAAAACTAAATCAGTAGCTCCTTGGCAGAATGTGTGTTTTGATTTAGACATATAGGCATAATTTAATTTTGAACTCACCCATGCTTGACTGATTAAGGGTTTTTATATTTAGTGTTTTGAGCCCTTTCAGTGATTAAAACCCACATGGAAAAAATGAAAGCAGGAGTGTATTATGATCTGTTTTATTAAATCACATTAGTTACTGAGCTTTAACTAGCCTTCTGAGTAGACATTAAACCCCACACCATTGATCAGGGTTTTTATTGTCGCCACTGTGGAAAATCAAATTGAGTTTGAATGGGCGTTTTGTATCTTGAAATTCAGATTTCCCTAGGGTGGAAGGTAGCAGTATTCAAGTTGTTTTCTTTAAAGTCAAAACTCAGTTAGTCTCTACATTTGGTGTGGCACACTTTCCTTGCTTCATCATCAATCATCATCATCATCATTTATTTATGTCCGCAGCCAAATCACACTTTCCTTGCTTAACCATTTCCTTTTCTGATATCTCTACAGCAACATGCCCAAGACTTATACAGCAAGGGCAGTTGCCATGGTGGTCCCAAATGTAAGAGATGGAGACAAAGTAGATCAGGCAATATCTTTTATTGGACCAATTTCGGTGGTGAAAGTATGCAAGCATTTGAACCACACCAGGGCCTTCCTCAGGCATGTAGCAAGTCAGAACTACAGACTTAGGCCATGATCCAACAATCACTTTGTAATGGGATTGGGGCTCACTACCCCACTCTAGGCTGTCATGACTCAGTTTCCCTGGCTTACATCTCTCACTGGATCAGCTCTCTCTCTAGAACTGATTGAGCCTGCAACAGGTGAACCTTCTTGTCACCTTTTCAGCCGCAGAGTTTCGCAGCACAGACTCTTTCTCTCTAGGTTCATCTGTGTTTGTAAACACAGAATTAACCCCAAACTGTGTCTCATCAATGTTAGGATTAGCAATTCCACTGGACCATACGAAGTTCAGTAAAAAGAAGTTTAATGAATAAATCATGAATAAGCATGCAGTACAAGATTCTACTCGAGAGTGCAGAAATCAAAATAACATAACCAATAACACATTCCTATCTGTACTTGGATTCTCCTGATTTAGGCTTACCCTAATCCAGGTCCAAGGGTATTTTGATTCATGTCACAGCCAGTGATGGAAAGCTTGGCCGGGTACCAGTCTTAGTTTCCAAAAGGCCTTACTTCATAGTTCCTTTGGTGCAGCCCTTCTCTGACTGGTCAGCTATGATGATGCAGATGAAGCTCAACAAGCTGATCTCAACCAACTGAGAGAGAGATCCCTTCTTTGTCTTGTCTCCCCCCTTAAGTACCTTTCCAGGGTCCTTTGTTTGATTTTCCCACCAGGTGACTGTGCTTTCAGTCACATCCACAGAAAGAAATCCATTTGCAACTCAATGGTCTACGTGTCTGCAGAGGCTTTTTCTGAATACACACTCGGCATGACTTTGCATTTCTCCATCGTATGAATTGAGTTTCCAGTTCTCTGTTTTCACATTACATACATGTTTAACCTTTACCTTTACATATTTGTTAGACCTGTAGTCTACAAGTAGCCCAGAATCTCCTTATGACACACTCCAGAATAACTCATAGGACTTCACCGGGCTACTCCAGAGTAAGTGGTTGGTGGATCGCGGCTTTAGTATATATATGAAAGCAATAACTTGGGAAGGAGTTAATAGGGAAAAAACCATAGGCAACACCTATTTTTCCCCAAATAGTCCCTTCCCAAGTTAATATATATACCTGTCCTGCATATGCTCAGTTTACCGTGACTTGTTATGTGCATGAGTACGGGCGCTGTATGGCCTGAAAGCTTGCATACTCTCACCAGCAGCAGCAGTTGGTCCAATAAAAGATACCATCTGAACTACTTTGTCTCCAAGAGTTCTATGGAATTCAAATGGCTAGGACTTTCTGTTTGAAATCAAAATCAGATGGTGTAACCCAGTATAGCTCCATTGACTTAAACTTACACCAGCAGAGGATCTATCTGACCCAGCTTCTCTAATGTTTTTTATGTTGCATTTGATGTGTATCGCATTGTGTTGTACCCAGTGTAATGTGTGTGCTGGATCAGTTCAAAACCAGCAAAAATATTTCTGAGATTTGGGCTTTGAGCAAATAGCATGCTTATTTCTCATTTCTCCTTCTTTGAATCTAGAATATTAATTCTGTTGTCTCTTTATGCAAAAATTCTTCCTTGTTTCCACTAGGAGCACCAGCTACAGACCAGTTTTCCTCCCTTGCTTTTTCTCTGAAATTCTTGCTTCGGCACTTTATCCCCACTACCTTGATTATTCTATCATTTTCTCAGGTATTCTGCAATCCACCTTGCCCCTCCCCATATCACTGAAACTACAAGTTCACTGGTGATCTCCTCCAAGCCTCTTTTCTATTTTAACCCTCATAGATTTTTCTACTCCCTTCATCGTGCAAGATCGTTCTGTCATCCTCTGGCTTTCACAACTCAGTAGCCTCAGGGCTTTTTCCTTCTCCCATTTCTTCTGCTCACACTGTTTATCACTGTGCCAAAGTTACCTCTCCATCACTGACTTCTTCCCTCCTTTCATCAATCACATCTTTGCTGTTGTCTTTCCAACATCTCATTGTGCTAGACAAGACATAGGGTAAAGCCACACAGGCCCAAATTCCCACCCGCCCCGGGGAGGGCGAACACAGCTGCCACACTTTGGGCCAGTGGGAAGGCGTCACCAGCCCTTCCACACTACAGAGCAGGCTGAGGAGCCATCTACACAGGGCTAAATGTCTGGACTCCTGCTGTGCTGCAGGATCAGGCTCGCTACTGCTAGACAGCTGATGGAGGCAGAGGAGGGTGTGCACTCTCCCCACCCACCAAACAGCTGATCAGTGGAGAGTGCACACACATTCTCCTTGCCCACTAAACAGCAGACCAGGGGAGGGGGGCTCCTCTGGGCCCTGTCCCCCGCCCTCTCCGATCCGCTGTTTAGCAGGTGGGAAGAGCATGTGTGGCTCTGATCAGCTTTTTAGTGGGCATGGAGAGCACATGTGCTCCTTCAGACCCCTATCCTCTAACCTGCTGTTGAGCAGACAGGGAGACCATACACGCTCCTCTGGGGCCCCTTCCTCCAATCTGCTGTTTAGCAGGCAGGGAGAGAGCGCTCCTCCAGGCCCAATCCTCAGACCTTGCCTCACAGCAGGGCTACATGGACCAACCAGAGAGGAGGCGACCCATTATCCAACATTGCCAACTGCCATACAGTCCACTGCATCATGTGCTAATGAGTGAAAACAGACCTGCACGTTTTAACTCCGCTTTATTTGATTTAGTTAGTTAGTTTTGCATTTAGTACCCCACAACCCATCCTGCCTCAGGCAGCTCAGAGTGGCTAACAAAGTATAAAACACATACAAATATAAAATACATAAATATAAATATAATAATACAGAAAAAAACAGATAGTCATAAAACTGGAGCTAACAAAAAGAAAAAATCCCCCCTTCCCCGCCACTACCTGTCTCCCCTGCCAAGAGCCTGGCGGAACAACCAGGACAGCAGATCTGGAGACAAATGGACATCCACTGGGAGGGATTTCCACAGCCTCGGGGTGGCCACCAAGAATACCCTCTCCATAGTTGCCACCTGGGATACCCAGGGGACTTCAAAGAGGGTACTCCTGGCCAACCATAGGAGCCAATCCAGGACCCAGGGGATTTTATTTATTTATTTACACAATTTATATCCCGCACCCTTCTGCCAATGGCAAGCCAGGGCGGGTAACAAATTACAAAATTAAAAATATATAAAATATAAAAATATCAATAATAACAGGTGCAAAAAATATAACCTATCATTAAAATTCCACATGGTGGAACACTTAAAAAAAAACAAAAAAATTATCCCTCCCTAACCCTCAACCTCCCCACCCCTTGCCCGTCTCCCTCACCAAAAGCCTAGCGGACATCGAAAGAAGGAAAGGTACAGGGCCACCCGGGCCTCTGCCAGAAGGGAGTTTCACAGCCTTGGCGCGACCACTGAGAATGCCCTCTTCATAGTCGCCCTCCGAAATACCTGGGGGACTTCGAGAAAGGTGCTCCCAGCTGACTGTAGGGGTTGTTCCAGAGCCTGGGGAGTGACGCAGTCCCGCAGATAGGGCCTAGGCCATATAGGGCTTTATAAGTAAGCACCAACACCTTGAATCAGGCCCAGAACACTACAGGCAGCCAGTGCAAAGAACAGAGCACTGGTGTAACGTGCTCGCAGCGACCCGTCCCCATAAGGAAATGGGCCACCATATTCTACACCAACTGCAGTCTCCAAACTGACACCATGGGTAGCCCCACGTAGAGCGTGTTACAATACTCCAGTCTTGAAGTGAGGAAAGCATGGATGATAGTGGCCAGGTCAGAGTCTGAGACGTATGGCCGAAGCCACCTCATCAGATGTAACTGGAGAAATGTGATCCTCGCCACAGCCTCCATCTGGGCATCCAGGCAGAGCTGGGAATCAAGGAGCACTCTTGGACTACGACCCTGAGGGACCAGTGGATGATGAACCCCATCAATGACAGGAGATGCCAACCCCACTGCCCTCCCCACTAATATCACCTCTGTCTTCTCAGAATTCGGTTCAGACAGCTCACCCTCATCCAGTCCCCCACAGCAGTCAAACACTGAGTAAGCACCAAGAATTCCAGGTCTGGTTCAGATGAAAAAGAGAGGAAGAGTTGGTGTCATCAGCATATTGATGACATCGAACACCAAACCCTCTCACGACCTTGCCCAGCAACTGCATGTACACGTTGAAGAAGAGAGGGGACAGAATAGAACCTTGTGGGACTCCACACGAGAGGTCCTGGGTAGATGAAGAATGAGACGGTTCCACAGGTATATGGGGCCCAGATCATGAAGGGTTTTATAGGTCAATACCAACACCTTGAATTGGGCCTGGAAGACGATAGGCAGCCAGTGCAATGAACAGAGCACACTGAATGAAGCTGCTGCTGCTGCCGTCGCCACCACCACCACTGCTGATAGGTGCATTTATTTACCAGGCTGGGAAGGGGGGGGAGGCGAGTCCTGGCACTCCCCCACCCACCCAGCGCAGTCCGGTGGTGGTGGGGGAGACCCTGCGCTGCACCTGGGAGGGGGGGGAGGCAAGCCCTGTAAGCCCCCAGGCCCCCACTCACCCAATGCTGCCCAGCACAGTAAGGTGCAGAATCGGGCCACTAGTCTCACAGGCTCTCATGGAATTTTCAAAAAAATTCTATGGGAGAAGCAGGGTCCTGATGATAGTGGCCAGGTCAGAGTCTGAGATATACGTTCGAAGCCAACATATCAGATGTACCTACCACAAGACCATGGGGACCTGGTGCTGATGCCCAGGAAGTGGACACCTAGGAGCCGTCTGATCCAAGGTGTTCCAGAGAGCTACGAGGTCATTGAGTGAACAGCAGTCAAGTTCAGAGGTATTTCCCGAAGAGCATTCTGGAACCTTACCAGTTCCATAAGCCTCCAGGAATGGACCAACCGAAGTGGCTCTGCATTGTTCCAAGGACTGACATGCACCAGGAGATTGGCCCACAAGAGGTAATGATCCGTCCATTACACGGGTAGCAACAACAAGTCCCCCAGCAACGATGGATCGCCCGCCTCAAGGCTGGTGCAAAAAAACAGGTCCAACGTATGTCGCCCATCGTGTGTCAGGCCACATACCACCTGAGTCATGCCCATGGTTGCCATGGCAGTCATGAAATCACACTCCGCTCCCCCAAGCCAAATCGACCACGAGATGGAGACCCTCAATACCCGGTGAAATTTGCACTGGATACCTCCTAACAGACCAGGTCTCCCTAGAAACAATAGCTACACTGCCTCCACCCCCTCAGGCCATGGCTAATGCTATATAGAATACCCGGCTGGAACAAGGTCAGCCAAAATTGGCCCCAACTCAGTGCCCAGCCAGGTCTCCATAATACACACAAGGTCAGTTGCCTGGTCCAGGATTAACTCCTGGGCTGTGGAAGATTTATTCATGACCGACCTCATGTTTAGCAGCATCAGAACCAGGTCTGGGGCCCTCGGACCTTGCTCCACCCAATGACCTGCCCAAGGACCAGTGAGGGAAACAGACATCAAGTGCCTCTCCCGCCTCACACATCGAACTAGCCCCCAGATGGCCCATATTTACCCCAGTCCATCATGACCTCAATGGCTGTGCTTCCCTCAGCCCCCCTGGACCCTTTCCTCTGTAGCTGTCCTGCCTGGCAGGTAAGAGAGACCCCCCAAACCTACCCGTACACACACACACACACACAAGGGGAGACCTTTAACACTGCTTTAACATTTCTTATGCATGTTTACCTACTGACCTTAGCAGCTACTCTGTCAATGGCCTGGTTGCTTTGTGGAATGACATCTTGACCATGGCCATCAACACAGTTGTACCCACTACCCAGGCATCTGCTGGTGTGGCAGCACAGGTCCCCCCCGTCCCCCCCCCCGGTATACAGAGGACTTGAGGCAGTTGAAGCGGGAAGGTAGGCGGTTAGAGCACAGGTGGCATTCGACTCGCGCTGAAGCCAACTCATTGCGGCATACACCATTTTTGACTGTTTAGTGGGCAGGGAGAGTGTGTATGCACTCTCTGGGCCCCCGCCCACTGATCAGCTGTTTGGCATGTAGGGATACCCGTGGCTATGATGGCGGTGAAGAAAGCTTTCTTGTCTGCTATCATAGCATCTGCAAAGTCTTGTCCAGTGGAGCTGTTCCAGGTGGTGAGGGGCCTGGTTAATCCAGTCTGCCTCCACCTGTAAATGGAGACATCTTGCCTGCTGTGACATTTGTATTGATTACTTTGCAGACAAAATCACTTGTATTCACCATGACTTGGGTGCCACCATTTTATCTGCAAAATCAGAGTTTGAGCTTATGGAAGATCAGTCTTGTCCTGTTTACTTGGATCAGTTTCAATCGGTATCAGCCACCAATGCAGAGGAGGTGCTTGAGGTGATGGGGGCACTGGAAGCCAATTGTGAATTAGATCCTTGCCCATGCTAGTTGATAAAAGCTAGCTAGGAGACATTGGGACTGTTGCTGACTGGGATTGTCAATGCCTCCCTTTGGGAGGGTAGGGTGTTGGACACCATTAATACTGCTGGTGTCCATACCATGGTTAAAAATCCATCTTTGGATGCTGACTCTCCAGCCAGCTATTGACCTGTCTCTAAACTTTCCTTTTTAGAAAAGGCTTTTGAATGAATGGTTGCCTGACAGCTCCAGGCTCATCTCAATGTCATCAGATTACTGGACCAGTTTCAGTCAAGCTTTTGTCCTGAGTATGGCACGGAGACTGTGCTTGTGGCCATGGGGAGGGGGGGCTCGATGACCTGCACCTGGAGATTTACAAGGTGAATTCTACCTGTTGATTTTGTTAGATCCTCCAGCAGACTTTGATACCATTGATCATGAGGTGTTGTTGACATGACTGCGGGACCTGGAGGTGGTGTGCAAGACTGCTCTTGAGTGATTCCACTCCTTCCTGTCAGGAAGGTCCCAGAGAGTGGTGATGGGTGATAATTCATCATCTCCATGGGACCTACCCTGTGATGTCCTGCAGGGTTCTATTCTGCCTCCCCTCTTGTTCAACGTGTACATGAGCCCATTTGACAAGGTTATTCAGAGGTTTGGGGTGAGGTGCCATCGGTATGATGATGACACCCAGCTCTACCTCTCTTTTTCATCCAACCCAGGTGCTGCAGTAGCAGTGATTACTTGATGACTGACTGCTGTCGGGAACTGGATGAGGGTGAGCCGAGTGAAGTGTAATCCAGATAAGACTGAGGTGATGATGACTGGATGACCTTGTGACCTGGACAGGATTGGAATTCCTGTTACTGAAGGAGTCCAGATCCCTCTGGTCAATGAGGTTCGCAGCTTTGGAGTGCTTCTGGACCCATTGCAGTGCCTGGATTGTCAGGTTGTAGCAGTGGCCAGGAGCACTTCACCAACTTAAACTGGTGAGGAAGCTGCAGCCTCTCCTTTCTGATTCGGATCTGGTTAGTTACCATCATCCATGCTTTCATCACCTTGAGGCTAGAATATAGCAAAGAACTCTATGTCGGGCTGCCCTTGGTGACTGTTCGGAAGCTGCAACTGGTGCAGAATGCAGCAGCTTGACTCCTTTCGGGGACGAGGTGCTGGGAGCACATTACACCAGTGCTCCAAAGTGTGCACTGGCTCCCTGTAGCTTCCTGGGCACAATTCACGGTGCTGGTTTTGAACTTTAAAGCCCCAAACAGTCTGGGACCCACATATCTGAAAGACCACCTGTCCTTCCATGCCCCACTGTGGCCCCTGCGATTGGCCAAGAGCAACTCTCTGTGGGTACCGTCTGTTAGCCTTGTTTGTATGACAAGGACTGACAGGGAGGTGTTCTCAGTTGCTGCCCTGAATCTTTGGAATTCCCTTCCCCCTGTCAGCCCCCACCATCGGGGGTGTCCTTGGGGGAGGCTGCAAGCCCCCAGCATGCCCCAAAGAGCCGCCTGCCCCCACCCCCCATTCCCACTCAAGCAACGCCACCTCCGGCACAGGAATCTGATGCGGCGACACAGATAGTATTCGGTTACCAAGGCAACTGGCCCCAGCGCAGAAGCAGGAAAGCCTTCCACCTCATGTCAGGTGAGGTCATCACTGCAGCCGGTGCAGCATTCCGCACGGCTCCAGGCACGTCAGGGGGCGGGGCCTGGGCTATAAACACCAGCGCTGGATGACACACAGCGTCGGTAATCAGAGCCTGAGAAGCTGGCCCAAGAAAGCTAAGTTACCTGTATCTTTGCCTTTGCCTTTGTCATTGCCTTTGTCTTTGCCCTTGTCTTTATCTTTGTCTTTGCCCTTGCCCTTGCCTGTGCCTGTTTCCTTGCCCTTGGCCCTGGCCTTGGCCTTGCCTTGCTTCTGTCTCCACCTTGCCTTGCCCTTACCCTTTTCCTTGCTATTGTGTGAGAGTGAGTGGTAGTATAGTTGTGCCCCTGTGTACCCGTCCCCTAAGTTTGCGTGTGTGAATGAGTGGTGGCTGGGAAGAACGCAAGTTACCTCCCCCGTCCTTGGGATTCGCTCCTTCCCCCCTGGAGAGTGAGAGCCCTCATCATCCTTCCCCTCGAGCCTGGTCCCCTATCCCTGCAATCCCTCATGATCCCCCCCACTTGTCCCCCTCTTCCCCCTTGGCAGTGAAAGTGTGTGGTGTGAGACTGTTCTCTCACAAAAGAACTCTGCGCCCTATGATGATAGGGGCCCGGTCTCCTTGAGATCACAAGGGCCACAATACTATCCTGACGGGCATTACCTCCCAGGGGACTTCCTGCAGAGAGTGAGCCCGGTGACCTTGTGTGAGTGCGTGGGATTCCCCCTACCCTTCCTAACCCCCCTCACAATGACACCCCAGAAGGTTTGTTTGAGCCCGAGCATCTTCTGGAGGTGAAGCAAGACTTTTTATTTGAAAAGGGATTTGGTGGAAAGGGATAGGGGACTGGGATGGTTTGGGAACTTAGGAAGGGATTTGGTGGTATTGTTTGGAGTTGTGGAGGGTTGTGGCCGGATGTTAGGGATTTTGTATTTTAATGTTTTTATGATTTGTAAGCCACACTGAGCCTCTGGGAAGGGCAGCATATAAATTTAAATAAAATAAATAAATAAATAAATGTTGCAGGGCTGCATAGGGTGCCAATACAGTCCTGCAACACGCATAAGAAATGCTAAAGCGGAGTTACGTGCATGTCTGTTTTCACCCCCAGTGGGGTACGGTTGCCCAGTGTGGGATAATGTCTTGTGTGGCCTTACCCATAGAGAAGCAGAGGAGAGGACAAAGTAACAAGTGCATTCTTAGATCACCAGCCATTAGCTGAGTATGCAGGTTGTCTCAACTACTACACCTTCAACTCTCATTCATTTTCCATGGGGACTGAGTTATAGGGCTCTTGTTTTTAAATGCCTTGCATCTTGCACAGTCTTTTTACATCTATGCAAAGTGGATGTCAACTGCTCCAGTGATGAATGTGAGTGGAAAATTCTTACTGAAAAGAATTTGACCTTCACCTCACATACATACAAGTGGTAAGACAAAGGCCTTTTTAGACAAGTGGGATTTTAAACCCATGGCTCTTGGACACCTCCGCGGGGGGCTCTAGACGCTTCTCCATAAACCGGAAGTCGTCCAGGCACCATTAGAAACAGTGGTGCCAGGCGACTCCCAGGTGTTTTGAGACGTGGCATAGTAATACCTCAATAATCGAGGTTTGTACTATGCTGCATCTCAAAACACCCAGGAGTCACCCAGTGCCGCTATTTCTAATGGTGCCCGGGCAACTTCTGGCTCACGGAGGAGCGTCTAAAGCCCCCCCACGGAGGTGTCCAAGAACCAAGGGTTTAAATTGCGGTTTAAATCCCCCTTGTCAAAAAAGGCCCTAGGTAAGGCAAAAAAAACTGGCTTACAAGACTGGGGGCCAAGTTAGCATTCAAAACATTATAAATCCTTCATGACTTGGGCTGATACCTACCAGTATGATTGCCTTCAACCTTGCTTCTCTTGTAATTTAGCATGGCAATGAGTATAGATACATTCACCCTTTCCTGACTTTATTTCACCTGAAATGCTTCAGGGTAAGTGAATTTTCTGACTTTCCATACCACTCGTGAAACTCCCTGACTTTTGCTCAAAAACTTCCACTCACTCCTGTTTTTCAGATGCATGTAAACTGGACTCTGTCTTTTCAGCTTTGCTTTTGAAGGAGTCTTTTGCTCAGCCACCTGTTTTTGCTATTTTGATATTCCCATTCTTCCAGGTGTTACAAAGCACCATGGCGACAGCTAGTAGCAACAATGTGATATACATTTTTATTGCATTATATTTCTTGTGAGGCAGGAGTGGAAAAAGCAATACCAGCTATCACATCTCTGATCTTGTGGGCTGGGACCAAGAAGCTCAAAAGCTAATTTAATTCTTGTATGTGTCTATGCTGAGTTCACTTCACTTTGTTCAGGATTTATGAGGGGGGGGAGGGAGATCAAAACGTCATTATAATTGTAGGAAGAGTGCAATCTACATGTAATTAAAGTGTCAGAATTTAGAATAACTAGCACAAAGCTAGGCAGCCCTACTTTATGACTGACATGAAACAATGAGTTCCTCTTGAATGAGCACAATTGGCCCATTTTTTAATTAAATGTAAATGCATTCATGTTTTATTGGGACTATTTGCTTTAATTAAAATGCCTTTTGGAGCCCTGGCAGCTTTGTGAAAGGTTCCTTATTTCAAACATACTGTTTCTGTTGATTTTGCCAGACTGTGTGTGCATTTACACAGGGAGAAGTAATTCATACATCAATTCTTTAATAAGCTCATTACTGTTCCTTTAAAAGAACACTGTGTGAACCTGAATAGCTGCAATCAGTGACCTGGTGAAACTGTCCTCAATACTGGTTAGTTTCATGAAAGAAACGGTAAACTGTGAGGGTAAAACCTGGCGCCAGTGACATCATTTGCAAATCTCCTAGGATCTCAGCATGATTTATATTTGGAACATTCCTCAGATCATTTTATTAGGCACGGTTTGCTCAGAGAGAATTAAAATGGGGGCATTTACCCCCTGCAAAAGACAATTATCTTGGGAGAGTTGCCCGAGAACTGCGAGTTAACATTACTTCTGAGAACAGGGCTTAATAGAAAGGTTTGGGGAGCCTACAAAAAGAATCTCATTGGCTTCAATGGAAGCTGCTTTTCAGGAATTTTGAGAATGAAGCCACTTATTTTAGGTGCCTCGATATAAGACCTGCCAGATATTTTGTCAGGGGGAAGGAACCCTCTGTGAACCTGACAAACAAAAATGCCCCCTGGGGTCAAAATGATTTGCTACTGTCTAAATTATCTTGTTTGCTAAAGTAGCAAACTTTCAAGTTTCTAATTTTGTGGCACACACCCTTCCTTTCCCCTTCCCTCAGTTTCATCATCCAGCTTTTTGGATAAATGAGAAGAAGAAGAAAAATAGAAAATGGCCATTGTTGGGGTTTTTTTAAATCTGGGGAAAAAATTAAATTACTATTATTTCATTGAATCATAGAACTGAATGCCTAGGAGGAACTTCAAGAGTAATCTTTTCCATCTCTTTTGTGCCATCATTTAGATATTCGAACACTGCTATCATGTCCCCCCTCCTTAGTCTTCTTTCATCTAGGCTAAACATACCCAATTTGTTAAACCTTTCCTCATATGGTTTGTTTCCCAGTCCTTTAATCTACGCCCTTTTCACATGAGACACACACACCCCACGCCCACGTGTGGTGGGCAGGGCATCCGTGTGACATCTGGTGGGGGGGGTGCACGCATGCACTCCGTCCATCTCCACCGATCCCCCACACACGGAGGCACTGGACAAAACAGGTGCCTCCATGCGTGGAGATTGGTGGAGGTGGGTGGAGATGGGCATGCATTCATGCGAAAGGTTGCACTCACGCTGCAGCGCACAACCATCCCCCCTGCACCACGGCTCCTCCCCGCCCGTTTAAAAAAGGCATTCGTTGCTCTCTTCCGAGTCCTCTCCAGTTTGTAAACCTCTTTCTGAAAATGTGGTGCCACAAATTAAACACAATATTCAAGTGAGGTCTCACGATTACTGACTAAAATGGCACCATAACCTCATGTGACTTGGGATACGATGCATCTGTTAATGCAGCCCAAAATGGTATTTGCCTTTTTTGCAACGGAATTACATCACAGCTTCATGCTCAGTTTATGGTCTACCATAATTTCCAGATACTCATCTGCAATGCTACTGCCTAACCAGGTTATGATTGACCTGAATAAGTCAATCATAAAATTGACCTCCATTTTATATTTGTGCATCTGTTTTTTCATTTCTATGTGTAATTCAAGGAAAAGCTTAAACGAGCACTTACAAAAATGGGTATATGCATCAGATTTACAGTACCTAACTCAACCCAGTTACATCAGGTACAAATCAGTACCCGACTGGTAAACTAAGCGATCCATTGGGCACCAAATAAAATACCATTTTTGTTACTGAATTTCTGGTTTCCGTTACTGTTTTTCTGGTTTTCTGTTACCACTTTTCCATTCCTGTCATCTACCAAGGTAGAAAAATGGTCATGAGTATTCAGAAACATATGATAAAAAGTGAAATGGTAAGTTGAAATGGGCTGGTAAACTGGAAATTGGTCAGTAAAATGGAAAATGGGTAACTTGGTAACTGTAATACCCAGTATTCTGTGTAATTGGGGGTCTGACTTGGTAATTGCTTCCCTGGAGGTTCATCAGACCCCGAGCCTTAGCATCTTATACAGGGAATACAAGGCCTATCTATTTGGCCACACATTTAGCAGACAGGGATAGGGTTTGGGGCATTGTTTTATGGGTATTTCATATGTTTTTAATCAGTTTTATTTTCATATGTTTATGTCTGTATTTTTATGCTGTTGAGCCTTTTTGGAAGGGCAGGTTAAGAATCTAAATAAATAAATAAATTAATAAATAAAATAATACTTTGCATTTATCTTTGTTAAACTTCATTTTGTTTCTTCCAGCCCAGGTCTCTAGTTTATCTAGATCATTCTGTACTCTAATTCTGTCCTCCAAAGTATTTTCAACCCCTCCCAGTTTTGTGTCATCTGCAAATTTGATGTGTATACTGTCCACTTTCTCCTCCTAATCATTCATGAAAATGTTGATGAGGATTGTACCCAGGAGCCCTGACTCCACTTGTTACCACCTCCCAGTTTGACATCAACCCACTAATGATTGCTCTCTCTATGTAGATTTTTAGCCACTTGTAAACCCACATTCTATCAGCTGTATACAGGGGTCCACATTCACTGCATTCACCCACATTTTCCCCATTGGTGGCCCTCTCCCTGTCTCCCGCTCCTTGTCTTTTAGATTGTAAGCCACAGGCAGGGACTGTGTCCATTTCTATGTTCTGTACAGCGCCAAGTACATGACTGGCGCTATATAAATGTTTATTATAATAATTATAATAATAATTATAATAATAATAATAATAATAATAATAATAGGGGAACACAGTGAACACAGGACCCTGTTCACATAGTACTTTCAGTGTTCAAAGCACTTTACAATCCTTATTTAGTTCACCCTCATAACAATTGCACGAGGTAGGTCAATCTTATTCCCATTTTACACATAGAGAACCAAGGCTGAGGCACAGTGTCTTGCCCAAGGCCAACCAGTGAGTTCTTAGCTAAAATGGAATTTGAACCTTGGTACCCCAGATCCAAGTCCAATGCTTTATCCACTAAGCTACAAAGTAACTATATTTCAAGTCATACAAAATGTTGACATCAAGTTCATGGCCTTTTCCATCAACCATTCAAATATGGACGTAGAAACCCAACTTTGGAAAATCTCACACACACCCATCCATAGCGTTCAAATGGATGCCTCCCCATTCCCCCCACATCCGGCCGCAGCAGCGATTGTGCGGATGCCGCCCCCCCCATGCACACGTGGGTGGGGGGGGGGGGGGCGTCCATGCAAAAAGACCCATACTCAGGTCCTTCAGCCTCTCTTCCTATGGCTTGTGTTCCAAACCCTTTATCATCTTATGCACCCCATCATGACCAAGACAAACCAGGAATTTACTTTTTTGGTACAGGAATTTGAGAGAGAAATTGAGATAAAGACACTGGGTGTAATCCTGCTGCCAGCTTACACTGGCGGCAGGCACAGTAGTGATCTTGGCAGCAGGTGCTCAGGTGTGTATGTGCCCCATGCGCATAGCAAGCAGCACAGGGCAATGGCACAACCCACGCTGCTGTGTCCCCCCAAGCCCACTCACACCACAGCCTGGAGAATGAAGGAAGCATGACTCCTGCTCCATCCCCCAGACTATGGGGTGTGTGGGCTCAGGAGATTGCATCGGACAGGGCACGCTGTTGCTCCACGTGATTTGCTGTGTACCTGAGCGCCTGCAGTCATTCACTGCACCTCGCATAGGTGCAGTCTGCGAGAGCCTAAGGATTGCACCCCCTCTCTTTGGAAGCAGCCAGGTACAGGTAAACAGAGATGGTGCATCTGAGAGGCTCAGATTCCGAGTCAGATTACGAGAAAGAGCAAGCAGCTCATAAAGGCTAGGAAATACAGTTTAGACTAGCACCTTTGGGCCTTCCCAAAAATCCAAAATTTGAATTTTTTCTTCCCCCCCCCCCCAAAAGAACACTTTAAAAGAACCAGGGAGTAAAGAAGTGGCCATTTTAAAAGCTGGGGAGAGGAGTCACCCCCAGGGTAAAGCAAGACCACCATTTGATAGAGGAGACTCACCAACCCTGAATATTCTTTTTTCGTTGTGATGCTTTGTTATTTTATAAGAACATATGGTTCCTATATTAGTTATTATACATTTGGAGCCTTATAAAAAAGAGATTAGTGGTAGGGTGAAAGGTAGCTCCTTCAGAGCTTAATTATGTATTTTGATTAGTTTCTAATTGCAGCATTTCAGCTGCTGTTTATAATTAATTTCATCAGTTGATGTCTCCTGGTGTTTTTTGTAACTATCTTTTTGTTTACAAAATTGGCTATTTCATAATTACCACTGTGCAAATGCAAGTTTCTCTGGGTGATTTCACACGTGACGCGGTGAAACCACAGGAGGGGGCAGGACCCTAGTGGGAAAGGGGACCACCACAGCGTCCACCACAGTGAATCCCACCCCGGTGTCAATTGCTTCACCGTGGACCGTGGTGAGCTGCGCGGCCCCAACAGACATGACAGTGGAAGCACCAGGGCCCGGGGCCAACCAGAGTGAACCCAGGCCAGGGGAACCCAACGTATGTGATGTTGTGGTGAGAACCACGGTGGGAGCCCCACAAGGCACTGGGGTCACGCGGACGCAAACATGGCCGTGTGAGGGCAAACAAAGTCGCAGACAGCGAAGGGCCCCGCCCAGGGAAGGGAAATATGAAGGGAGGGGGTGGAGGGAGCTACAGCGTGAGTAGCACCTGCAAACAGCGGCCGCATGGAAGGCATGCGCACTTCAAAACGAGAAGCTAACACACACAAATGAAGAAGCACACACGTACAACAAAGGGGAGCCAAGCAGGGGGACAGAGGGAGGCACACACTAGGGGGGGACAGGGAACCCCATGGCTGGTCGGATGCACAGAAGGTGGGGGTGGTGGTGAGGGGCCGGCATGGCCAGCCCACCAGGAGGGAGCAGGACCCCAGTGGGCAAAGGGGACCCAGCAGCCCAAGGAGACAGGAGGCAACACAAGGCAGAGTGAAGCACAAGTGTTTATTGAGGATAGAAGTGGCACCGGTCCGACGCATAGTCATACAGAGTGGGAGCGCGTGGATCCAGGGCGCAGAAAAAGAGGCAGCATCAAGGGGGGCATGGGGCCCATCCCGGGAGGGAGGGAACCAGCACCTCGGCCCACCACGGAGGGCACACGGAGGAGTCCGGGGTGGCGGCAGCGGGTCCCAGATGAGGGGGTGACAGGCAGGCGGCTGGCAGCAGGTCCCAGGGGGTCCAGCCATCCTGAAGAGGCAGCAGGCATTGGCACGAGCACCCAGGCCACAGACGGAATCAAGGCACTGAAGAGGCAGCCGGATGTCAGAGGGGCCCGGACCTCCCTACACCCAGCTGCAGTGGCTCCCATCAGGTGGCAGGGGCAGCAACTACAGCAGGTGCACATAGCGGGGCCATTGCCACAGTCCCCGGCAGAAGCCGGGCCTGGCCATGTGGAAGCAGAACAGGTAGAAGGCCTTGAAGGGATCCGCACAGCTCATCCCGAGTTGCACATCAGCATGGCTGCACACCTACGACAGGGCCACCAGCTCCAGCCCAGAGGGTGGGGGGCTAGCCATAATCGGCCGCAGGGGGCCAGGGCAGGTGGGACAGCTCCAGCAGATGGTAGCGGGAGCACGGGTACCCATGGGCACCCTGCACGCTGATGAAATAGGACACGGACACGGCAGGGCCACCATCACACAGGCAGGTTGCATATCCCAGGAAGGCACACACACACTGAGCGGAGGTCATCTCGGCAAGGGTCCACACCGCAAGGCCCCCCATCATGTCCGGTAAGCACCCCTCAAGGAAGGGGGCGAGCCCCAGCTCCTCACAGTGCACGCGGCAGTCGCCAGTGGTTGTGACATAGCCAAAGCACAGCATACCAAATCTCAGGGACTGATAGGCATCCGCCCAGGTGGGCACGGAGCACAGGCTGCACTGAACGATGGGCGAACACCACCGGTCACACAGGGCAATGCTCTCGCGGGCAGTCCTGGCATGGACAGAGACCTTGGAGCCTCTGAGTGGGACCTCGGGCTGAGATGCAGCCACTATGGTGTTAACACGAGACCCCCTGCCACGTGAGATTATTGGGGGGTTGGTTCCCCAATATCTGCTCTATCTTTAAATTTAGGGGAATTAGCCAAGTTTAGTCAAAATTGGGGGGGGTCCCCATGTTCAAAGGGATCAAGCTGAGGACAGTACGCGCTACAGGCAGTTTTATGTACCCTCCCCAAATAGAAAGAAAAAGACACAAATGTTTCAATAAAACTAAATGAGGTTTCTTGGGTTATACAATAAAAGAGAAAGAACTCAAATAAGGTACAGAAACACATACAGGCTAATACTACAACACAGTCCAGGTCTGGCTGATGGAACATGAAGGAAAAAAATGCAAACAAATGCGAGGGAAGGGAAAGTAAGCTTGAAAACACAGACTGCGGCTGGGAAAGTATAGGAAACCCCTCCCCCT
>QEPC01005805.1:8536257-8549653 GCA_003113815.1 Sphenodon punctatus | reverse complement strand
GAGGTTGATGGGAAAACCAGGGGCAGTTATAGGGTACTGAACAAAGGATTTGGGGAGGCTACGATGGGTCTTTTGGGGTACACAATGAGCTAACAAGGGGAGAAATCCAACTTCCACTTCCATCACAAAAAGGGCCATCCAAGATGCATAAGATATCTTTGACACAGGGGGAAAGAGTAAACAACAGTGGCTGGAAGGTAGTTAAGGAGAGGAGGAGAGGGCTAACGATCGGCTTCCTGGGACACAAAGGGAGCCCCTGGATTTCTTTATTCCTGAGGGGGGTTTGCTGCTCCAAGTTCCAGTCATCGGTGCTCGACTGAATAGGAAGAATGCCTCTTAATGGCCCATATTTTACTCTAGGCATTTCCCTTTTTCCTCTCTTCCCCCAAGATCAGGCTGGTATTTCACATGAGCGACCTACTTTCTGCTGGGTTCCATGGTGACTGGGCCTGTCTTACAAGCCTCCCTCTTGCTCATAATGGGGAGCTATGCTCTCAAGTCCTTTTCCCCATCTTTGCCAGCCCTTGGCCATGTCTGGGGGCTGTCCTTTCAAGCCCTCCGGGTCCAAGTTTGTTGGCCCTTGGTCATACAGCAGAGGGGGGGTTGTACCCATTTTAGGGAAAACTGAGGCCATCATCAACAATGGTA
Organism: Sphenodon punctatus; assembly: GCA_003113815.1. Classification (NCBI taxonomy): domain Eukaryota; kingdom Metazoa; phylum Chordata; class Lepidosauria; order Sphenodontia; family Sphenodontidae; genus Sphenodon; species Sphenodon punctatus. The sequence goes on along the minus strand of QEPC01005805.1, from coordinate 8,549,005 downwards.
CAGCTTCTGGAGGGTCTGAGCCGAAGTGGCTGTGGGGGCAGGGACGGGGGGCTGGACAAGGCAGACAGGGGCTGCCAAGGCCGACAGATTACGGCAGAATGGGAACAATGGGGCCGCTGTGGAGGGATGAGAAGGGAGTGGGCAGCGCACAGCTGCCGGCATGCAAGGCCGGACAGCCCCACGCATATCCACCTGCTAGTGGACATAGCAACAATGGCACGTGCACACACAGGGAGAAGCAGCAGCCCGGGGGCCAGGGCCCAAGGCCCGGGAGGCTGCACAGGGTACCCCCAATGTCAGACCATAGCAGGTACATTGGGGTGGGGCACACAACCATGGAGTGCCTGGTGCGGGACGTCCGTGAGGCCAGGGAGGGGGTATGCACCTGTAGGAAAGAAAGCACTCGGGCATGGTTAGGTGTGTCTCAGACCATTTATTGTGCTCCCCCAGTCCCGCCCCATACCCCAGTACACTCGTGTGCCCTCGTACCCTCCCCCATCCCACTCCACTCTGTGGTCCCGGATGCCCCCTCCTCACTCCATCCTCTATGCTGCCCTGCCCCTCCCCCATCCCCTGCTGCCCCTAGGTCGACCCCATCCCCTGCCAACAGGGATGGCCAAGGCTACCGACCCCCCCTTGTCCGAGGTGGAGGAGGAGGTGCTGTCTGCCGGAAAGGCCGGGGACCCTGCCCCTGCCCCTGACCGCCACTCCCAGGGGGCCCCCTGTCCCCCCCTGCACTGCCTGCAGTCATATTCGGGCCTGGCTTCTGGCATCTGAGCTGTCCTCAGATCCGCGGTCCCTGGTGCTGTTGGGGTAGTGGGGGTGGCGGTGCTGGCAGGGCCTGTGGCACAGCCAGGGGTGGTGGAGGGGGCAAGGGTCCAGACGCTGGCATGGCACCTGGCAGGGCTGCTGCTATTATGAAGGCACTCAGGGCCCTGGCCTGAAGGAGGAGGGATGTGCCCTGCTCCAGGGAGCAGTCCAGTTTCCAGCCAAGCTCCTCAAACCAGTGGTCCTGCCGGTCCGAGTGGGCCTGGAGTGCCTCCAGTTAGCGGTCCATGTCCTGCTTCATAAGCCGCCAGTCCTTCCGCATCTCCACCAAAAGCTCCCGGTCCCTCCCCTCCACCTGTTGCAGGGCCCTCGTTGTCCCCTCCTCCAGCCGGTTGACGGCTTCCAGCATCTCCTCAGTTTGCCACATGCTGGTGGTGACAAGCTCCTGTGCAAGGTCCTCCCGGTGCCTGCGTGCCCATGCTCGGTGCTCCCGCATCCTCTGGGCTGGTGGTACCGGCAGCCCCTGGCCGCAGCTCTCCCGCACCCAGTGTGGCTCTGTGGGGCGATAAAGGGGTTGGTTCAGCATGTGGGGTGCCGTTCCCCTGCCCCCCCTCCTGTCTCCATGGTCTGGGAACTCCTTCACCCTGGGATGGGCACTGCTGGCCCCTGTGCAGCTCCCTCTGCCCATGCCCCATCCCAGCCTCTGGGACCACGGGGGGAGGGGAAATCCTGCCATCCCATTCCACCCCTTTGGCCCCCTCCCCTAGGGGACTGTGCATGTGCCCTGCATTGCCCGTACCTGCTCCCTCGGTGTCTGTTCCCTCCGAGGCCGGTTGGTCGCTGGGGCTGATGTCTGCCTGGTCCCTGGGTTGGCATGCCGTGAGGTTCAGGGTGATGGTATCCTCCTCACCCTCTACCTCCTCAGAGTCTTCTGGGGCATGCGTGCCCTCGCCGGAAGTCGGGCTGGGGGGGTGTCGGGCGCGTGTGCCCGAGATCCCTGGCAGCTCCTCTGGGGCTTCCATGCCCAGTGCCTGGCCTTTCCCAGTGCTCTCTGGCTGCAGGGGGTGTGTGCTCATCCATGGGTTGCTCCTCCCGGGTTCCCCCTCCTACCGGGTGCCGGGTAACTATGGAGCCCTTGCGGTGCAGCACCCGGCTCAGCGCATCCATGTAGGGGGAGGCCCGTGGCGCCCGCCCAGAGTGCCGGTTGTTGTCCATGATGTCCTTAAAGCCCATCTTTAGCTCCTTGATTTTGGTCCGGCACTGTGTGGGCGTTCAGTTGTATCTGGCCTCCCACATCTCCGTGGCTATCTGGGCAAACACCTGTTCATTCCGGACGTTGATAGCCAGCTCGGCCTGCATCTCCGGTGTCACCCAGATAGCTATGAGGTTGTGGGTCTCCTGGAGCCCCCACTGACCAGCCCTGTGGTACTGGCACCTGGGTGCTGGCCCCTCCGCTGCCTCTTCCTCCTCCGTGGCCCCCGCCGCCTGTCCCTGACTCCCTCTGGCCTCGGGTTCCTCCTGGGCGCGTGCCCTCTTGCTGGTCTGTTTGTGGGTACAATGAGGGCTGCTGGTTAGGCTCCTGGTGGCTGTGGTCCCTCCCTCCCTCCCTCCTGCGCCCCTCCTCTCCCCGTCTCCGACACACCCGCTCCCGGCTGCACCCTCTACCTTCTTCCGGGGTGGCCCTGAGTGCTGCTGGGTGTCCCCCCACTGGGCCGGGTTCATCCTCCTGCTGCTGCTTCTGCTGCTGCTGCTCCTGCAGCTCCTCCTTGCCCTGTCGCTCCATCCTCCACTCGTTATCCTCCTCCCTCCTCTTTATCGACTACTCCACCACATTCCCCTACTGCTGCCTGCCCTTTAAATCTCCCTCCGTGTGCCAGTTGTTGTTGGTTGCCTGGCAGCAGTGCTGCGTGCCATCACCATGGCCCATGGTCATTTCCTTTCACCGCAGCTGGGGTTTTCCCCTCAGACATTACTTTTCATTCACCCCTGCCGTGGTGAACATTCACCACACTTCTCGACCTCCTCCCACCCCGACCTCATGAAGCATGGTTTGGTTAGGTTCACCCCGGCCTGCACTTGACTGTGGTGAACATCTGGATGTGGGCCAATAGACGTGCAAGCCTCTTTCACCACTGCCCGCGTTTGACTGAGGTTGACTGTGGTGAATGCCGAAAATGTAACATCTGAAATCACCCTCTCTTTCCTAATTGACTGTGTTTGGTAGGACATTTCTCCCTTCCCTCCAATTCAACACCCTTCATAAGTACATAAACTTACTTCCTGGGTGGAGTTTCAGAAAGTGACGCCAGCCGATGCAGTGGATGTCCTGGAGTCTGTTAGTCCCACCAGTTGTCAATATGATCCATGCCCGTCCTGGTTGGTGAAAGCCTCCAAGGAGACATTGGGGACGGTGCTGGCGAGGGTTATCAATGTGTTGCTTCAGCAGGGTAGTTTGGTGCCCAGCCTTAAGCAGGCTGTGGTGCATCCCCTGCTGAAGAAGCCATCTTTAGACATGGATGCACTTGCCAGCTACTGCCCTGTCTCTAACCTTCCCTTTTTAGGGAAGGTTATTGAACAGGCGGTGGCACTGCAGCTCCAGCGGCATCTTGATAGCATCGGTTTCCTTGACCCTTTTCAATCTGGGTTCCGCCCTGGCTATGGTACTGAGACGGCATTGGTGGCTTTGGCTGACGATCACCGCCAGGAAATGGATGCAGGACGTTCAACATTTTTGGTCCTGCTAGATCTCTCGGCTGCTTTTGATACCGTGGACCATGGGCTGCTGTTGAGACAGCTGCGAGATCTGGGGGGCCTGGATGGGACCGTTCTTGGATGGTTCTGCTCATTCCTCTCAGATAGAAGCCAGCGGGTGGTGCTGGGAGCTGAAACATCGAGCCCCCGGGCCTTGACCTGTGGTATTCCGCAGGGTTCCATTCTGTCTCCACTGTTATTTAATGTGTATATGCAGCCCCTAGGGGAGATCGTGAGACGGTTTGAGGTGTGTTGTCACCAGTATGCTGATGACACGTAGCTGTACCTCTCTTTTTCAAGGGTCCCAGGTCCTGCCGTCTCAATACTTTCCCAGTGACTGGAGGCCGTGGCGGATTGGATGAGGCAGAGCAGACTGAAGCTCAATCTAGACAAGATGGAAGTGATGGTAGTGGGGAGGGCAAAGGAGGTGTCAGCTCCCCCTATTGGGGGGGGTTGCCCTCTGGTTGCCCAGCAGGTTCAGAGTCTGGGGTGATTTTGGATGCGGACCTCCACCTGGATCGGCAGGTGGAGGTGGTGGCTAAAGCTGCCTTCCGCCAGCTGTATCAGGTGCGGAGGTTGCGCCCATACATCTCCAGACCTGACCTGGCCACTCTCATCCATGCCTTCGTTACCTCGAGGCTCGACTACTGCAACGCGCTCTACGTGGGGCTTCCCTTGATATTGGTTTGGAGGCTGCAGCTGGTGCAGAATGCGGAGGCCCATCTCCTTACGGGGATGGGTCACCATGAGCACATTACACCAGTGCTCCGCTCTCCGTACTGGCTGCCTATAGTGTATCGAGCCAAGTTCAAGGTGTTAGTATTGGTATACAAAGCCCTATACGGTATCGGCCCCTCTTATCTCGGGGACCACCTCGCCTTCTGTGACTCAGGACGAACCCTCCAATCCACTGGGGGCACCCATCTGGAGGTCCCCCGTGTAAGATGGGGGGCCACCATGGAGAGGGCATTCTCGGTGATCGGACCACGGTTGTGGAACTCCCTACCGAAAGAAGCCCACCTGGCCCCAGGTCTGCTCGCCTTTCGGCAGGCATGCAAGACTTGGCTGTTTGCCCAGGCCTTTGGAGGGGAGGGGGGAGGGGTAAATGGGGGAGATTGGTGGGGTGGGGTAGGAGATTTGGGGGAATTGGAGGGTAGGGTTAGGGTTGGGGAGGTTTAAATTATTTTTAAATTGATGTTGGTTTTAATGTATTTTATTGTTTTATTGTATTGGTAGCTGCCCCGAGATGCCATGGACATGAGGAGGTGGCATAGAAATGTTAATAAATAAATAAATAAACAAACTACTGCACATAAGTACATAGACTATTGTAATGCGCTCTACGTGGGGCTACCTATGGTGATGGCTCAGAAGCTGCAGCTGGTGCAGAATGCGATGGCCCAGCTCCTAGTGGGACTGGGCCGCTGGGAGCACATTACACCAGTGCTCTGATCCCTGCACTGGTTGCCAATAGTCTTCCAGGCTCAATTCAAAGTGTTGGTTTTTACCTATAGAGTCTTACACGGTCTAGGCCCTGTCTACTTGTGAGATCGCCTCACTCCCCGGGTCTTAGACCAGCCCCTGCAGTTGTCTGAGGAGGCCACTCTGGAGGTCCCCCGGGTTTTATGGGGGGGCACCCAGAATAGGGCATTCTTGGTGGCCACGCTGCACCTTTGGAACTCTCTCCTGGTGGGATCCTGTCTGGCCCCGGACCTCCCAGCTTTCCGAAGGAGTTGTAAGACCTGGCTGTTCTGTCAGGCATTTGGTGAGGGAGAGGGGTGGGTAGGGGGTAGGGGTTGGTGAGGGAGGGGGTTGGTTTTTATTCTTTCTTTTTTATTGATGTTCTATTATGTTTTATGATTATTTCTGATGTTGTTAGGCACCCTGGGTTGCCTGTGGGAAGAGGGGCGGGGTATAAATTTAAAAAATAAATAAATAAAATAAATAATCTAAGACGCTTTTCACACAGACTGCAGTGGGTGGGTGGATGTGCGGCCATTCCCTTGGGCACACACCCATCTCCACGAACAGGGCAACTGGCATTGGAACCTGTTGATTTGTACATGGATGATGGGTAGAGGTGGATGGAGCGTGGGAGCGTGCACGCACCTCCACTCACTGTGGGAGACATTCCCAAGGATGCCCCTCCACCGCACACCCACCGTGGGTGGTGTTCACATGGGTGCCCCCCCTGCCTCTGGGGGGGGGGGAGTCACCCATGTGAAAAGGGCCTAAGTACAAAAGAATTGCCAGAAAATGATATTGAACAATTTCTATGGCGACAATGGCAATGGTAATTTTCTCCCCTGCATCCCCACATGGAATTCCTAGTTATGTCAATGGAAGCTACATATATGTACCTAATGTTTAAGTGACCCAAATATTGTGCAATAGGCTAATGACTATTTATAATCACTTGCCCCAATACTGCAATGACTACTGTGTGGGTGAAGATTTGCACCTGTGTGGAGCCCTGCTGACTAGGGATGGGCGAACAGAACCTAGTTCAGAAATTCGGTTCGGTTCTGTTCAGTTCTGAAATTCAGTTCGGAAGTTCGGTTTGGTCGACTGAACTATTCGAGTTCAGTCCAAACTCCGAACTTCCAAACAAAGTTCGGAAAGTCAAACCCCATTGAACTAAATAGAATATTATCTTTTAGAGATGGGTGAACAGAGCCAAGTTCAGAAATTCGGTTCGGTTGGAAAATCTAGTTCGGTTCGGAAGTGCGGTTCGGTCGACTGAACTGGTCGAGTTCGGTCCAAACTCTGAACTTCTGAACCACGTTCGCCCATCCCTACAGCTGACTTCAATAGAGATTTGTATAGGCAGAGTCTTGGAGATTTGTATAAGCAAAGTACATCAATGCACTATTGGGCAGAGCCACCTGTGGTGGCTAAACGTCTGACTATAGAAATATGAAGGCACCAGCAAGTTTTGAAAAAATTAGCAAAATTATTAAATTTTAAAAATTGTTATTAAAAAAAATATTTTCCTCTCCCATGACTAGCTAGAGAAAATAACAAAATAAAAATAAAAATGGAAGGCAGAGTATCATACACAAAACAGTGACAGGACAGTAGACAATTCCACATTAAGTTGCTATGGTTGTTCCCAATATTATGGGAACTACACAAAGTAAGCCATAGAACCACTTTAAAATAACTAAAAGATTTATTCAGAAAAAGAACTACAAAATACAGCACTACACATTATCCATGAACAAACCACTAAGGGCCCAATCCAAGGTGCACACATGCACCATGTGCAAGTTGCACATGCATGCAACAAGCATGCATTGCACATGCATCAAGTTCAACATGTATTCACCATGCACAATGCATGCATACAATGCACATGGTGCATGCACACATTCTGCATTTGGTGTGAACATGGTGCAGACTTGGTGCATGCATGAGCTTGGTGAATGCATGTACTTTGGAACAGTTCCTTAATTATTTTATAAAAACATATGGGAAAAAAACAACACTTTTGTCTTTACGTAATTCACTTCCAGGAGATTTTGAACACAATACTTCCCAAAGACCTCCGAAAGTTGACGCAGCCCCACCTGGGACCATGAGAGCAGCACTGCATTGTCAGCATATAAAAGATATGCGGTGCTACCCTCCCCCAGGTTGGGGCCAGAACACACCCCTGTTTAACTCCCCTGTCAGTTTTGATATTATCAGATAAATCCGCACTCAAATTCAGTTTCACCTTAATAGACGAGTTCCCATATAATCTGGAGATCAAAAATAGCAGTTGTCTATCCATGCCCGCTGCTAACAACTTCTGCCACAAACGATCTCGAGGGACTAAATCAAAGGCTGCTCTAAGATCTATAAAGGCCGCATATAAAGCCTTTGCCGGTCCAGAGTATTTTCTTATCATCAAATGTGTGAGCACAAAAGAGTAGTCATGGGTGGAACGCCCGTTTCTAAAACCAACCTGTTCATCAACCAAGAACCTTTTAGCCTCTAACCAACCTTCTAATCTCTGTAATAAATACTTGGCATACAATTTACTGACTGTACTTAATAGACTAATAGGACGATAATTCCTTGGATCTGCTAGGCAACCTTTCTTAAATATTGGGGCCACTATTGCCTGACCCCCAATCAGTTGGAATATTCCCTGTCACATTAATCCCTGTAAAAAGGGCAGCCAACACTGGTGCCCACCATCTTTTACCTATTTTTAATAATTTGCTGGTATATAATCTACCCCAGGGGCCTTACCACTATTTAGACCATCAATTAGCTCATGGATCAATTCTGGATCCACCGGTTCCCACTCCGGGGTTAGAGGTCCCAGCTCAATTTGTATTGTTCTTGGGTTCCTGGCGGCAAATAGTGACTCAAAATGTAGTCTCCAAGCTAGTACAGCTGTAACACCAGATTTATTAATATTGAACTCCACCTGCCCTATCCCCTTCACTAACCTTCAGAACTTGTATGAATTTGTATCCTTAGTGGCCTTGTCTAGAATTTCCCAGGCCCACCTATAATATTCGCCCTTCTTACTCCTCAATAGAGTCCTATAATTTCTCCTACTGGCCACTAATTTATTCAAAACGTTACCCCTACCTTGGGTCCTATAAGAAAAAATGCCATAGATGGCTTATGGATAACAAAGAAATCCAACAAGGGAAGGTCTTTAGGTACCTGGGCCTTCTTTATCAAGCGAATGGGGGATGGACCATGCAAATGCAAGCCACTCTAGCTAAAGCAAAACAATTGAATAAAACTATTGTCTCCTATTTTAAATCTTGTGGGGGTTCATTAGTGGTCCCTGCGATTAAAGTATTCCTCCACAAGAGTATACTCCAAACCCCTTATGGGGTCTTCCTTTGGGTTTTGGATTGAACAAAAAGTTTGGAGAGGTTAAAATCAGGATTTGTTGGGGTTCTCCTTTCAGTTCCTGCAGGAGTAAATAACATAACTCTTTGTCTGGAATGCGGTTTACGCCCCATGTACGAGAAGATCTGGGTGGGCACGATAAATTATTGGTTGAGACTTTATTTTAAGCTGGTAGCTCCATTGTCCCAACTGGTGGTTACAGACAAGTTCCCGAACCAATGGTACTCTCTGGTTGAGAAGAAAATAAATCTCTTGGGTTTTAATCCGCTGGTTCTAGCCCCTATTGGTTTTAACCAAGCCAAAAAACGTTTAACCAATAGGCTGGTGGTGGTTACAGAGCAGGAAATTCAGATAATAATTTGAGAGAGGAGAGCCTTGGGATGGTATCGGCATATATGTAACAGATTTCGTACCCCAATGTCATACTTGGACAGTAGTCTAACTATGTATAGAAGGAGGCTGATCTTACTGGCCAGATTAAATGCTTTCCCCTTGGCCTTGGTAGAAGGAAGATATAAGGGTATCCCTCTAGCAGCAAGACGATGTTTATGTAAGGCAAAACGTATTGAGACTATGAAGCATATTCTATTGGAGTGTGAGTTTTATACTTCGGCCTGAAATAAATATATTTCCCTGATTATTGTTCCCTTCCCTGGCAGAACCTCAGAGTTTTACATAAGATGGATTCTGGGTGATCGTTACCTGGCTGTTATAAGAAACGTAGCTAATTTTTTAATGCAAGTATATATTGCTAAACTGGTGAGGTAAATTAAATTTATTTTATACTTGTGGAAGATCGGGGTTGATTAGCTGCTGGAAATCGTCATTTTAACAGTCCGGTTTACTTTACTACTCTGGTACCGAATAATTTTTGAATTATTTGGTTAAGGCTGTTAGTGATTTAAATATTTTATTTGTATGTACATATATAATTTTAATTTAAATTCATTGTATATGGTTTTGTATATGGTCTGTTTGTATGTGGTATGCAATAGCCTACTTGGCTAAGCTATAAATAAATAACTAAATAAAAATAAAAACATATGGTTCTTATATTAGTTGTTATACATTTGGAGTACAATAAAACCAACCTCCAAATTGTAGCATACAGTCACCTACTATCACAACAAAGTATATAATGCTTAATAAGAAATTCAGCAACTCATCAGAGCACACAATTGTAAGGAATCATGAAGTAATTCTCAACAAAACAGCAAAAACATCAAATTGAAATGCAATAATAAACCAATGAGTAGCAAAGATCAAATGCTAAATAAAATGCAATGCAAAACACTAAGTGGACAATCCAAGAGCCCACGTATGCCACCTGCAGGTGCAGCACTCAGGCCAGAACACGCATGCTCACGTCCGTGTGTGGGTCTTTGGATTCCCCCCCCCCCCTCCCATGTCCATATGGCAAGAGCACCATGCACCAGGCACCATGCAGAGAGGTGTTCCTGGTGATTGCTCCATACACCTGTGGAGGTTTACAAAGCCTGAGCCTGAACATTTTCTGGAGGCAGCATAAGACCAAGCCATTTGGCCTGGTCTTTAGAAAACGGGATTGGGTTTTAAGAGTTGTTTATAGGGAGATTTTTATATATTTTAAATGTATTTTTATTTTATTATATTTTTAGGGGCAAAAAGAGGAACTAAACTGCTGCTCATGAGAAATTGTGCCATTTCGGGAACCAGGATCTATTTCCCAACACTGGTGAGATTTTTCGCTTCTCGCAACACTGTCCCAAGTTACCAGCTTTCTGCTTACTGCACACCATGTACCGTTCATTTACCACTTACCGCATTGCCGAGGGTACAGTTTTACTTCTAGATTTCTGTCTGTTAATTGTTTATGCATTTCTGAGCCAATCACCCTGTGAAGAGCCCACCCTTATCCCTGCTCTGCCTGCCCAAACACAGTTTTTAAAACAGTGCAACTGGATTGCAGATTAGTAAAGAAATCTGCAAATCAGTATCACATCTTGGAATTTGAAATTGACAGCAAAGTGGTCAACGGCAGATTTTAGTCAATTTAAAAATCAGGACTTTATCCCCAGTTTCGAATCTCACCTAGAAATTCCAGTATTTCATCAGCTTTTTTTGCATTACTAGTAAATAATTTCTGTTTTACCTTCAACTTACATGAACCAAGACAATTTCCTTGCAGCTATAGCTTTAAATTTTTTGGTAACAACATTTATTAAGAATCAATTATTTATTTATTATTATTATTATTATTATTATTATTATTATTATTATTATTGACACATTTTACATAAAGGAAGAAAAACACTCTTGAGAAGAAGGGCAATCTTTTTTTCATTATGCAGATTTCAAAGTAGTGAGGCTAAGTTAGTGGGAAGAACTGGGATTTTAGTAATGTTCCATTGTCAGAAGCAATGGCCTACTCATGTGACATATGAGCAGGGTTCTTAGTTTTCTGTGACAAAAAAATTGAAATTCTCTGATAAAAAGTACCATAAATTCTCTGATTAAAAACCCCCAAATCTCTGTTTTTCTGTGATTAAACGACTGTAAATGCTAGTTGACCACAATATATAAAGATATGAGTTAGAACACCACATTTGATTGTAATATTTTTGTTTTTATGCAATTTTGCAGCTACCTGTCCCACCAATAGTCCAAAAAAATAAAATAAAAATTAGAGGTTTGTGGCACCCCTCCAAATGCAGATCCCCCAGCACAAGCCTTTAGGTTGCTTCCCCTCCACTGCCCTGCACTCACTGCCTCCTTCCTCCCAGCCTGGTCCCAGATCAATCTGCCAACCAGAAAGGGAGATCTCTGGGAAAAAGCAAAACCTCTGTTTTCTCTGGATTTCCATCACAAAGAGAAAACTAGGAACCTTGCATGAGAGACACAGATTTAGTGAAGATCCTATGAGCTTTGTTCTTGCAAGGGCTGTTGAGACTATAATGGCGGAGGACCACCACCTCAAATTGATCCGGACCGGGGTGCCGGGTGTTCACGTGGTCAGGCCGGGGGGCGGGGGGGCACTACATGAATGCGCAGCCAGCCAGCCAACCAGCTCCCACTCCTGTGCTGTCTGTGCCCAGTGACCTGCCTCTCCCTCAAGATGTGTGGCCATGACAACCAATGATGGATGCCTATATGGGGGACATTTTGGACCAGGCAGAAAACAGCAGGCTACCACACAAGATAGCTAGGAATGGGCAAACAGAACAGAGTCCAGAAATTCAGTTCGGTTCGAAAATCGAGTTCAGTTCAGAAGTTCGGTTCGGTCGACCGAACTATTCGAGTTCAGTCCAAACTTCCGAACAAAGTTCGGAAATTCAAACCCCATTGAACTAAATGGAATATTACCTTATAGGGATGGGCGAACAGAACCGAGTTTGGAAATTCGATTCGCTTCGGTTCGAAAATCGAGTTCGGTTCGGAAGTTTGTTTCGGACAACCGAACTTGTCGAGTTTGGTCCAATCTCCGAACTTCCAAACCACGTTCGCCCATCCCTAACAATAGCCCACTGTAGCCCGGTCGGGCAGGTCTTTCCCCAGGCGTGGTAGCCTAGCCTGGGCTGTGACTCCAGAGGATTCTGGAGTCACAGCCTGAGGTAGCAGTCATCATGTATAGGAAAATTCTGGGGCAGACATCTGGATGCCCCTTAACAAACATGATCATTAATTAATTATTTATATAGCACCAGCAATGTACCTTGCACCATACAGTCAGTAGTTACAGACAGGTCCCTACCCCAAAGGGCTTACAATCTAAGAGACAAGGGAGAGGTTAACATCAGGAGAGACAAGGATACATTCATGGGTTTGAGAAGATGCAGCTGCATGTGCTTAGCTTAGTTACAGGAAATCGATTCTGAGGGAGGAAAGGAGGGAGGAGGATGTAATTTCACTCATGACGAGCCAGAGAAAGCCTGACAAAAGAGGTAGGTTTTCAGAAGGGATTTTGAAGTTGGGAGGGAGGGAGCAGAACAAATGTTTCCAGGGAGGGAGTTCCAGGCCTGGGGGGCAGTAAGAGAGAAGAGGCAAAGTTGTTTATTAACACTTAGTGGCTAAACTCCACTTACACTATGGCCCTTTTCAAATGGGTGCAGGTGCATGGGGGGATGGGTGGGTGGGCGGTGCATGCGGGTGCATTCCCATGGACCCCCACCCACCTCCACCCATCTCCATGCACGGAGCATGCAGCATTGGCACCCGTTGCTCCATACATGGGTGAAGGTGGGTGGAGCGCGAGAGCGCTCATGCACCCCCCCCACATGGATGCCCACCCACCCGTGGAACGCACCTGCCATGGCATTCAAACAGACGCCCCACTCACCCGCGTGCATGGGTGAGGTGTGGGGCGTCTGTTTGAAAAGGGCCTAAATGTGTG
>QEPC01005805.1:8507052-8522931 GCA_003113815.1 Sphenodon punctatus | reverse complement strand
GCCCCTGCCCCCCCTTCCCGACCTTTCCCTTGTGTGTTTTTCCACCCCCGCGCGTGGTTGCGCTGTTCACCCCCCCTGGGGGTTCACTGCGGTGAACCGCCCGCCCGTAACGTCTGAAATCACCCATAGTTATAAACTACAGCCAAATCAGACTGTCTATCAATATCAAGACCTTCAGTCCACCTTTTAATCTTAACCAATTCATTACTACAAAGGCACAAATGGGTGCAAATTTCAGAGAAACTCCAGGAGCGCAAAAGGAAGCAAATTCTGTTGAGCCAAGAATGTCCAACAGAATTAGGGTCATTAAATTGCTCCTCCAGGCACATCCTAAATAACTATGTTACTCCATGGTAGAAACTCTACATCAAAACTTAAATCAGTCAGTCTCACAAACTGTAGCTACACTAGAGGATTCCCCTAGCATCAAAGTCAATGGGAGTTTTCCCAGTAAACTTCAATGGGATCAGAACTGAAGCCACTGAGAACACAACCACCTCTCTGCCACCACCCCAATGGCTCAGCTCTCATTGAATTCAATGAATGGAGCATTGCACCCTTAGTACCGGTAAGGAGAGTGAAAGTCAAGTTAGCTGTAGGTCCTTCTAATGTCCAGGACAATCAGGAGCTGGTATGGCCACAACATAATTTAGAGTGGCCTCAGGGCTGTTGTAAATGATGCTGGTGTTAGCAGTCCCCAAGGTTGTTATGCAGATGTGGATCACCTGAGCACAGGACACTTTGGATACATGCCTGACACATCCACAGAATTTTAGGGAAGTCCAGCCTATGGCATGGAGAGAGCTAGGTCAGTGTTATATGAGCCAAGAATTCACCACCTCAGCTATCTCTTCAGGCCAAAGGGCAATTTTAATAGCTTCTCTCCTCTTTGGTCTACTCCGGCCTTGGATCAGTTTTCTAGTGTTTCCACTTGTTATTTTCACATTTGTCTCTAGATTGTGAGCAGGCCCGGACTTAGGGGTAGGCCCCCTAGGCCCAGGCCTTCGGTGGCATTTTCTGGAGGGCAGCAATCATGGCTCTGGCTCTGCTCCACTCCATTTTTGTTTTTCCCCTTGCACAGTAGAGGCTGCTGCCCGCAGCCAAAGCCTGCTGCCTGGGTCCCCATCCCTCACCTGGCTCTGCCATCTGCCTGCTAGTAGTGCTGCAGCAGCAGCAGGGACACCCTGGGACACCGAACCGACTGGGAGATAAAGCTGTTTGTTTACAAACAACTCCTCCCCACTTGAGTGATCAGAAAGTTGCTGCCTTGTAAAGAAGGTTCTTCGAGATAGCTCCAAACATTCTCACAACTGGGTTGTACATGCTCACCCTATTCAAATAATAGACCATGTGATGGTCTCATGCTCCTCTACTATAAAAAGCACTCTCCCCCTCAGAATGACAGTTCCTTCCAACCTTTTCTAAGAATATAAGAAACAAATTCCATGAAGGGCTAGAAGAGTGCGTGTTGTGAGAATGTTTGGAGCTATCTCAAAGAATCTTGTTTACAAGGCAGCAACCTTCCGTTCTTTGAGTTGCTCCTCACAGGCCCTTTTTACATGGCTCCTCCGGGTGGTGGGGTCCATAGGCATGCTGGTGCATGGGCAAGGCATGCACATGGCCACACACGCATCCCCACTCATGCCCTGCTCATCCGCACCCACGGAGCAACCTCCATTTCCCCCAGTTGCTCCATGCATGGGGATAAGTGGGGGGTGAGTGGGGATGCGTGTTAGGCAGGCGCGTGCATGCACCCCAAGTCACTGCAGGCACATGCGCCATATCATTCACACAGAGCTCCTCCACCCATAAACACGCAGTGTGGGGATGGGACTTGGCTTGGGGGCAACAGCCTGAGAAGGGTCTAATGGCACAAAATTCCCAAGTCTGGCCCTGATTGTGAGAAGATATTTACTTCTTACTGCTCTCTCTACAACAGCACCCGTCTCCTCAGAAAAGTCTTTGAAAAATGAATACTTTTAGACCTAAAAGGTCAATGACCTCTTGTTCCATCAAAGCAGACTTTAAAAATGTAATCTGCTGTTTGAACTGTACTTGCCACGAATTTTCAGAGTGAGCAAACCCACACATAGTGCAGACTAGAGAGTAGGTAGAGTATGGAGGGAGCTGCCTATGGTGTCTCATCCTACAAACACTTGTGCACATTTGAGTCTGCATTCATGGGAGCAGAGCAACTGCTGGAGTGAGAAAAACAACTTTTGTGTATTTGCAGTCTCTTGACATTGGATTTGAGATCTTGGCTTGGCTACTCTCATTTATTGCTTCGGTTTGCAACTGAAAAACATGGATTCCTTTTAGATCATGCTCATTTTTGTATCTACATTGGTTAGAGCATACTTGGGTGCAGATTATACTGGTTAAAGGGGAGCCCTTCAGTAATGTACCTTTCCCCTTACCAATATATAAAAAGCATTACAAGTCAGTAGAGGCTAGACCAGGTATGGGGAAATCTTTTTCTCCTGTGGGCTACTTTGAAAATTAGTACAAGCTTCTCAGGCTGGACAGAAATTGGGGTGGAGGTACTTAAGGGATACAGTCAGGATGGGGGGAAGTGGGGGATCCAGATCATAGGTCTTGGCTATGGTTCTATCCCTTATCCTCAAGTGTATGCCCTCATCTCTAATCCCTACCCCTTGCTCTCACTCTTTCATTGCTTGAGTGGAAACTGGATCCATGGGCCAGATCCAGGAATTGGAAAGGGGCCAAATAAAAAACAGCCATGTTGTAGATGGCTCACCCTTAGTCTAAACACCGATATAACACCTACAGAACACCATGCACACTTTAAGGAAGGGCCGCATGTCGTTTTTGTTATTACGAAAATTGTCATTTTCATTTTCATTATTGCAATAATGAAAATGACAACGATAACAAAAACGACAACCTAGAATACTGAAAAGGACAACCGAGAATACCGATAATGGTATCGATAAAGATATTGATAATGAAAACAATAATAAAAACTATAACAAAATTTAGTACAAACTTCTCAGGCTGGACAACAATCATTGTCATTATTATTAGTGCTGTGGCAGTTGAGTTTTGGAGGGAAAAGGGGGAGAGGGGGAGAGGGAGCAGACATCTCAGTCTTAACAGGGTTGAACTCTTGAACTGTGCCTGTGTTGGGAGGGGCGAGCAGCTCAGCAGTATCTGATGGACATATCACTAGCCAATGAGCAGTGCAAGTAGGCCCCAGCAGTCTTGTGACACTCTGTGATTGCTCAATGCCTGCTGCCTCCCACAACCAATCAGGAGGATTCTGGGGGACGGCACTGCAAACCTTTATAATGGGAGGGTCAGGTTTTTTCTCTCCATTCTGTGAGAGCTCTGCTTGTCAGGTTGTGTTTACAGAACTGTGGTGCTTGCAAATGCGAAAATCCTTTCCTAGCCATCGTTGTATTACCACAAATACCTTCCCCTTCCTCATCCTGTGGGGGACTGGATGAGGGCGAGCCACCTGAAATTAAATCCTGACAAGCTGGAGGTGATGATTATGGGGAGAGCAGAGGGAGTGATGACCCCCATCATTGATGTGGTCCGTCCTCCCTTGGTTTCTCATGCCCGGATGCCCAGGTGATGACTGTGGCGAAGAGGGCATTTCACCAATTACATCTGGTGCGTCGGCTTAGGCCGTATGTCTCAGACTCGGATCTGGCCACAGTCATCCATGCTTTTATTACCTCGAGACTGGATTACTGCAGTGCACTCTACATGGGGCTACCCTTGGTGCTGGTTCAGAAACTGCAGCTAGTGAAGAATGAGACGGCCCGTCTCTTGACTGGGATGGGCCGATGGAAGCACATTACACCAGTGCTCCACGCTCTGCACTGGCTACTGATAGTTTTCTCTGGGCCCAATTCAAGGTGTTGGTGCTGACTTTAAAGTCCAAAATGGCTTGGGCCCCACCTACCTGCAGGACCACCTCACCCTCTGGGTCCTGGGTCGACCCCTGCGGTCGGCCAGGGGTGCCCTCCTCAGGGTTTCCTGGGTGTCCACCATGAGGAGGGCATTCTCTGTGGCTGTGCTGCAGCTGTGGAACTCCCTCCCGTTGGCGGTCTGCTTGATTACTGACCTCCCCTCTTTCTGCAGGCAGTGTAAGACCTGGCTGTTCCGCCAGGCCTTTCCCAAGGGAGATGGGGTGGGTGGGTTGGGTTAAGGTGGGGGCGATGGGTTTTATATTGTTTTAATTGTAGTTTATGATTGTTTGTTTTAATATGTTTTAAAATGCTGTAAGCCGTCCCGAGATGCCTGAGGCAGGAGGGGGCGGCAAATAAATTTTAGAATAAATAAATAAATAAATATACCCTACATTTTACCTTCTCCCTTTCTCTACCCTTCTCCCCCCTCTACATTATATATAGATAGGTAGTATAGATTCGATATAGATATATATTATAGACCTATAGATTAGAATAGTTATATAGATAATTGATTAGATAATAGTTTTCCTTTTCCCTTCCCCTGTCTCCCTTAGATTTAGATAGATATTAGTTGTACATGGGAATAGATAACGATACTGATACAACAAATAAAATTTTCCTTTGAAACAGTGCCGATATCAATAACGAATATCAATAACAACATTGTCATTAATAACAATAGCAAAAACAAAAAACAAAAATGACATGGGGGCCTGGTGCACACCCCTAGTATCAGCTAGAATTCTCAACCAGGCACAAACGTCAGAACCTTGCATAAGCCCGAGTCTGACCGGAAAGTCAAGCAAACTCAGACACTGTCAGTCCAAGAAGAAAGTGAATTCTTGAGATGCAGGCCCTTAACGAAGATAACATTTGGCCTCAAGCAGTAAAAAATTAGGGACTGCCAGCTCAAATGTCCTGTTGGATCTCAACTGCCAGGTCGAAACACAAAGGGAGAAGCAATGTCAATGATGCAATAGTCAGGCATTTGCCTGTGGGATTTTGAAAATATAGCCCTCAACACAGGCTTGTGTGTGTTTTAGCACTAGCATGAAGAGTCCAGGAGGATCTGCAGCTAGATTCATGTAGCTGGCATAAAGGAACCACCACAGAGCTAGATAGTTAGGCAGGTCAAAAAGTAATCATTTTTGTACCTGTTAAGGAGCCTTTCTATTTCTAATGTTTTGAGAGAGAAATAAATAATCTGAAAGTTAAAAGGATCATTTGCTTTAGCAATGAGCATGATTTTAGCATAGCATGACTGTATTTGACCTGCATGCTATTTAATGCAACAATTCACATGCGCTCCTCTGCTAATATTTAACAATTCATGAAAAGGGGGGCTTATCATCCAGCAGTGTATGTGTTCAGAATACTAAGCAGACAACACATTAACAAACTCTTCTCCATTTGAAACCTACCCACTTTTCCTGCTGTCCTGGCAGAAGTAGGCATCGGAGGCAAGAAAGGTGCCAGATGGTAATATGCAGCCCAGCAAGCAAAGTAGCTGTCACTTTTCTAGTCAGCTAACATGAATACTGGAAGTGTCGGGCAACTAACTTATTCAAGGAAAGATGCAAAGGGAGTGTAGCTCTGCAAGCACCCATGGGGTTGGGAAGGCTCAATATCACTGCTTTCAACAGCCACTAAATGGTTCCCTTTATAGAAACACCACTTAACAACAACACCACTACACACATACATGCATGCACACACATGCACCCACACAAACAGAACTGTTTATATGCCTAGTACAACAAATTACATTTGCACCAAGGATTTAAGGACTTTTAGTTCTTGTTACGAAAATCCCAGCCACATGCATTAGGAATAGTCAGAAAGGTATGCAGGTGAAAAGGGTTGGAAACATAAAATATCAAAAGAAAAAACAGAAGCTCTTTTAGGATTTTTGTATTGTTTCAAGAAACGTACAAAATAAATGGCTAGTCTACTTTTATAGAGCAGTTGTGAGCTCTGCAGATGTTGGTAGGGACTAAAAGTAAGCTGATAGGAATACACACTGAACATTAATCAGACATCTAGAAGATTAGCAGTCATAGGAGACCTTCCCATATAATTAATCATCAGTGGTTAATAATTACCGTTTTTGCTTTACACCAGCACCAATGAAAACACTAAAGACTAGGGCCCCATTTGAAACATGATGAGACATAGCCCTTGGTAAGAACATTCCTGTAGTTCAGACAGTAAATAGAGACAAAAGTTCACTGTATATTCACACACAAAGACCTACATAATCCATGTTTAAGATGCTATCCTTCCCCTCCTTTCATTTACTGAAATATACACATTGATGTCCTCCCATATTTTAATCAAAGTCTCCTCCTGCTCTGCACTATAACTCTGTACCACTAGCTCGTCTTACCTCAGCTCTATGCAGTTGGTCCAAAATATCTATAATTTTAAAAAATCTTGAACTCACCCTACAAAATCCTATTTAAAAAGAACAGATAATGCAAGGCAAAGAAAAGGTCATGGTCCCTTTTCCTTCTTTCACCTGTGCCATGAACACTATTTCTCTCTCCCTCCCTCCCTTCTTTTTTCCCCAGTTCTTCTCTCCCTTTGCCACTATCTATGACCAAAGCAAAACAATACAATACAAAATAATTCTTTCCATCACCAACCTTATTTCTACTGAAGCCCAGCTGCAAATAAAAATAGCCTCAATCTATCCTCCCTTCTCAATGTTAGCTTCCTTGACTCCCAATTAAAAAACCATTTCCTAACACGGCAGGAAAGAGACAGGGTGGCTTTAAAAGATCCTACACACACAGTAAACTTTCCATTAGTGGCGTTTGTTGTATAGGCTGCAAAAGAATGGAACTCCCCAATCTCTCCCTGGTCGTGTGCTTCCATTTCCCTCCAGGAGATGGCACTGTGTGCAGTTTTATCTCCTCTCTCTGCCTTGTTTGTTAAAGCTCTGGCTGTGAAGCAGCCACTCGCCTGAAATTGAGTAGAATTCATTGAATCTGCGGATTTCATGACGTTTCCTTGCGTGGTCCATCACTTTTCTCCCTGCCTGTGCTTTTTTGTTCCATTCGGGGTTTTTTCCCACCCTTGTCGTCTCATCTCCCCGCAATTTAACTCTGCCCTTAGCACAAAGCAAGGAGAATTGGACTTCAATACTGCACCTGGCTGGGTTTGTGGTGAAGCCAAGCTGAATCGAGAGGTGGGAAAGCAGCGTGGAGGATGGAGGCTCCAGACAGTAGCTTAGGGTCTATGTCAAATTGAGCGTCTTCTTTTTTTGGTTCATTCGTTGCTTCAGTTGAACCATCAGCCAGCGAAATCCTGCTCGGTTCCAAAGAGGACAATATGATGGAGTGAAAACGTGTCACAAACAGGTAGGGTGATGTTGCTGCTAAGGGGGGTTGGCACAAGAAATGCAGTTCTTGACGGTTTCTTTGTTATTACATTTCTCATTCTACCAGCCACAGCATCCTTACATTTTATTTTATTTTATTTTTTAAAAATCAAGACAAGGGAGAAGGCATTACATAACAAGAGGGGAAATCAGTTTCAGAGGCGTTTACATTAGCCACTGGAAACTCGCAGGGTTTTTTAAAATGGGGCGGGTTTTATTGGGGGGGGAGACCCCGGCAAGCAATGGTTCTCGCATATTATTGCAAAGCTATTTTCCCAGGCAGCTTCTCTGTTTGGATGGCTGAATACACTAGGTGACAGAGTCTGCCTGCAATGTTAGCCTTTCACAGTTTCAGGAAATCAATTGTCCTGATCGTTAAGCCTGAAGAGGAGGCTTGTGTTTACCAGGAGAGAGGCACCCTCATTAGCCGCGTTGGTGCCTGGTGTGAGGTGTAATAATTAAACAGGAAACGTAGGGAGCAAGCTTGCAAGTTGCTAGGATTTCATCCACCTCCCCTGTCAAACGACTCAGTTAGAAGGACGCTTGAGTGGCACCCGAGTTGCATGCATGCGCTTGCTATGACTTTCCCACAAACTAGCCTCTTGCGGAGGCCATAATTAGAATCGCTTTAATCTTTACCAAGAGAGAAGTCCCGGCTTCCTTCTTAAGTAAAATCACCATTATTTCACCGAGTTGGCTGGTTCAAGCCCTGGGCTGGAAAGAGGAATGTCTTGTCCGTCAGTGGCGTGCAGGTGCAGCAACCAGAAAACCATGTACCGAACCCCTTAAAGGACTTGAATCTGAAAAGCAAGGGGTCTCATTTTAAAGGCTGGTCTTTCCTCCCCTTTGACTTTTCATGGTATTGAGGAAAAGGCAATAGGGGCACCGTGACGCAGTGTCCCCCATTTCGGTGGGAGCTCTGCTCTCTCTCTCTGGGTGGCTAGAGATGCTGCCGGGGCTCTTTCTGCTCATGAAGCAGCGATGCCCATTTTGCCTTGATCCGAGCTCTCGGCATCACCATGGCGACCTGGGGGGGAAAAATCAGCTCCGATTTCACAGCAAAGGCGGGACAAAACTTTCCCGATGTGAAGCAAAACAAGCAGTCTCGCCATCTGTTCCCAACGAGTTCCTGGCAGTCTGGCACTGCAGACAAAGTTCGAGGCTTGCGGGCTATTTGCTGCAGCTCAATGTACAGACCCCTGGGCTGCATTAGGGAGCGCGAACTGGGCAAGAGATTTCAGCACCGTGGACAGGGGCAACAGGGAAGGCTCTCGCCTGCTGGCCGGCGCCGCACGCGAACTGTTGCATACTGTGTCCCAGCTTCCCAAAAGCTCCCGTGCGTGGATCCAAGTGTTCCTGTTACTGGGAAAACAAGGGGAGGGGGGCTATTTTTCCAGGCAGATGCGCGTGTGGTCACACAGCTTGCAAAATCGCCTATTTCATGCATGGCGGGGCATCAGAATAGCTGCTCAGTTGAAAGAGTTTCATTCGCTAAAAAACGATCGAGGGTCAGGCGGTGAAATGAGGCCGTGCGAGTGTAAAGGGCGGGGGAGTCGAGAGACTGCCTGCAAATCCACCATTCATTTCATGCTCAAAGCTTTAGCGCTTGAAGTTTTCGAGACCCGTAACAGAGCAAATATGAGGCTGTTTAAGCACCTAGGACAGGCAGGCATGAGGAAGCAATCAAGGCAAGAACAGCTCTGTCTGAGCCAGTGGCACATAAGCAGTAAATACAGAGGGATAGCTAATCAGGGATGTCAGACAGGAGCTGACATCCCTGATTAGCTATCCCTCTGTACTGCTTGTGTAGTTGGGCTAATGCCATCCCCTATCTGCTCCTTCCCCGCCCGCCCCACCCTCATTCTTTCAATTAGTGCTTGGTGGTTGGGACGGGATCCATGAGCCAGATCTAGTTATTGGGAGGAGAAAGGGGCCAAATAAAACACAGTCATGGGCTGAATTTGGTCCCTCTGTCGGGTCCCCACTCCTGATTTACAGATCAAAATATTTAGAATGGCATTTTGCTTTTCTCTGAAAATTGGGGTTTTCCAGAGAGACTCTGAAAAGTTGCACAAGTACCTTGTCAATGCTAATAAAGTCTTACCAGAGGTCTATAAGATGAACGCTGAGTGAAAGAGGAACTCCTTTTTAAAAACAAACAAACAAACAAAAACAGAAACCAACACCTTTGTTC
This sequence comes from Sphenodon punctatus, assembly GCA_003113815.1. Taxonomy (NCBI): domain Eukaryota; kingdom Metazoa; phylum Chordata; class Lepidosauria; order Sphenodontia; family Sphenodontidae; genus Sphenodon; species Sphenodon punctatus. Next base: position 8,513,414 of record QEPC01005805.1, on the reverse strand, counting down.
AAAACAAAACAATTAGGGGCAGCTGCATTTGTGTGTCCTTTTTGTGCTTATTTACTGCAAATGTCCCAGCAATCCATTTTAGTGGTACAGAAAGAATACACTTGGATTCAGATACCCGTACACAGGGGAAGTAATACCTTCCTCTGCAAATAAGTCCATTGGTATTTGGGGAGCAAGGTCTAGCGCAATATTCCCAAACCTTTGTCTATGTGACCCCATTTTGAGATTTAGATTATCCCATGACCCCAGGCAGCAATGACAGCATACAAAGTGTATCAAACATGAACTCAGACCGTGAGATCTCATTTGGGGTCCTGATCCAAATTGGGAGCCTCTGTCCTAGGGCAATATTTAACAAAATTTGCAAAAAAAAATCTGACTTTCCATGGATATTCATCATGGGAAACTGATTCTAAAAGCCATATCACTCCCAAGAAATGAAGTGATGAGAATCAATACCTAATAAGGACACTTCTGACCTAGGTGAGCAACTACAGCTTGAATTTTGATTATTAAATAGTCATGAAAAGAACAGCTTGCAAATGATCTACAGGCCAGAAATTATTCTCAGAAATCATTGGCCAAATCATTTCAGGAAAAATACATGTGAACAAAATGCCAATTTGGGAATAATGCATCAACAGAAGAAAGGGTAAATCTGCCCGATCCAAAACTGGCTGCCTATTATTTGCTCAGTTCTGCTGTACATGTTATTACGGAGCTTTCCAAACTGCTAACTCACACTTGTAACTATTGTTAGAAATAGGAAAGAAATACACTCTACAAAAGAAAACAAGAAAATGAATAGTGTTCATTTAAGGAAGTTATCTTTGGATTAGTCACTTCTGTGCTGTTCATTCTGTCAAGATGTTCTTTTTTCATCAGGCAAACATGTTAGTTTCTTTCTTTCTTTCTTTCCCTGGTTATGCTAGATAATAAACATTTATTATTTATTATTATTATTAAACATTTATAAAGCGCCAGTAACAACCTGGCGCTGTACAGAACATATAATCAGCTGTGGTCCCTACCTGTGGCTTACAATCTAAAAGACAAGGAGGGGGAGACAAGGAGAGGGGACAGTGGGAGAGACATGGGAGAAGACAAACAAACATTCAGGCGGATGCGAAGTCTCAGGCGCGTGTACTTGGCTTGGTTACAAGGTGGTCGGTAGCAGCAGTCAGCAGAGGAGGGCCGACAGTAAGAGCAAGGGGAAAGACTAGAGGGCATTGGGAAAGGCAGCATGGAAAAGGTGGGTCTTGAGGAGGGATTTGAAGGAGCGGAGGGAGGAGGCGAGGCGGACGTCGGCAGGGAGGGAGTTCCAGGCATGCGGGGCAGCGAGGGAGAAGGGACGAAGGCGGTTGGGCGAGCAGGAGAAGCGAGGGAGAGCGAGGGAGGGGACAGCGGAAGAGCGGAGAGCGCGCGCAGGAGCGCGTAGGGCGATTAGGTCCGAGAGGTAAGGGGGAGCTTGGTCATGGAGCGATTTGAACGTGAAAACCAGGAGTTTGAACAGGATACGTTCCGGAAGGGGGAGCCAGTGAAGGGAGAGGAGGAGAGGCGTCACATGGTCGAAGCGACGGGCAGAGTGAATGACCTTGGCGGCAGAGTTTTGGATCGCCACAAGGGGGGACAGGTGGGAGCGAGGGAGGCCAGCAAGGAGGAGGTTGCAGTAGTCGAGGCGAGAGATAACCATGGCATGAACAAGGATTTTGGCCGAGGAGACAGATAGAAAGGGGCGAATGCGGGCAATGTTGAGGAGAGCGAATCGGCAGGATTTGGCCACAGAGTCAATGTAAGGTTTAAAGGAGAGGTGCGTGTCAAAAATGAAGCCCAAGCTGCGGGCACGGAGAACAGGACGGATGGTGACCCCGTCAATGCAGACGGTCAGGTCAGAGGGAGAGGAGGGGGAGGGAGGAAAAATGAGGAGTTCAGTCTTGGCCATGTTCAGTTTGAGTTGGCGTCGGGACATCCAGGCGGAGATATCAGAGAGGCAGTCGACGAGGCGTGAGCGGACAGAGGAGGAGAGAGAGGGGGTAGAGAGATAGAGTTGGGTGTCATCAGCATAGAGATGGTATTGGAACCCGTGGGAGGCAATAATTTCACCAAGGGACCGGGTGTAGATAGAGAAGAGGAGAGGGCCAAGGACAGAACCTTGGGGAACCCCAACCGAGAGGGGAAGGGAGGGGGAGGTCGACTCGGGGAGGGAGACATTAAAGGAGCGGTCAGAGAGGTAGGAGGAGAACCAGTCAAAGACAGAGCCACGGAAGCCCAAAGAGTAAAGCGAGTCCAAGAGGAGCGAGTGGTCGACAGTGTCAAAGGCAGCAGAGAGGTCAAGGAGGACAAGAACGGAGTAGTGGCGCTTCGATTTAGCGACAAGTAGATCATTGGTGATCTTGGCCAGGGCAGTTTCAGTAGAGTGGAGGGGGCGGAAGCCGGACTGGAGAGGGTCCAGGGAGGAGTTGGCAGAGAGGAGGTTCAGGCAGCGGGAGTAGACGACACGTTCCAGGAGCTTCGAAGCAAAGGGAAGGAGGGAGACCGGCCGGTAACTAGAGGGATCGAAAGGGTCCAGGGTAGGCTTTTTGAGGATGGGGGAGACAGTGGCATGTTTGAAGGCAGAGGGGAAGGAGCCTGTGGAAAGGGAGAGATTGACAACATGCAGAAGGGGGGGAGCGACAGTGGGAGCAATAGAGGTCAGGAGGCGGGAGGGGATCGGGTCAAGGGGGCAGGTGGAGGGGTTGGATGAAGAGAGAAGAGCAGAGATTTCCTGGAGAGAGGCAGGAGGGAAGGATGCGAGGAGGGAGGGGGGCGGGGGGCAATATCCCGACGGATCTTGTCAATCTTGGAGGTGAAGAACGATGCAAGATCCTGAGCAGCAAGGGAAGAGGGCGGAGGAGGGCAGGGGGGTTTGAGAAGGGAGTCGAAAGTAGAGAAAAGGCGGCGAGGGTCGCGGGAGAAAGATTCGATCCTAGAGGCATAATAGCGCTGCCTAGCTAGGGAGATAGCCGAGGAGAGGGAGGAGAGGGAGAATTTGTAATGGAGGAAGTCAGGGAGGGAGCGGGATTTGCGCCAGAGGCGTTCGGCAGCCCGGGCGCAGGAGCGGAGGTAGCGGATGGCAGGGGTAAGCCAGGGGCGGGGGTCGAGGGGGCGGACGGGGCGAGCAGAGGGGGGGGCAAGAGAGTCAAGGGTCGAGGAGAGAGAAGCGTTGAGAGCAGAGACAGCAGAGTCAGGGGAGGAGGAGGCGAAAACGGGGGGGAGAAGGGGGGAAAGATGTGCGGCAAACTCCGAGGGAGTAAGGGCCTGCATATTGCGGAAGGGGCGCATAGAGGGGGAGGCGGAGGGGGGTCGGTGGGAAAGGCTGAAGGAGCCGAGGAAGTGATCAGAACTAGGGAAGGGGTCAAAGGAGAGGTCAGTTAGAGAACAGTTTCGAGTGAAGACGAGGTCGAGGGAATGGCCGTCAGTATGAGTGGGGGAGTCGGTCCAGAGTCGGAGATTAAAGGAGGAAGCGAGAGAGAGAAAGCGGGAAACAGAGGGGGCGGAGGGCGTGTCAACGTGAATGTTGAAATCACCAAGGATAAGAGTGGGGATATCATCGGAGAGGAAGAAGGTGAGCCAGGATTCAAAGTCCGGGAGGAAAGAGGAGAGGGAACCCGGGGGGCGGTAGATGACAGCAACCCGAAGGTGTAGAGGGGAGTATAAGCGCACAGAGTGGGCCTCAAAGGAAGGGAAGGAGGAGGAGGGGGGAGGGGAGAGGGTTTTGAATTGGCAGTGCTTAGCAAGGAGCAAGCCCACACCACCACCCAGGCCCTCAGGGCGGGGGCGGTGAGAGAACGACAGGCCCCCGGAGGATAGAGCAGCCGGGGTAACAGAGTTGGAGGGCGTGATCCAGGTTTCCGTAAGAGCCAGGAGTTGAAAGGGGCGAGAGAGGAAGAGATCGTGGATGAAGGGAGCTTTAGCCACGGACGAGCGGCAGTTCCAGAGGGAGCAGGAAAAAGGCAATTGGTGTTTGGGAAGGCAGGGGATGCGGATGAGGTTGGGGGATGGGGAACGGCCGGGTTTAGGCCTAGGGGGAATGGGTAAGGGGGGATGAGGGTGGGGAGGGGGGATGGGCGTGGGTGAGGATAAGGGGTAGGTTGGCTGGAGAAAGGCTGCTGGTGAAGGGAGAGGGAGAAGGAGGGGGTGCGTGAGAGAGGCTAGAAGGAGGGAGGTGAGAGAGGGCGAGGAGGTGAGGGAGGTATAGGGAGGCATCATAGGTATTACCTGTTCAGTATCGGGGGGAGTCCAGGCCTGCAGGTGTCGTGTGCGTGCTGTCAGGGGGGTGGCCCCTCGCTGTCCTCGCTCCGGCCGCACAACGGCCACAAAACGGCCAGCGCCCTTTTGTCGCCGCCCAAGGGCTGCCGCCCGCTGGGCGCGGGCGTGCACCTTTGGCTTGTGGCTATGGGGTGGGGCCCTGCTCACCTGGAGGGGCTTTCTGGGCGCTGCAATGCCTGCTGGGCCTTTCTGGGCGCTGCAATGCCTGCTGGGGGATTTCTGGGTGCTGCAATGCCTGCTGGGCCTTTCTGGGCGCTGCAATGCCTGCTGGGGGATTTCTGGGTGCTGCAATGCCTGCTGGGCCTTTCTGGGCGCGGGCGTGCACCTTTGGCTTGTGGCTATGGGGTGGGGCCCTGCTCACCTGGAGGGGCTTTCTGGGCGCTGCAACATTGTTGGAGCTGCAGATTTTGCCTCCAACCTTAAAAGTATTTTGTTGTCATAAGCCTTCTCCCTTTTATAATGGGGTGTGTCCCACCAGAGCACTTTGAGAATTAGGCTGCCCAAGTTTATAAAGGGGTTAAATGCAAAGGTTTGAATATATGTAATCGGTCAGTTCATTCATATAAATCACTGGACTCTCATAGTATGTTTTCTGCATCAAACCAATACACTAATCTTTAAGAGGACTACTTGGGTGGACCCTAATGATTTCATGGAGCCACACTGAATAGGTTTTTATTGGACTGTGACCTTAAAACATGATGTGGAATTTTGATTCTACTGAAGTCAATGGCAAAACTTCTGTTCACTCCCATTTCAGCTACAATCCAGAAACAGTCTTAGTTCCCTTCTTCCCTTCATCCTAACCACACCCCTTAAGCAGCCCCACTCCCCACTCCTGACCAGTCCATGGACCTGGTGGTACTAATTTTCAAAGTGACCCACGAGGGGGGAAAGGTTCCACACACCTGAACTGAACTATCCCTGACAGGGGGTTATCCACCTTCTTCTTAAAAACCTCCAGAGAAGGAGATTCCACAACTCCCCTGGACAACTTGTTCTATGCCTGTGGCCACTGTAACATTTTACCAGGAAGGCAGGGAAACTTCCATGAGGGCAATTGTCACTCTGTTCTCATGGGAATTAGCATATGTGGGGATGCACTATTCCGTGAGGACACCCATCATTGTAAAAGCTACATTGGAGGACTTGATCCTGCATGAGTATTCCCACAGGATGAAAGCAGAACAGAGAATTCCCATGTGTGCTGATCCATGTGAGAATAGAGCTGTGATTGCATCAGCAGAAGTTTCCCTACCTTCCCAGTAAGGTGTGAAAGTGGCATAATAATTCTCACAGTTAAAACATTTTTCCTAATATTTAATCTCCATCTTTCAACTTCTTGCAACTTAAATCCTCTTGTCCTCCCCATAGTAGCAATGGAGTAGTTCTCCATCTTCTTTGATGGGTACATTTCTTGACTGATGGAACATGCCAATGGTCTATCTTAGGAAGTACTGAACACCTGCAGCTCCCATTCACGTGCCTCATTTTGAACCATACTGTACAGAGACATGTATTAGAAGAAGTATAGGAAATTATTATATGGTTATAACAGCTTCAAATATTGTTCTGTGTATAGTACCTTCACAGAGAGATACAAAAAGGCTTTTGACATAAAAGCTTTTTCTGAGCATAGCTAACAAGATCACTCCAACTATTTGAGAACATTGATTGCTATTTTCACACTCTTTTCTAACAGAACCATCTAAATACATAAACTCGGTTGACATAGATCTATCAAGCAAAGAAAGCTGATTTCTGTAAATATCAATCTCTCAGGGTGAAAACAGACATGACGCTAACCACCCTTGGTGGTTATTTATGCATGGGTATTTTCAGACGTTACAAGATCACGGTGAACCACGGTGAATACCCACCTGTGGTCACCATGTCTCGAACGTCTGTTTGGCAGCCGCCAGATGTTCGCCACGGTGAATACCCACATGGGGTCAATTTGAACCACGCTTCCCGGGCTAGCCGGGGGAATGTCCCGGGAAGCGTGGTCAAAAAGATCCCCAGCGGGGACCAAGAAAAAGTCACGTCTGGCCGGT
>QEPC01005805.1:8476612-8500017 GCA_003113815.1 Sphenodon punctatus | reverse complement strand
AGGGGGCTTAGAAGCAGAGATCAGGAAAGGTTAAAGTGACACTCACACTAACTCACTATCTCTACTCCCAAATGCCCCTAGTGGTCATTAGGGTTTGTTGGTGCAAAAGGTGATGTCATCTGGAGCTGTTTTTCCAACAAAATCTAAATCTTTAAATGTTGATCGTCTTCTAGAAAAAAAATCAATGGATCTCGAAGCAAAAATATGAAACCATTGGCAATTAAACCAAGAGAAAGAATGCAACTTTTGTTATTTTGTGGATACAAAATATAGATATTCTGTAGTTAGTAGAATGAGCCACAGAATTAAAGGGTTGAATCATAAGCTCCTGATTATGTGCCAGGTATAATCAAGATAAGGTAAGTAGAATGAAAGACACTAAAGCAAAAGGCCCTCTGTACAATCTGACCCTCAGAGTAAGGATGAGCAGCATGTGCAAAGAGCAAACACTCCTCCAGAGCAGAATCTTCATTGGAGCCGTAGGATATAAGAAAGGACTGTTCTTATTCATGAGTTAGAATGATAGTTGTGGAGGTGCTATGTACTACATTCCCATCCTGCCCGTAATTCAGAGGATTTGCAGATTTAATGTCCTTTCCCCATTCCTCCAAGTTCTGAGGAAACTCTTCACATGAAGTGTTTTTATTTTGTCTTTGTGGGGCAAGAAGTGACTTTCACAACCAAGGAATTAGATTTTGTTTGTGTTTCAATGGTTACAGTAAGGTATATTATTGTTGACTAACAATATGTACTTTATGTAGGGACTTTGGGATATTTTTACATTACCTGTGTATGTTAAGTGTCTCTTTCATTGCTACTATACAGTGGCAAATTCTACCCTCATATGTTCAAGAGTTCTCCTATTGTAGTCAATTTAAGATGTCTAACTTAAGGCGTATATTGCAAGCTTGAACTACAGTTTTGTATAGTTCTGTAGATCCCTAACCCAGGCTCTGGTCCTGCAATGGAAACCATGCAAGTGTTCCTTACATCCAAACACTGGGTATCAGTAAAAGTAAAAGGAACTTTGCTTGGGTATACAGGATCTGCACACATGGACCCAACCAGAAAATCAGGGCGCTGGGCTGCAGTTGGTGGAGAACAAAGGTTTTCGCTGGAGTGGGAACCAGCATGATTTAGAAGTAGAAAATATCTCATGATTCAGCTGTAGAATAAATTCAGTGTCTCTTTCCAACAAACATAACTTTATTTCAGCAATCAAAGTATCATGACGTACAAGAGATAGATATCTAACATTACACCTCAAACATCTGAGCACCAAAGAAGAACAAGACATACTTGATGTCATGGCTGGGGCTGTGAGAGGTGAGGGATCACAGAGCCTAGAGTTCAGGGCTCCAAACTGTGAAAGGATAAGCAGGTGCATACTCTGGTACAAAACAGGTTGTTCCTATAGGATCCACTAGTCATCTACAATATGGGACAAGCCAAGCAGGGTCAAGGACCAGAAGTTAGTCCATAGGATAAAAAGTGTGGAACACAACAGCAGGCTGGGTAGGTAAGTCAAGGAGCAGGTTGGTAGAGGCAAGTCAAGGTAAGGCATCCAGAACCAATAGGTCTGGTACAGTCAGTTGCTCACACAGGAAGTTATTTATCTGAGGTGGCCAATCAGCTTACTTGGCAGTCTTGATCTGAATGCAGAGCTAAGTGTTCCCTCCCTATGATATTTCTGTCAGGCTGTGGTTATTGTTTCCACCTGTGACAGGTATGGGCCTGGACTTAAGTTCCATGGCACTCAAGTTCCAAGTGGACTCAAGTTCCATGGCACCTGACCCGATGTTTACTCATTGGTTTAGAATTTTCTTTTTCTAGAAACATTGTTCTCATTCAGAATGATCAGTACTGAAATATCTGTTTGATATTAGAATCAGTCATCACATTTTTCCAGCTGTCAAACTTGTCCATCATATATGATTTTACACTATTAGCATAGAATGTAGGTGTCATATGCTTAAACATATATTACCTGCCTTCTGCTATTCCTCCATCTCCACATTTTTTAATTCTGCCCTCAGATACTTATGTTCCACTCCAAGAGGAGTGATGTGCATGCAGCAAGGACACTGATTCAAAAATCAGTCATTTGCAAATATCCTTTAAGGCACAGTTTCTGATACTTTCTTCTCTACCGTATACTGACTTATGCCATTGGTAGTCCCAGTAAGTTCAAAGAAGCAGTAAGACTCTTTTTCTTTGATGCTGCAGTGTTAGAGATGTGATGTTTGAAGCTGAGGGAGATTTTCAAAGGTGCATATAGCAGATGTTTTCAGTGTGGCTGCTTTTGGTGTTATGTTTAATGTGAGAAAGAGTATCAGTATACAGCTGTAAGAAACAATCTGAATGTGCTCTACCAAATTCCTGGACAATCTTATTGTGTGTTTTCTAGAAGTCAAATATTTCTAGTGAATTTTCAGAAAAGTTTCTTACATCCTGTCTTTGCCAAGAAAACAATAATGTATGGAGTTAAAGGATGAAGTAGAAAAAGCTAGAAGGTAGAACAAGATGACCAGAGAAAGAATAGTTAATTCAGTGATCTAATCAGTTTCTGCAGTACTTAATCAGAAGGATCCCTGTATTCAACTTACCAACTCAGATCTCTGCTGCAGCATTACAGAAAATCTCTCCTTTTGGTCTTTCCTGAATTAAATACTATAAAAAATGTCTTGTCAATATGAGCTTTCTAGTTACATAAGAAATGGAAAACATCTGAGTTTGTGCTCACTACTGAATTATATTGCAAGTGGATTTAATACTAATGGTGAAACTCAGCATTCAAAATTATTCAGTTTTTACAGAGTATTTCAGTATTCAACTCAGGGTGATTTCAGAAGTGACGTGGTGAATGTCCACCACAGTCAACCTCAGTCAAACGTGGGGGGGTGGGGTGAAAGTGCCGTGCATGTCTGTTTGCTTGCATCCAGATGTTCACCACAGTCAAACGCGGCCCGGGGTGAAGCTAACCATGCTTCATGCGGTCGGGGCGGGAGGAGGTCCAGAAGTGTGGTGAATGGTCACCACGGCAGGGGTGAATGAAAAGTAACTTCTGAATGGAAACCCGCAGCCGCGGTGGAAGGAATTGACCCCAGCATTCTGGGGCTCGAACCGTAGTCCACGTCTCCACTGCATGTCTGTTGTGTTCCCCCGGCCCATGTTCTCTCTGATTGCCCCTGGGCGGTGGTCACGATCCTGTCACTTCTGTTGTGGCTGCACGTGTCACCACAGCCCGCGGTGAATCCGTTCACACCGGGGTGGGATTCACTGTGGTGAATTGGAATGTGTCACTTCTGAAATCACCCTCAGTTTTACCATGTAACAAGTAACCAAGGAAACAGCCCGGTACTCGTTATGTGGAAAATCCTCAAATGAGCAACATACGGGACTTTTCCTGCCCCTATATAAGGGTACACGGTACTTGGAAAATACTCAGTACCCGGTTTTATTTTACCAAGTATTTTACCAAGTACCAAGGTCAAACACTTAGAGCTGGTCCTCAGAAACTCAGAAATACTCACAAATACATTTTTTACTGTTCAGTTAAGCCCTAGTTAATACAAAAAACAGTTATCATATTTTCTCTTAATCCTCAGACCAGTAGTTTGAGGAATACATCCGTTTTCTCATCTGTGATCTCTCTTTGCTCTAACAATTTGGAATGCTCATCAGTTCATCAACCGTTTGCTTCTATTTCAGCCAATCGTAAACCCGATCTATACATTTTAGTCATAAAAGTAGGGGAAACCCCTCTTTTCTCATTTCTGTCACCCTCACTCATTCTATCTCAAATCTCATTTGTCCCAATTATTGGTCTTTCTTGCTCTAATCACTCTATGGTATCCTCACAACATACCTGCAAGACAGAGAAGCACTATTTTCCCGATTTTAAAGACAAAGAGCCATGGAACAGGACTGAAACCAAACAGAGGCCCAGATCAGTACCTGGCCCACCAGACAGTCCTTCCACTGTCCTTCAATTACCTCACACCAAACTTTTTTTTTATCCTCGCTGAAAGCTGAATATGTGGAGAAAAATATATCTGCAGCCAGAGTTTGGAAAAAAAAGTGTTATAATTTTTTTTTAACCCCTCTTCCCTCAAATGTAGCACTAGTTACACTTCTGTCATGGCTGCCAATGGGAGTTTGTATACACTCCACTTCCTTTGTCACAGCAGCAGCCCATGGCTGTTTTGACATGATCCTAATACCAGCGTTAACCTCTCTAAATCTGGATTGTAGTTGATCGTGTGAATTGCCATGCCGAATTAAGTAACTTCTACTTCCTGGCTTTTAACTCCTGTTTCCTGGTTTTATGTCAACATGATTGTCAAGGATTTATCTAATTCAGCATGATATATTACCCGAATAATGATCATGTGAATGACTAGACTGGTACTAAGCCACTCCACCATAGAGAATTAAAGGTAGCATTTTTACATCCCCTCTACCTAACGTGTCTATGGTATTCTGCAGTCTCAGATAGCAAAATGTCATGGGTAGGGATTTACAGCAGAGAAGGCTGTGAAAAAATGCTACCCATGCTGCCTCCTAATCTACTCTGACCCTACAGCAGAGGGAATCTATCACACACATCCACTCCATAGACCCATGACAGCAAGTGACAGTCACAGCAAGGATGTTAGGAGGAGAGGAGCTCACAGCTGCCCACACAGCACCCAGAAATCAGAGCAGAAGATGACTCTGAAATTCAACTGCACCATGTGGCAGAATCCAGTTCCCTTTGGAACTCCCCTGTGCGTCTCAGCTCTCTACACAAATACAGAATCCCCTCTGGAAATTTATGTCTCAGTCAATTATTGACAAGACCGATGCGCTAGCAGAGGCATTCTCATCTTGGTCAGAGTTCCCCAAGCCGCTATAATTCAAGTGAACTGCACCATGGGATTGCTGCAGTCCTCCTTGTGACTCTTATATTGGAATAAGCATTTACACTGCCAGTCCAGAAAAGTGTTTCTGCCAGAGTGATAATGTGAACAGTTACTCCTAAATGACAACTCCAGAATTAGAATTACAGCTACTTTGGAATAACTCTGCATGTGTACGAACAGCCAGAATGTCAGATTTACAGTTTCCCCTAAACCCTTTAAAGCTGCACTAATCCTTTAGCTACTGGGAGATTCAGGCAGGCACTCGGTGGGGAGAGTAAGTGCACAAAACTAAAAAAAGGGAGGGGGGAATCCTATAACTGGAGGAAGAGTTCTGCAGCATACAGACAAAAAAGGAAACTTTAGTCGACATCCTGCAGCTATAGAATCACAGCAAACACAAAAGCCTGTCTGTGGGCCTGATCTGAACCAGGTTGAAGTCCATGAAACTCTTTCACTTGACATTCAATGGGCGCTGTATGCAAAACACACTAGGGTGCAGCCCTTAAAGTCAATGGAAGCTGAACCATTGACTTCTGTGAGAAGAGGATTGCACCCTCAGATTAATTTTTGACAGTGAACTGTGATATGAAAGTTTTGGCTACCATCTCAAAATCTCATGTCACTACTAGTTCCATTGATGGGTAAAGGGTTGTCTGCAAGACTACTAGTGAGTAAACGGTTCCAGGATGGTGACTTTCATTGGCAACTCTTTAGACTGGTGAATTTCTCATGACCACCAGTTCACTCTACTTGACAATTTATTTTACTTATGTTGTATATTTTAGAGGAAAGCTAATTTTAGAAGTGCTTCAAGTGCACAGGGTAGCTCAGTATATATGCACTTTTTCTCATTCTGATGAAATTCTTTAACCCCAGTGGACTTCTTAGCATGTCCAGAACAAAATGCAATTATAATAGATTCAAAAATAAGAATTTCAGCTTCAACTAGGCAGCATTTTACTCTTTAAACATAAACAAAAATGTAGAGAAGCAAACATGACATTTGTAATAGCTCCTCCTCTACCTTTTAAGTTGGCCAATATTTCACTGCATAAACTTTATTTTCTCCAAGAATAAACTATTCCTAGAGCCTTAGGCTGGATTCAGACGTGCTTTTAAATCGCACAGCCGCGCCGGCAGCATCATGCGATTTAAAGCACCGCGCACTTCCGGATTGGTCTGAATGCGGTGAGCGCACACATTTCAGCCTAACCCGAACTGTTGGAGTGCGGCTTGAAAAGCTGCTCGGAGCAGCTTTTCAAACCGCACTCCAACAGTTCGGTTTAGGCTGAAATGTTGCATTCAGACCAACTTGGAAGTGCGCGGTGCTTTAAATCGCACGCTGCCACCGTGGCGGCTGTGCAATTTAAACGCACGTCTGACTGCGCCCCTATTTTGGCAACAGTATAATTAATATTGTGTCATGGTTTCCTGAGAATTACACTTCATGATATGGAAAATTCAGCCAGCCAGAAATTTGGCAGTCACAGCCCATACAAGGAAACAATGCTTCAATTGTGTTCTTTAGGGTATCACACCAGGACTAGTCTGGGCAACCATAATAAACACATGTTAAGTTCAGGAGTCTTCTGAGAGGGACGATGGGCAGCTGAAAATCATGTACCTTATGAGGCAGCAAGCCACCCAACCATTCACTTGGGCTTTTTCTTCTTCCCCTTCTTTGCTGGAAGGGAGAGGAAAGGAAGAGCAGAAGAGCTGGGTGGCACAGCTTGTAGCCACATACAGTATGGGACCTTCAGCATTTGTCTGCTCCTTCCCTTTCACACTGGATCCAGACCCAGCGTGGAGAAGAAGCGAGGCTGCAAGGGGCATGGGGGGGAGGATCTTGTAAATCATAAAGCCCGAGTTAGCCGTCTTGCCTTATGGGTGACTCTGGCAGAGGGCCTTCATGTCTGGTGCAGTTCCTTGCAGGATCAGGGTTGCCTCACTCTTTTGTCACTCAGTCCACCTCCCATGAACAGGCAACAGGCTCTAGTCGTAGGTTTCATCAAGTTTATTCCCTCCATCAATGCAGATATGTACAGTGTCCAGTATATCATGCATTTTGTTTAGAAGGTACTAGGGGTGGGACTATCGGTATCAGATTAATCTGATAATACCAATAATGGCCAATATCAGATTAATCCAATAATGTCGATACTTTACCAGTATCGGAATACCGGATTTTTAACTTTGCTGGCTTTGCCAGATTTTTTACACCATCGCCATTTAACAACAGCCGCAATGTAAAAAAAAACAGTAAAATCGGCAATGTTACAAATCCAGTTCCAATACTGATAAATCCGGTATCGGGAGATCCGATACTGGTAAATCTGGTATCTGGTATTTCCCCTGGAGTCCCACCCCTAAAGGTACACCCAACTTCCTGACCCCCTCCTCTGGGTTCCAGCTTGTACCAAGTCCCCCCTTCCCCACGTTTGGGACTTGGCCTAGGCAGCTTGTACCTTCCCTTCCTAAGTCCCTTAACTAGCCTCCTTCTCCAGGTACCTTGGCTTCAGGACCTCGGCCAGCGTAGAGTGGATGGTAAGGTAAGGGAGAGCAGCAGCCAACAGTGCTGCTGCTCTCCAACACACACACACAAAACCCCTCAATCTGCAAACACTGTACAAGTAACTTTAAATCCTTGATTTCAGTGGGATTACTTAGGTGTTCAAAGTTACTCAAATAGGTCAATGTTTCCAGGATCTGGATCTTAAATATGGGAGAAGCAGAAGTCTTAATATGAACAAGTGTCTTCTGATATTTCTTTTCTTATAGACTAAACATAGTAACATTTTAAAAGTTGTACTCCTTACAAACAGTGCTTAATGCATACATGGGCCTCCCAGTCTCTACCAAAATCAATGAGAATTTCAGTGGCAGCCATTGCATAGTGATATTTTGCTTACAGACATATCACCTACAGAAAATAAGAATCAATTGCATCAACTGTCACGCAACCAAGTTTTACTATAGTGCAATAAGGTTTCTGATTGACTTATTCTGGCATGGTAGTGACTGTGAAGAATCTCTCACTATGTCAATCTAATAATCACAGAGCAGTAAAGATCCTCGTGAGGGATTCAGTAACTAGTACATATCTATTCTATACCTGCCAGTTTTGCTTTAGTCTCTTCTTGGCTCCAGTGCTACAACAGTTTTCTGGCCTGTATTTATCCCTAATATGTTTCTCTCTCTCCACCTTTCTCTGTGAATCTGGGGAAATAAAATATTTTGTTTCCAAGATCATACTGAGGCATAAGAACATAAGAGCAGCCATTCTGGGCCTGACCAATGGCCTATCTAGCCCAATATTGTGTCCACAAATGGTTGCTTCAAGGAAAATGCACCCCAAAAAAAGAAAAATCTCCCTGCGTTCCCCTACCCTCTTGTCTCCCCTCTCTTGTCTATCCTAGATTGTCATATAGAGCTGAAAGTGACATCAAAGGTAATCTAGATCAGCCCCCTACATCACTACAGAACCTGCCACACCCCAATTATCTGCACAGAAAAATCCCACCAATACCTACAAGTCGAGACTAGGACCAGCCAGAGAACAGTGATGCTCAAAGTAAGAAAGCAGTTTTAGAAAAAGAAAGATCCAGATGTCCCAAACAGGTGAGCTACACCCATGCTTCAGGGGAAGGCAAAAAAATAACACCTCAGAGTCAACTCCAATTTGCCCAGAGAAAAAATTAGTTCCCAAACTCATATGGAAATCAATTAGACCCCGAGCATAAGCACAGGCCTCACCAGTTAGGCGCCTGATATACAATTATAGAATCCACGCTTCAGAATGTCCCAACAGTCACACCTCCAGCAGCAGCTAACTTTGATGTTTCAAGAAAGAAAGAAAGAAAGAAAGAAAGAAAGAACATGTATTCATGGGGGAGGGGGAGATTTCCTCCTGTAGCATCAAATAAAAAACACCTCACATGTTATGTGTCATAAATTTATCTACCTCCATTTTAAAGCTATTCAGATTCTTTGCTCCCACAACTGCCTCTGGAAACTGCTCTGGTTGTTTTCTGCTCTGGTTCACTGAGTTCACTGCTCTGGTTGTTAAAACCTTCTTCTAATTTCCAGCCTAAATTTATTTGTAACCAGCTTGTAACCACTAGTTCTTGTACCCACGCTCACCTTTATTTTGAACAAATCTTCCCCTTCTATTGTGTTAACTTCCCTGATATATTTGTACAATGTAATCATTGCTGTGGTATCAATTGTGAAAGTTCATCTCCTCAGCGCCTTCTTTTTGATAGGCTGAACAAGCCAAGCTCTTTTAGCTTCATCTCATACAGTATGTCTTCCATTCCTCTGATCATCCTGGTAGCTCTTTGTTATACTTCTTCCAATTTAAGTTCATTCTTCAACATTTGTGACCAGGACTGAACACAATATTCCAGATGTGGTCTTACCAGAGCCTTATATAGAGGCAACAATTCCTCCCTATCCCTACTGGCAATACCATGACTAATATATCCCAGGATAGCAATTGCCTTTTTTACAACGGCATCATTGATGGATATTAATTTATTATTATTATTATTATTATTATTGCACTAGCAGCACTGTAGAATCAGTAATTATAGACAGGTCTCTACCCCAAGGGGCTTACAAACTAAGAGAGACAAGGAAGGGGGAGACAAGGGAGAGGTGAGCATCAGGAGAGCCAAGGATACATTCATGAGGTTGAGAAAATGCAGGTGGATGTGTTTATAGTCACTTTATGGTCAGTTATAACCCCCAAGTTCCTCTCTTCCTGTGTTGTTTCCAACTAATGAATTCCTAGCTGGTAACTATAATGCTTATTAAACCTCAAATACATAACCTTGCACTTTTTGTTATTAAGTTTCATCCCATTCCTAACACTCCAATCCATGAAGTCATTCAGTATGATTTTCTGCCAATGCAAAGGAGGATCAATTCCTCCCAACTTGGTATCATCAGCAAACTTCATTAGCACACTCTTCCTACCCTCACCAAGGTCAGTTTTGAATATATTAAATAAGACGGGTTGAGGAACGACACTAGCAACCTCTCTCCAGCTAGAGAGTCCACCTGTTGACACAAACCTTTGTTTTCTTCCAGTTAACCAAATTTGTACCCATCTTTTAATTCCCATCTTTTCCAGCTTAAGCAGTAATTTACCATGCAGCAAATGCATCACTAAAATCCAAATACACTAAATCTACTGCATTTGCTCTATCCAAAAAGCCAGTTATTTTTTTCAAAAAAGGATATCAGATTGGTCTGACATGATCTACCCTTTGTGAATCCATGGTGCATTTCATTATATTTTCCCATTTCTACCATGTCATTCATTATTCTCTCACTTAGGCTGCTTTCAGATGCTACAGGGTAGGAACAGGAACTTTTGCAATCACCGAGGCAGCTCTCTAATTGCGAGGATTAGTGCCCATCAGAATGCATTAATCCTCTTTTAGGGCATGAGAACACCCGCACATGACCAGGTCCCCAAATGTAGTCTTTACAAGGGTGCCTTAGGGTGGGCACTAATCCTCGCAAGTACAGAGCTGTGGTGTCAATTGGGAAAGTTCTAACCTCTCCCCTGTAGTATCTGAAAAAAGCAGCCTTAGTATCTGCTCTAACATCTGCATACCACTGAGGTTAGACTAAGAGGTCTATAGTTACCTGGGTAATTAATTTCTACTCCCTTTCTTAAAGATAGGCACAACATTTGCTATTCTCCATTCACTAGGTACCATGGCTAAATTAATGGATTTATTACATATCATAGCTAATGAACCTGAAATTTTGTGTGCTAGCTCCTTCAATATTCTTGAATGAAGATTATATCGTCCTGATTTGAATACATTAAGTACTTTGAGTTTTGCCTCCACTTCTATTGTGGTAATTTCCATTACCCACACGCATCATCAACTATTCTGTTTTCATAGCAATGACCCCTATCGTCATCCTCCCCAAACTTGTATCAAAACTGATACAAGTATTCATTTTGATCTCTACACCATCATTACTATACCATGGCCCCACTCGTTCTTTTCTTGTTAATTATGTAAATATAAATGCTTTTGCTGTTTAGTTTAATTTTCTGGGCAAGGTCTAGCTCAGTTTGACTTTTGGAAAGAGACATGATGACAGTGAGGTGCCTCCTCATCGTAGGGTGAACCACAGCAGCCACCACTCCTTGGGTTGGCAGGGAGGGCTGTTCACACAAGCAGCCCTCACACTGTAACCTGGGAGTGGGGGCTGCAGGCACAGGTCCCCCTACCCCTCAGGACAACCCAAGGAACTGTCCACACTGGACAGGACTCCCAGGTCAATGCAGCACAGCAGGATTGGGCCCCAGGAAGACCTGCCACCAAAC
The DNA here is from genome assembly GCA_003113815.1 of Sphenodon punctatus. NCBI lineage: Eukaryota > Metazoa > Chordata > Lepidosauria > Sphenodontia > Sphenodontidae > Sphenodon > Sphenodon punctatus. The sequence goes on along the minus strand of QEPC01005805.1, from coordinate 8,488,761 downwards.
AGCTGATTGGACGTACTCCTGGTGGAAGTGCTAGTCGGCCTTTCAAAGTGATAGGAGATGGCCCAGTGAAAGCAGCCAAAGCTGGCTCCTGTTACTGAAAGGCTGGCTAGTGCATCAGCTGTTTGGTGGTGATGCGTGCACCAAACAGCTGATGGAGGCCTGCAGGAGTGCCCCCCATCAGCTGTTTGGCAGACAGATGAGCACACCAAACACTCAATGGGGGGGGGTCCAGGAGTGTCCTCCATCTTCTGTTTGAATTGGTGGGTGGGTGAGCACACCAAACAGTCAATGGGGGTGCCCATGAGTATTCCCCATCAGCTGTTTGGTGGGCCAAGTGAGCTCACCAAACAGCTGATTGTGGGGTCTGGAGGAGTGTGCTCACCCCAGTCTTGCTAAACAGCTGATCAGGGGAGTCTGGAAGAGCCCAGGCCCTCCAATCAACTGTTCAGTGGGGCCGGGTAAGCATGCTCCTCTAGGCTCCCCCGATCAGCTGTTTGGTGGGGCCGGGGTGAGCACGGGGGCCCAATCCACTGACCCTGCCTTGAAGGCCTAATTGATATGTGGGCCCGCGTTAGTCCAGACTGGCCAGGCCTTGGTCCATGATTAGTCTTCAAGCTTCTCCAGCCAACACATTCCATAGCAGCCATCCAGTCATCCTGAGGAAGTCGTGGGCCAACATCTGGCAGGAACAGAACAAATGTGTAGGTGAGTCCCAGGCCAAAGTGGGCCAACATGGGCTGCTGTCACATCTGTTTTCACCGTTACTTTATTCCTGCAATTTCTAATCTCATGGAGGTAGTTTTCTTTACTTATCAGCCCATTTGTCCATTCTCTGTAATTTCTCTGCTCTTTCCTAATATTCTGTTTGATATGATTATTCAACCAATAGGGTCTAGAACACCCTCTAGATATTTCCCCTTAATAGGTATGCAAATTTCAGAAATCCTCTGAATCTTGGGCTTGAAGAAATTCCAGACATCGTCCACATTATGGTTCAGAATTTCATCAGTCCAATTATTGACCACACTTACTAGTTTTCAAATCAAAAACATTAATTATTGTTTTGTTATTAAGGGCCTTTTCACACAGAAACTCTGGGTATTTTCAGATGTTACGAGATCATGCTCAACCACAGTGTATTCCCACATGGTGATCGTGATCCTGTAACGTCTGATGGGGGCACGGAAGTTCCCCCCATATGTTCACCCCCGTGAATCTCGGGGGGAATCACATTCACCATGCAATAGGAGGTCCTGCCCAGACCATCCCCGATTGCGTGGTGAATGCATGGTGATTCCCCTCCTTGATCAAGGGGATCGTCACGTCTGTCCCGCTGCCATGGCCCGGAATCAGCGGCAGGATTCTGGAGCATGGTCACTGCGGGCAGGCTCTGCAGTCGCATTGGCCGCAGCGCCCGCCCATCTCCCAGGAGGGCGGGCGGCGAGGAAGCATGGGGGGGGCGGGGCCGTGTGGCCGCACTGTACAGCTTGGATTTCTGACTTGCCTGACGAAGGATCCTGTGAGGTCCGAAAGCCTGCAAACCTCCACCAACCTAAGTTGGTCCAATAAAAGATATCTCTACACTACTTTGTCTTTACGATCTATTTTTGGGACCAACATGGCAAACACACTCTCTGTGTGAAAAGGGCCATAGATTCCTTCCAACTAAATTAAACTGAATTAATTCATGATTGCTATATCAAAGATTATCCCCAATAACTAAGTTCTCAGTGATATCTTCACTATTTACTAAAGCCGATCTAAAATAGCATTCCCTCTGGTTGGCTGAGTGACAATTTGATGAAGAAATTGTCATTTATCACATCCAGGAGTAATTTAGCCCTACTATTGTTAGTAGCACTAATTCTTCAATCGATGTCTGGAAAATTAAAGTCTCCCATAATCACACAATTCCCAGTAGTATTTCTTTCTTTCATCATATTAAATGTGTCTGTCCATTTTCAAATCTGAACCTGGTTGTATAGACAAACCCCCAATACTACTTGAAAAGATCCCCTTTTTACCAGTTTTACCTAAGGTAATCTTTGCCCAAACCAATTCTGTTTTCTTCATATCATCATTCGTTATTCCTTCACTATGTTATTGATGTATGCAACAACAAAAAGTTTATTTGGCACTCAGCTCGTGCCCTGGCCATAAAATAAATAAATAAATAAATAAATATATAACAATCAAAAATAAAACAAAACCTAATCTTACATTATCTTACATGGAATATTAGATTCCAATAGGATAACAAACATAAAAGACTGATATTAAATATTAAAATCCACTACAAATAATAAATTAAGATCTATGCTCCTATATGGAGCCCCTAAGCCCCTAGAAATAAGATTTCAAAACTCCTTGCCCATAAATGGAGTGATGGTATGGAAAAACAAAGTTCCTGTAACAAAGATCCTCACTTCTAAATGGGGTGGAGAGCCAGGGAAACCAGCCCCTAAAACTAGAAGGTCCAAGTTCCTTGCTTCTAAACAGAGCAGAGAGACCAAGCCCCTGGAATACAAGCTAACAAACAAAATTAACTTATCTCAATGCCAATCAATCAGTGAATTTGTTATTGGCATTAGTTTCTAACATAACCATTATGAATATCTCACAGATTCATATTCGGAATTATTGTTTCTGGCATTGGCTTCGACCCTAGTCTCATAAAATAACAAATACAAATAAAATAACCATACCATAGTAATACAAAGTAACATTACAGAATAACATTAAATAGTAACCGTATCAAATATTTAAAACAATAATAATCAACAGGAAAGCAGCATGGGATAAGTTTTCTTTCTATTAGCAGCCCTGCAGGCAAAGTCAGCCAGTCTCTAAATAATATCACAATCCTTTTGTTGACATAATCATATTGTTTTCTCCTTTTTGGAATAATATTGAATCCGAGTAAAGAGTGGAACTAGAAGATCACTCAGATCTTCAAAGAAATGGCACTCCAAGAAATAATGAATTACATCTTCTATCATTCCCATACCACAAGGGCAAATTCTATTACCAACAGGAATGCCAAGCCTTCTACCCATGCCGAGGCCATTTGTTTATAATCCTACCCCTTTACCATTGTTCCTATCTTTCCTAAATAATACATATCCTTCAATTCTTGTATTCTAGCCATGGCTACTATTCCATCAAGTGTCAGCTATCCCCATATTATTATCAGCTGTTACCTCCTCTACCAACAATTCAAGTCCTTCCATTTTGTTACACAGATTCCTTGCATTAGTATGCAGACTAGGCCTGAAACAGCATTCCCCTGTGACAAACATTTCCACCGGAAACTGCTCTTCCGCTTGGTGTGGTGTAGTTCATAAGCAGCGCTTCATTCCGCTACTTTCCTTGCCGCTTCTCATTGTTTTTGCCATTATTTCGAAGTGGGAAGTTGCCAACTTACGGGAGGAGTTTCTGCTCCCTGTGGAAGCAAATTTTCCAGCAGAAATAGCTTCTGCGGTTTGCTTTTAATTGGTTAGTGTAGGGGGCCGGGGCAGGGCAAGGGTCAATCAGGGCAGGATGGGCACTGGGCAGAGCCTGAGCCCACCCAGTGGCATGCCACACATCCAGGTCAGGCACCGCCAGTCAGCAGCAGGTGGGAGGCGGGGGGCTAACTGATTGACAGTCTTCTTGAGGCCGCTTCTACACAAACACAGAGTGCGGGGGGGGGTGTACTTCTGGGATTGGAGGAGCAATCCCAGGAGGCCCCACTCGTGTGCAAGGAGGAGGGGGGGGTTAAATCAGTTTGTAGCATGATTTTCATCATGCAATGCAGGATTGAGCCAGTCTCAACAAAGGTTGCTCTCAGTTCGTATTTGTGCAGAGCCTGCCCTGCTTGTACCACCCAGTAGGATGTGTCATTTTCATTTTCATTATTGCAATAATGAAAACAACCAAGAATACCAAAAACAACAACTGAGAATACCGGTAATGATAACGATAAACAAAAACAACAATGTCATTATCGTTGTCGTTATTATTAGTTCTGTGGCAGTTGGGTTTTGAAGGGAAATTGTGGTGAGGGGAAATGGGAGCCGACATCTCGGAGTCTTAACAGGGTTGAACTCTTGAACTGTGCCTGTGTTGGGAAGGGCGAGAAGCTCAGCAGTATCTGATGGATGTACCATTGGCCAATGAGCAGTGCAAGCAGGCCCCAGCAGTCTCATGGCACTCTATGATTGCTCAATGTCTGCTGCCTCCCACAACCAATCAGGGGGGCTCTGGGGGAGGGCACTGCAACCCTTTATAATGGGAGGGCCAGGTTTTTTCTCTCCGTTCTGTGAGAGCTCTGCTTGTCAGGTTGTGTTTACGGAACTGTGGTGCTTGCACACAAAAAATCCTCTCCAGCCCTCATTGTATTATCACCAATACCTTTCCTTCCTCATACCCTACATTTTACTTTCTTCCTTTCCCTGCCCTTCTCCCCCTGTACATTATATATAGATAGGTAGTATAGATAACTATCTGGCCCCCTGACAAAATTTAAGAAACTGTGCTGGCTGGAATAATTTTAACTGGAATTGGAACAGGCTGCAGTCATGCTGCCTTTATTTACTTAAAACTATTTTCCTTTTAATAACCTTTGAGCCTAAGACTTTGACACTTTATAATGATGGACTGGTGGGTAGGGTGGTGGGAGTGGCACCCCCCATAATTGATGGGTTTTGCCCCCCACTGGCCCCCCAGATTCGTAGTCTGGGAGTGATCCTCGATCGAGTTGATTCCCCGCTCCGCCTGGATGTCCAGGTGGGGGCTGTAGTGAGGAGCGCATTTCACTAATTTCATCTGGTGCGGCGGCTTTGGCCATACATCTCGAGCTCAAACCTGGCCACCATCATCCATGCTTTCATCACCTCTAGAGTGGACTATCATAACACGCTCTATGTGGGGTTGCCCATGGTGATGGTTCAGAGACTGCAGCTAGTGCAGAATGCGGCAGCCCATCTCTTAACTGGGACGGGTCACTGAGAGTACATTACATGGATGCTCCATTTGCTGCATTTGCTGCCTATAGTCTTCTGGGACCCGATTCAAGGTGCTGGCCTAGGCCCTGCCTACCTGCGGGGCCACCTCACACACACACACACCCCAGGCTCTGGATCGGTCCCTGTGGTCATCCAGGAGCACCCTTCTTGAGGTCCTCCAGGTTCTTCAGGGGGCAACTATGGAGAGGGTGTTCTCAGTGGCCAGACCTAGGCTGTAGAATTGCCTTCGAACAGAGGCCCGGGAGGCCCCGGAACTCTCCTCCTTTCAATGACTATGCAAGAACTGGCTGTTCCACCAGGCTTCTGGCGAGGGAGATGACGGGGGGGGGGGGCTGAGGGATAGGGTGGTATGAGTTTTAAATGTATTTTCTTTGACTTTCCCCATTTTTACTGCTAATACTTAATTTTTATTATTGTATTTTACATTTTGTATTAAATATTTTTATATTCTAATTGTTAGCTGCTTTGAGCCACCTTGGGTTGGGGACGTGGGATATAAAATTTTATATAAATAAATAATCCATATTTTGGCAGGTTCTTAAATTCTAATATAGTATTTCCCAATATTTTATTTATATTTCTAAAACGTATATGCCGCCCCCTCCTGCCTCAGGCATCTCAGGGCAGCTCAAAGCATTTTTTAAAATATTAAAATATACAATAAACAACAATTAAAACAGTAATTAAAACACATCCCTACCCACCCTAACCCAGCCCAACCACCTCACCTCCCTCGGGAAAGGCCTGGCAGAATGGAGTAGATGCTTATTCTTATGCAGTTCCACCTTAGAAGCCGGCTAGTATCTTGTATCTCTATTATCCACAATGTTTTCATGATTACAAGCATCTCTGGTGCAATCAAAAATGTGCATATAGGTTGAGCTTTACCTCTATCGCACATTTATTTTAAAAATATTTTCAAGATTTTTCAGTTTATTTTCTTTCCATAAAACTATGGGTGAAAACAGACATGATGCTAACCACACTTTAACCACGCTTGGTGGTCATTGATGCATGTTTCAGGGCTGCATAGGGCACCAATACAGCCCTGCAACATCGGGTATTTTCAGACATTACGAGATCACAGTGAACCACGGTGAATACCCTTCTGTGGTCACTGTGCCTTGAACGTCTGTTTGGCGGCCACCAGATGTTCGCCACGGTCAATCTGCACAAGGGGTCAATTTGAACCACGCTTCCCGGGCTAGCCGGGGGAATGTCCTGGGAAGCGTGGTCAAACGGACCCCCGGCAGGGACCAAAAAAAAGTAACGTCTGGCCGTGGCACATTCGGCCAGACGCGGCAGCCGCATTGGCCCCGCCGCCCGCCCGTCTCCTCGGAGGGCGGGCAGCGGGGTGCGTGGAGGGGGCGGGGCCGTGCGGCTGCACGCTGCGCCACGCAGCCCTGCACCCTCCCGGATTCCCCGCCGGGATCCCCCTGGCACGTCTGATATGGCGTGACGGGGTGACCCCGGCGGGGAACGAATGGGTTGATTTCAGTACGTCTGAAATCACCCATCCATAAATAACCACCAAGGGTGATTAAAGGGTGGTTAGCGTCATGTCTGTTTTCACCCTAAGACAAAAGCTTTCTGGGTAAAAGCAGACTAGGAGATTTTGCTTGTTGCTATGTATTTTGATTCTACATTTAATACAAACACATCATTTTAGCTAAAAGTAAGAAAAACATCTGGAAAAGATGTGTGATTAAAAATCACATCTAGTAATACGCATGGCCAGAAATTTCATAAAAATGTATTATATTAGTTCCAGCATAGATAGCTGGAATAATTTTGTAATGGGCTGTTGAATTTTCTGTGGGAACATCAAGAAGGTCTCCATTCAAGAAGCATCAAACCCAGGTTCTCAAACTGTCAGCAGCAAACTGTGCTATTTACCTGATAAAAAGAAGCTGACCCTTGGATGTCATATTTTTGGTTGCACATCAGAAATAACATACATTGTACTTACCATCATGAGCAATCATAATTTAATCTCTACACTTTCAACATGTATCGATAAACCCCCATGTAACTCTTGTAAGGAACGTATTTTACAAATAAGGTAGCAGGGAGAAGACTAAATGCAGATGTGATTTTGGTGGGCGTGTCACTATTGAGGTGGAAGGGACCAGGGAAGTAGGTCATTGACCCAGGACACACTGAAACTGAGTCCCAAAAGTCTGACGTTCCCAGCTTTTAGATAAATGCATAGGACTGTGGCCCTTTTTACCTGGGCATCGGTGGGTGGGGTGATGGGTGTGCTGCCGTGGTGGGTGGAGGTGGGTGTGCACCCATTCCGGCGGCCGCATACCCACCTCCACCCATTTCCACCCACGGAGCCTCCTCCTGTTTGCCAGATGGCTCCGGGGGTGCATTATGGGTGTGGATGGGTGTGCGTTGGGAGTGCACACGCACCCACCATGCTGTTCACACAGACAAACACCCATCCCCCACCACCACCACGGCATGTACACGGACACCCCCACTTCGCACACCCACCTGCACACCCAGCAGGCAGGGACTGTGTAAAGAGAGGCCACTTTGCTCTGACTTCTTTCCCATGGAAAAATGGTAGTCACTCCTGTAGATATTATAATAGGCTTTATCATACCAGTGAAACAGCTAAGGGAATTGGACTGGACAACCCTTTCAGACCTATAATTCTAAAAGCAACTCTGCAGAATTTGTATTCATAATGGGTGATTTTAGACATCACACAAGCTACATGTTAAGTTTTGCCAACACAGGCAATCCTGAACAGGTGGTAGCTTCTTGGGTGACAATATTTATTCCCAATAGCTCATGGGCAGCCAGTGACTCCCAACAAGCTGCTGTGCGGTTGCAGGGTGTGGGTTTCCCAGTCCTGGGAAAGCACCTGGCAGCGGAGGCAAGGGAGGTGGCCTGGAACTGCTCCTGCTGCCACTGCCCGACTGATGCTCCCCAAGACTGGGGACAACAGAAGATGGGGCAGCAGGGAGTCCAGACTGGAAGAAGCTACCACTTTTCCTGGCAGCAGCAGCAGCAGCAACAGCAACAGCAACAGCAGCAGGGAGCACACTGGGGGCTTTCCACAGGCCTGCCTCTTCTCTGCCGCTTTCCCTGGTGCCAGCAACTGAAGTGGCAGCAGGGAGGCAGGCAGGCAGGTTGGGGTCTGATCCCAGCTGTTACTTTCCACAGCAGCAGCAGTAGCAGCAGCAGCAGCAGCAGCAGCAACAACAAAAGCAGCAGTGAGGAGTAGCCCTGGAGCTTCCCCCAGACCTGCCTTCTTGCTACCACTTTTCCCAGTGGAAGCAACTGAAGCGATGGCAGGAAGCAGATCTGGGTTTCCCCCTTGTCTACTCCCTGCCATCCTTCAGTTGCTGCCACGGAGGAAAGTAGTGGAAGGAAGGCAAATCCTGGGAAAGTGGCAGTGATAAGGAGTTGACCAGTCCACTCCCCACCACTGCTTCCTTCCCAGCTTCCTAGCACATAGTTGTATGTGAGGACCCATTTTAGACTACAATGTGAAAGTACCTCCCACTCACGGTGGACCCACAGCTGGCTATGGGCCATCTATAAGCAGGGCCAGACTTAGGATTTCATCACCCCTAGGCAACTTAGGCTCCTGCCTCCCCCTTCCCCGGAACTCTGGTACATGTGCAGACTGCCATCTGAGCAGGGAGGGTGACGATGGGGTCAATCCCATGCCCCGTGTTTGCCGAGCACAACCCCTGCACGTGCATGTGCACGTAAATCATGCATATCCATACATTGTGTAGCGCAAAACCCTCGTTCAACCCATGCAGATCCCACTTGGGATTGTAGCGAATGGCAGCACCCAGCACTTAAGCAGAATCTCTTCCTTTGTTCTCGGCACCACCGCAGAGAGCATTTGTGGGGCGTCGGGGGTGGAACGGAGCTTCTCCAGGTGGGGATGGATGGGGAGTTCCCCTCCAGACTGTGAGTGGCATGGGTGAGGCAGTGCAGTTGCAGTGGTAAGGGGAGGAAGCACTGTGACCAGGCAGGCATGGGCTGAAAACAAAAGTTCCCAGCCCCCAAAATCTGCCACCACCACCCCACCAAAATATGCTGCCCTAGGCAGGTGCCTATGTTGCCGGCCCCTAAGTCTGGTCCCATCTAAAAGTGTGTACTGCAACTACAAGATAGCAACTATGCACCACAAAATTGGTGGTATTGATTAGACATCATAGTAATCACTTGAGTGGTTACTGTTATGTCTAAAAAAACAAACCAGACAATGGGTATTTTCAGACGTGACGAGATCACAGTGAACTACGGTCAATACCCACATGGGGCCAAAGCGCCCTGAACGTCTGTTAGGTGGCCGCCAGATGTTCACCACGGTTGATTCCCACATGGGGTCAATTTCAACCACGCTTCCGGGGCTCCCCGCCGGACAATTGCCACACGCATGGTCAAAGAGATCCCCAGCGGGAACCAACAGGAAATAACGTCTGGCTGGGAACCACGGCCCGGAATCCCCGGTGGGATTCCTGGCCTTGGTCAAATCGGGCGGGCGCTGCAGCCTCATTGGCCACGGCGCCCGCCCATCTCCCCAGAGGGCGGTTGGCGGGGAAGTGTGAGGGAGCGGGGCCGTGCGGCCACACATTGTGCCGCGTGGCCCCTCCCCGATTCCCCACCGGGATCAGCCGGCACGTCTGTTGAATGTGCCGGAGTGATCCTGGCGGGGATCATTTGGGTGATTCCGGGACGGGGCGAATGCCGTCTCATCTCATCTGAAATCACCCAATGTGTGTCAAATAGTGGTATGATGGAATTTCTAACTATGCCATAGCTTTTTTGATTTACAGAAATAGTTGGACATGGGATGTATTGGGATATGGAACGGACTATAATTGAACAATTTATTTATAGATTTCCTTGGTCATAGTACAACGAATGTGGAAAGGCAGACATCCTTTTTGTGAAATCTTTTGCAATAGCACATAGGTTGTACAATGTGTTAACATATAAAATATACACTTCTTTGTAAGACATGGGTAGGATTTAGTGATTATAATTGTACCTTGCCATATAACTGCATGTTTTCACTTGACTAGAATCTAAATTTAACTCAGAATGAAAATGGATGCAGACTACTTTTAGTTTATCTTAAAACCCAAGCATAAGACCACTGCAAACAGGCAATTCAAGACTAAAAATAAAGAACTGACACTTGACAAGTAAAAATGTAAAAATATATATCTTGGCTTAACAAAAGAGGTGATTAGCTAGTTGAGTAACAATATAACGTGTCATGCAGGGGCACAGAAAGGACTGCTATCTAATAAACACAAACCTGTCATTGTGTAAAGTGTTCATTATACATTTGAGACCTCTGACATTAAAACCATGTAATTCAAAATCAACTTAAATAATGCATTTAGATTTTGTTTCCCAAGGTGAATGTCATTTTAATCCAAGCTGCATGACTGACAGCACCATACACTGAAGGCCATATTTCAAGTGCTGTGCAGGCAGTGTACACCTGGCTTACTATTTGCATTATTGTAGCACCTACAGGCCCCAGCTGAGATCGGGTTCTCCTTTGTACAAAGCACTCTACAGACACACAATAAAAGATGGATACTTCTTCAAAATGTAAACAGAGAAAAGATGGGAAGTGAGGAGTAAGATGATTTTCATGAGGTAACACAGTAGAAACATGTAAGCCCCCAGTCCAGTGCTCTGCCCATTGGGACATGCTGCCCTGCGTCAACGTTTACTTGGGGTAGAGCTAAAATGAGTAGTGAATTTATTACCTGCAAGTAATATCTGAATTGTCAGGTAGTACTTTGAGTACTCGACCTTATACCCACTCATAATGGAAATAAGTACTCACCTACCCATTATGGATTTAAAATGGGAAAGAACTCTGGGTGTTATCAAATGTCACAGCAGCATGGTTTAAACCGTTTTAGCACATGTTAAACCAGGTGCTGTTGTCACGCTGAAACACACCTGCCAGATGTTATTAATTTTTATTTATTATTATTATTATTACAAGCTTTTATATAGCATCATCTGGCTCCCAAATGTGGTGGGGGGCTATCCCCCACCATGGCAAGGACCCAGCTGCCAGACCCTGAGTAAAGCAGCCAAGCAGGCTATCATGTCTGATAGCCCGCTGTACTTACTGCAGTCCGATGTGGCAGGTGAAGCTGGGCATCATGACAGCCATCATTGGCTACCATGGCCACCTGTCAGTCGAGGTGTGGGTCACTCCACATAGCATGGGGGTGGGTGGATGCACGTCTGTGCTTTTCCCCATCTCCTTCCTGGCCCATTCACCATCACATTTGTTCGGGAGCCAGGCCAAGTCCCGGTTGGAGTGACAGCTCCCACCTCTGCCTCAGGAAGTCCACGGTGGCAGCAGACGCTATCACAAATGAAAACATCCTCTCTGTGTGTGCACATGCCTACTAATTTTATAAGCCAGCTGGGAAGGTTGTAGGTTCAAGCCTCCTATAGGCAAAGAAACTGCATGAAAACGGAGAATCCACCAGCCAGAGGTAGAAGAAAGCCTCTCTGTCTCTTTTTAATAATGAAGGAGTCACTATACTTTCACAGCTCAGGTTGCATCCTACATACATTAGGATCAACAGGAGCTGAAAGTTTATTTTGTTTAATAATAAAAAAAAAAGATACAGGAAGGAAACACAACACAGGTTAGAACCCATGATGCAGCAAGCACAAAGCTTAGCTATCTAGCCACACCACAACAACACTTGTAGCACCCTTACAAACAGTTGTCTAGCTTTCTGGGCACTATATAGTATCCTTCCCTGCTGGCTGACAGACTCCAACTAACCATTTTTCCTTTAGCTCTGCTGGTAGACATGGGGTATTTTCAGACGTTACGGGGCCGCTTGGCCCCGTACTGAAAACAACCCTTTCATTCCCTTTCATTCCCCGCTGGGGTCACCCCATCACGCCATATCATCCCCTGCAGGTGAGCGAGGCTCCGCCCCCAGAAGCCCCTGGGAGGGCTCCACCCCACAGCCACAGGCCAAAGGTGCACGCCCGCCCCCAGAAGCCCCCAGCAGCCATTGCAGCGCTCATCCCCTGCAGGTGAGCGAGGCTCCGCCCCCAGAAGCCCCTGGGAGGGCTCCACCCCACAGCCACAGGCCAAAGGTGCACGCC
>QEPC01005805.1:8449779-8472837 GCA_003113815.1 Sphenodon punctatus | reverse complement strand
CAGCGGGGCCAATGCGGCCGCCGCGTCCAGCTGAATGCGCCATGGCCCGGGATCCCGCCGGTGATCCCGGGCCGTGGAGAGCGGCCAAACTTTACTTTTCGTTGGTCCCTGCCCGGGGTCCGTTTGACCACGCTTCCCAGGACATTCCCCCAGCTAGCCCGGGAAGCGTGGTTCAAATTGACGCCAAACAGACGTTCGAGACACGGTGACCACAGGTGGGTATTCACCGTGGTTCACCGTGATCTCGTAACGTCTGAAAATACCCATGGACACAAGAGGGTCAAATCAAGGTTCAAATAGATCAGCGATTCAAGTCTAGTCTGTGTGGTAAGCTGAGGGTGAGATTTCTTGCATTTATGAGTTTGCTTAGAGAAACAATAATATAGGGTTTGCCTCCTGTGTGGTGGATTCTCCGATGTTTCCATACAGTTTCTTTGTCTATAGAAGTCTTCAGTCTCCAACCTTTCCACTTCCTTGCCAAAGTTCTGCCAGGGGAACTACCAGAGTAACTGCTAGCTGTGCCTATCTACTTTGGTCAGGAGGATGGGCACTATATATTAATCATATAAAGAGTTTACAGTTAATTCTTTTGAAGGGCTCTTCTGGTGTGGCTCAGCTGCTCTGTCTTGGGACAGCTGTGCCAAGGGTCCAAGGATCTATGCTGCCCTTGGCTTGTCCAAATCACCCTCTAGCAGCCCACATAAAAATTAGTGGGCATGCACACACACACACACACACACACACACCCTGATTTTAAATCCATATCAGATGCTCATCAGTTCCTAGGGGGCAGGGGTACCTAAGGAGTATGTATCACCCAGGAAGAGTATGGTCTGTATAACAGATCTTCCCCCTTACCCTTGTGTGCACACCCTGCCCCTCATCTTTACTTCTTTCTTTTGAATTCAGTCTTTCAGTGCTTGGAGACATGAACTGGATCCAGGGGCTAGAAAGAGGCCAAATAAAAACTACCCATGGGCAGCATTTGGCCCTTGAGTCTGAGGTTTCCCACCCCTGCTTTAGCTTTTCAACAGAGTCTGCCAAGCAAGGGAGCAAGCTGTGCCAGGAATCCAATTATGATGGAACTGAGAACTGGAATGAGACTGTGAGCTAATTTCATTTAGATAGACCGCAGAGGGACATCAGTTATTAAACCTTTCAGTGTTTGCAGACCTAGGCTCAATGCAGGCACCAGAGCGGAAGCCTTCTAATCTATCCCACATTGTTGGATTAATCACTCCTCATCCGTGCCTGGCCCCTTTAGGCCAGGGGTGGGGGATCTTTTCACTCCTGTGGGCCACTTTCAAAATTAGTACAAGTTCCACTGAAAGCACAGGAGTTGGGATGGAGGGGGGGGGTTAAAAAGTGTGCTCAGGTTGGCAAAAGTCCCTGTCATTGAGTGCATGCCCTCATCTCTGCTTCCTTTCCCACCGAGCTCACACTTTTAGGATTTGAGCATGACCCAGATCCATGAAGTGGAAAGGGGTCAAATAAAACCCTGCCACAGGCTGGAAGCTCCCACTCCTACTTTAGTCAAAAGTTGCCATTCTGCTTACTGTTTTGTAACATAGACTGGATGTTTCCAACCTCCCTGGAGATGGCGGCACATGCGATTAAAAAAAAAAAAAGCCATAGTGTATTCTATAGTGGTCAGAACAACAACAACAACAACAATAATAATAATAATAATAATAATAATAGGTAAAAACAGACATGTGGCCAGCAGGATCACTTCCTGGGCTGCCCCGGAACATAAAATCACAGGCAGCACAGCCTGGGTGGGTGAGGGCAGGTCACTGAACCGACGTGCCCACAGTCAGGAGCCATTCTGCTGGCTGCATGCACAGCTTGTGTAGGAGCAGCAACACAACAAACATGCAGGTGGCCATGCCCATGCAGTGCTTCCAAAGTCAACAACAGTCTGCTTCAAATATATATATATATATATATATATATAATGTTCTAACACAGATTCAAAGAGATATATTAGGAGAATGAGACAATATACAGTCAACTGATCAAAGTAATGATGCTGCAAGAATACATAAGTCCAACGTTTCACCAATACAATTGGCTTCTTCAGGGGTGTTCAAAAGCTTCTTTTTCTCTGTTAATAAACAGTAGCAAATAGAATCAATTCAATACAATACACGTACAATGTAAGCTACAACCAATAATGCTAATGAACAAGCAATGCTTAATTTTCTCAGAGACAATAGACAAATTTGTTTTAACCTAATGATGCTATACAATATACATAGGTACCAGCAATTCTAGAATTTCTATATATCAAGCAGAATTCTTGCTCCAAAGGGCTATTTGCCAATACATGGGGATAGACTCCCTTTTCAGCCAGTTTATTATGGCTTAAATCTATACAAACTCCTTAGGGGTTTTATAGTACAAACTAACCTTTCTGGATGCTATAGGTCTCTCTTTTTCTTCTTTTCCTTTTTCTCTTTTTTGTCAAGGCCTTCTAACTTTAAAGCTTTAATAGAAAGCACACCACTAAGACACTCATACTACTTTTAAGTCCCACCTAGAGCTCTGTAAAATCATAGCTCAATCCCTTACCTGTCTCTGCTGAAGAGATCAAATCTACTTCCAAATTTGTTTTACAATAGGCCCTATGCCTTCAGAAACCAAATTTACTGAGTAGTTTTTGTCTGCTACAGGCAGTTGTTTACTGAATTTTAAAGAAACCTGTAATTGACCATAGTTTTTATTTCTATGGGAAGAGAACCTCCTTCCTCCAGCATGCAAACTGCAGAAGTCAGCAGGGCAAATCTCAGCAGTCAGTGCCTAGTGCCCATCACCTGCTTATGTAGCAAGGTAAGGCCTGGTAATTGAGAGGTAATTGGCTACAACTGCCCCACACACCACTGTGGGTAGCCATGTTTTTCCAATCCCAGTCTCTTAATTTGTTACACTATTGCATCTAAAATGTCATTCAAACCCCTAGGGTGTACTGTGTCCAAAGTTACAATCCAAAAGCTCTCCCTTTCAGCTAAAAATTGCTGATTAATAGGGAGACTAACTTTTTCAATTCCCCAAAAAGAAAAATCATTTTGGTCCTTGTGAAATGTGTTATAATGTTCTACCAAAGGAGCTGAAGCAGTTCGGTTTTTTAATTTACTTCTATGTTCTATAATACGTACTCTAAGGTTTCTTGAAGTTTTCCCAACATAAAGTTTTTTACAGGGACATTCGATAATATAAATAACTCCTATTGTTTTACAATTGATGAAATCTCTAATCTCAAAAATTCTTCCATGTTGGTCTGAAAAAGTTTTTGTTTTTAGACTCATAGGGCAATTTACACACTGGCCACATGGGAAGTTCCCTGTTATGATTTTTCTATCTAATGTTCTTTGCAACATTCTGGGGGGTCCTAGCTCTAACTAGGTAATTGCTAAGATTCTTTTCTCATCTATTTTTCTTTTTGGGGAATTGAAAAAGTTAGTCTCCCTATTAATCAGCAATTTTTAGCTGAAAGGGAGAGCTTTTGGATTGTAACTTTGGACACAGTACACCCTAGGGGTTTGAATGACATCTTAGATGCAATAGTGTAACAAATTAAGAGACTGGGATTGGAAAAACATGGCTACCCACAGTAGTGTGTGGGGCAGTTGTAGCCAATTACCTCTCAATTACCAGGCCTTACCTTGCTACATAAGCAGATGATGGGCACTAGGCACTGACTGCTGAGATTTGCCCTGCTGACTTCTGCAGTTTACATGCTGGAGGAAGGAGGTTCTCTTCCCATAGAAATAAAAACTATGGTCAATTACAGGTTTCTTTAAAATTCAGTAAACAACTGCCTGTAGCAGACAAAAACTACTCAGTAAATTTGGTTTCTGAAGGCTTAGGGCCTATTGTAAAACAAATTTGGAAGTAGATTTGATCTCTTCAGCAGAGACAGGTAAGGGATTGAGCTATGATTTTACAGAGCTCTAGGTGGGACTTAAAAGTACTATGAGTGTCTTAGTGGTGTGCTTTCTATTAAAGCTTTAAAGTTAGAAGGCCTTGACAAAAGAGAGAAAAAGGAAAAAAGGAAAAGAAGAAAAAGAGAGACCTATAGCATCCAGAAAGGTTAGTTTGTACTATAAAACCCCTAAGGAGTTTGTATAGATTTAAGCCATAATAAACTGGCTGTAAAGGGAGTCTGTCCCCATGTATTGGCAAATAGCCCTTTGGGGGAAGAATTCTGTTTGATATATAGAAATTCTAGAATTGCTGGTACCTATGTATATTGTATAGCATCATTAGGTTAAAACAAATTTGTCTATTGTCTCTGAGAAAATTAAGCATTGCTTGTTCATTAGCATTATTGGTTGTAGCTTACATTGTATGTGTATTGTATTGAATTGAATCTATTTGCTACTGTTTATTAACAGAGAAAAAGAAGCTCTTGAACACCCCTGAAGAAGCCAATTGTATTGGCGAAACGTTGGACTTTTGTATTCTTGCAGCATCATTACTTTGATCAGTTGACTGTATATTGTCTCATTCTCCTAATATATCTTTTTGAATCTGTGTTAGAACATTATATATATATTTTTGAAGCAGACTGTTGTTGACTTTGGTTTTTGTACTCTGCTTCTATATACCTTTCCTGTGTGTTGTACTCTGCTTCTATATACCTTTCCTGTGTGTTGTACTCTGCTTCTATATACCTTTCCTGTGTGTTGTACTCTGCTTCTATATACCTTTCCTGTGTGTTGTACTCTGCTTCTATATACCTTTCCTGTGTGTTGTACTCTGCTTCTATATACCTTTCCTGTGTGTAGTACTCTGCTTCTATATACCTTTCCTGTGTGTTGTACTCTGCTTCTATATACCTTTCCTGTGTGTTGATCATGCAGTGCTTCCAGCACCCCACCCCCATGACAGGCAACCTTGGTGGCCAATGAGCCACAGCGATGGCTGTTGGCCATGGCGGCCCCTGGCGTGGGTTGGCTGAGCAGGAACACATGTGCTAGCCTGCTCTCGCCTGGTCAGGTGGACCTTAGCTCGGGCTGAGACCTTAGGGATTTTCCGAGGTCACAGCCCAGGCTAGCTTTCAACACTACTTGGGGCAATCCTGGGCCAACATCTGGCAGCATGTGTTTACATTTGCCACTGGATCCCGAGCGATAGAGGGCCAAAATCACGTCTGTTTTTACCCAATGTCTAAAAAGGTTTACTGCAGTTCTTAAAAAATAAAAACGTGAAATATAAAATAATCATTTGAATTTGAAGCAAAGATAAAATCCTATGAAATGCAATCATATACATACTACTGGAAAACATTACATTACATATTTGTACTGGATATTAAGACGCTTAAGCTATTGCTAGAAATCAGTGGAGGACGCATTCTCTCTGTAAAGACCAAATTCTCCTTTCCTCCACTGTTGTTCTCTCTTGCACATTCTTACATATCCCATATCACAGTAATAGCTAAGCTTAACAAACATTAACAAATGTATCATTAAAATGCTGCTGTGAGATAAGCACTGAAGCAGCATGATCCAGCAGGTGAAAAACAGAGCGATTAAAAAACTTGCCCCAAGACAAAGAGAGAGCCTGCAGTCAAGGTAGAAACTGAACCCAGGTTTCATCATCATAAAACTATGAATGGACCTTTTTACACACACCTTAAAGTGCTGGTCTTTCAATCTTCTAGGTTTACAAGTCCACAAGTAAGTTCCAGATGCATTCTCTTCTCTCTCTCTCTCTCTCATACACACACACACTGAATTGCTTTGATCCAAACATGTCTTACAAGCCATTCCTCCATAAGCCATGTCCCCTACCCCAAAACTTGACAGAACAGGGAAATGAAGCCTAGTCTCTAGCTAATAATCTAATCACTAGACTAACCTGTCTCGTTACAGCTGAATATAAAACAGGAGTTCTTGCGATTAAATCTATATGATGGGCAGCACAGAGAATGGGGAACAGAAATCATTAAATAACTTGTATTGAGATTCTAAAATCTTCAGTTTGACCAGTTTTTGATCAGGAAAGGAGGTGTGAACTGAAAATACCATGATGTAGACCATGTATTATTTTTCTCAAGGGAACCAGCAGCAGGTAGGGCTGAAAACTATCATAGAAAGTCCAGTTTTACCAATATTGGATATGTGACTAGTTTGGGTGCGCATGTAGCTGTCCTGAAATCTGCCTATTTGTAGTTCTGTTAACTCACATTTGAGTGGGAGAATGTGGCCTTTTATAATAAACTGACATTTTTAAAAGCAGTTTCAAATGCTTTATTAAACATGTGAGAAAAACCTTTGCTTTTCCAAATGAAATGTCATTCAGTGTGGTAAAAATATATATTCTAAATGCTGCAGATAGTAATATATTCATTCAGTGGCACTTAAAACATTCATTCATAAGTTGACTGTATCCTTTGGGACTGGACATCCCTGTCCAGAGGAGATGTCTTCTAGGAGTGGCACAGGGCTGGCCTCAAGCAGGACCAGCAGGGGCCCATGGCCCAGACCTATGATCAGAGGGGGTCCTGCAGGGAGGCCAGTCCTGGTAGGCTCAGTCTGAGTGCTTCTGAGGACTCAGGGAAGGCTATTTCAGTGGAGTCCTCTCTCAGCCCCTGAGGTTCATGTGAGGCCCTGTCCCACTCCCTAATTTTCAATAAACTGCTTATCCCTGAATCTCCCCCTGCCAGAGGGTGTGTGTGTGAGTGTGCGTGCTGTCTCTTATACACATCTGATGTGTAATGCGCGCATGTATAATGGAGAGAGAACTCTGTGTGTGTGTGTGTGTGTGTGTGTGTGTGTGTGTGTGTGTGTGTGTACATGAAAACGTATGACACTTCTTTATTTTTGTTAGCAAACACCAGAGTGTTAAAGGGGTGGAGTTATTGAGGGTGGAACTGTGGGCCCCCCACATCTTGTTCAGCATGGCATAGTCTCACTTTATTCCTCAAATGTCAATGCCAAACTTTGCCTGGAGTTCAGACTGGTGGCACTGAGGTAATGATGATCTTACATTTTTGTAAATTATCTATAGATTTCTTTGGTGCTGCCTATAAATGTTGCAGCTCTGGTGTAGATTGTTGACTCCAGAGTGGCACAGTTCCATGTCTCTCTGAAAGCATTTTTGTTTCATCCTGTCATAAATGACCTAGCACAGAACCTTGTTATGGTAGGGTTTTTTTGAAGCGTGTCTGCAAGTTCTTGCCACCTCATATCATAGTGAATGTTCTGTTTCTTCATATGTCTGGTGAAGTGTGAGCTGATTGGGTTGAGGTTCCTTTTCTCTCCATGGCTACCAAAACATTGGCAGAAAGGGGGTTCACACACAACAAATGCAGCTAGTGACTGGTCGTGGGCAGTTAATAATCAGCAAGCACACTGAGTAGGAGAGGCAATGAAAAAGCATGGTGTAAGCATTTTAAATTTCTCAGGGAGGAGGAAGAGACTTATGTGTGCATTGCATTCCAAGAAGAGCACAAAGAAGAGACCAGCCCAGGCAGCAGAAAATTGCAGAGCTATTCAAGTCTCCATAATCACTTGGAGGACCAGAAAAAGGACGTGTGGCAAAAGCTAGTATGGGTGTACATGTCATTGATGGTTAACACAGGGTAGAAGAATGTGTGGCTCAATCTCTGGGATGCTAACATTTTCTTTTTTTGAAACACTAAAGACAGGGACCCCATGTTCACTGCATTTTCCCCTATAGGCAGCAATGGAGGAAATGCAATGAATGCAGGTCCCAGACTAAAGATCCTTCAAATACAGCACCATACACATCTTTGTGTTTGAATAAATGTAACTCTACTGATTTTATAAACTATATTTGATCAGATTTTTATGTTCTACTTATTAGTCTTACCTATGTATGAAAAATTCACATTTGTGGGTCAAAGTAATGGGGAAAAGAAGAAGAAAAATATTTGAAAATCTATGGGTGATTTCAGACGTGACAGGCGGCCGCTTTCACCACGGGCCGTGGGGTGGTTTGGACCACGGCCGGGGGTGAAGGGGTGCGCCAACAGACGTGCGCCCCATTGCCCCTGGCCGTGGGGACCGCCAAACCACAGCCCGTGGTGAAAGTGGCCACCCATCACTCTAAAGCGGCACACCCACCCCGGGTGGCATCCTGCCGCATCCTGCCGCACAGCCCCGCCCCCTGTGTTCCCCAGCGGCCCTCCCCTCTCCTGACAGGCAGTGGCCAATCCGGCCACTGCCGCAACCACAGGTGTGGGTGAATGCCATTGACCGTGGTGAATGGTAAGTAAACAGAAGTTACTTTCCATTCACCACGGCCGTGGTGGCCTTTCATCACACTTCTCAACCTCCTCACGTCCGGAGGTCCAGAAGCATGGTGAATGCAAACATGGGCCACGTTTGACTGTGGTGCACATCTGGCGGCGAGCAAACAGACGTTCACCACAGTCAAACGCAGCCCGTGTTTGACTGTGGTTCAGGCGGGGTGAATTTCAAACTCGTAACGTCTGAAATCACCCTATCTTAAGTAGTTATGTAGGCCACACTATTATCCAAATGCTTCACAATCTTAAAACATCGATCCCCACAACACTCCTGTGAAGGAAGATAGTACTATTATCCCACTTCTACTGACGGACAATGGAAGGATAGAAAAAATCAAAGACTTGGTTGGTTCTACCCAGGAAGGCTATGGGGGAACAGAGAATCTCAGGCTTCTACATTTCCATGCTAGCACTCTAACCTTTGGAACACCTTTGCTTTCTGTAAGAATTTTGGATTTGACTTCATTGGCTGTAGGATGAGCAGTGTAGTGAATTTAATTCTACCAGTTAATATAGAGGTGACCAAGTGAATTTTATTAGGATTTGCTGTATTTCATCCATCTGCATCTCTTCTTTGGCTTGGGATGCTATTGCCAGGTGAGAAGCTAAATAGATGCTGCGGTGTGCTGTCTTTTATTGATTATTTTATGGGGGCTAAGGAATGGTATGTTTCTTGAGGCTGCTGTTATATTTTTGAGATATAAGAGAAGACTAACACTCTATGGAGACTGGAAAGTAAAGGTATGGGTCTTTAATTGTTTGGGCTGCCAATCTTGGTGATTGTAACAACATATGTCTTTGGGCTGCTGGAGGCTCCATCTTTATGGCTTCTTTTGTCATCATAATCTTTGGAAGTGAATGTAGGTCCAGGAATAAGAAGATAGTTGTGCAGGGAGAGACAGACACACAGAGATATCATTAGGTTGGCCATAACTCCCCTTTAAAAGAGGGTGCTTATGAAAAATACATGTTTCAGGGCTGCATTGGTTCTAGTACAGCCCTGCACCATGTATTTTTCATAAGTGTCCTCTTTTAAAGGGGAGGTATGGCCACCCTAGATATCATATATATTGGGGATGGGGAACCTCTAGCCATGGAACAAATATGCTCCCATACCGCTTTAAATCTGGCCCACCATGGCTCCCCATGACTATTATTGTTGTTGTCCACTGATGGGGTGATTTCAGACGTGATGGGGCGGCATTCGCCGCGTCACGGAATCATCGTATTGATTCCCCGCTGGGCTCAATACCGGCATGTCAACAGATGTGCCGGCTGATCCCGGCGGGGAATCTGGGGTGGGGCTGTGCGGAGCTACGTGCGGCCGCACAGCCCCCCCCCACGCTCCCCCAGTAGCCCTCCCTCCCAGAGACGGGTGGGCGCTGTAGCCAATATGGCCGCTGTTCCTGCCTGCCCCCAGGAAATTGACCTCGGCCTGGAATTGGCGGCGAGCACTGCCGCCGATTCCAGGCCGTGGTCAGCAGCCAGATGTGATGTTGACACGTTCAACCACGGGGAATTCCCCATGGTTGAGCATGTCAATGTCACATCTGGTCAGTGTTACGCTGGGTGGTCAGCCCCGTGAATCATGGGGGGGAATCAGATTTACCACGCTTCCGTTCCTCCTCTGGGAAGGAGGGACGGAAGCATGGTAAATCTGATTCCCCCCTCCCCACCTGTGATTCATGGGGGTGAACATCTGGCATAACACTGACCAGATATTAAGGGATCATGCTCCCCCACAGGGAATTCACCGTGGTTGAGCGTGATCTCGTAACGTCTGAAAATACCCAGGGTTATGCTGACCCAGGGTGCTGGAGAGGTCTCTGCTCCCCTGGTAGCATGCAAGCTTCAGCCCCAGTCAGCTTGCATGGTGACAGACAGCTGATTGGTGGGGAGCAGCAGAGCCCTCTCCCCTGACTTTTCTTTTGGTGCAGCCCACTAGCAAATTTTAAAGTGCTAATGGTTCCCTATTCCTGTATAGATAATAGGAGAGATTTACCATACTGGTGTCACTTTCATTCACATTTATTTATATACAATTTTAAAATTGTAAATTATTTTTTCACTCAACACATAATTAGCTTGTGGATTGTTGCCAGAAGATGTGGTCACAGCCAGCAGCATAGCTGGGTTATTAAAAAGACTGGATAAGTTCTTATTTATTTTTCTGATTTTTACTCCACTCTTCCTGAATGACTCAGGGAAGCGTACAAACATATAAAACAGAAAAACCCCAACCTCCCCAACAACATTTCCCCTCACCCTTCTCCAACCCTACCCCACCTTACCTTCACCCCCAAAACCCTCAACCCCACTCAAAACCTCCCAACCAATCCCTACCCCAGCCCGAAACGCTTTTTTTAATCAAAAAAAGTTGTGTACCACCTCCAGAAGATGCTTAGACCAGGACTCAGATGAACCTCCAGGGGAAGGGAGTTCCACAAAACTGAGGCAATGATTAAGAATGCCCTCCTGCACACCCTTATCCTATGGAGAAGAGTAGCGGATAGAACCTGCAAGAGGGCACTACCGTCCAACTGCAGGGGTCACAATGATGAGGCAGTCCTTCAGATATGTGGGGCCCAGACCATTTAGGCCTTTAAAAGTCAACACCAGCACCTTGAATTGTTCCTGGAAGACTATAGGCAGCCAGTGAAGACTTCGGAGCACTGGTGTAATGTGTTCCCTGTGGCTTGTCCCCAAAAGGAGTCGATCCACTGCGTTCTACACTAGTTGCAGCTTCCAAACAGTCATCAAGGTCAGCCCCATGTAGAGCGCATTGCAGTAATCTAGCCTTGAGGTGATGAAAGCGTGGGTGACAGTAACTAGATCTGAGTCAGAAAGAAAAGGCCGCAACCTCCTTACCAAATGGAGTTGGTGAAAAGCTTTCCTGGCCACTGCCACAACCTGAAGATCCAGGTACAGCAAAGGATCCAGAAGCACTCCAAGGCTGTAAACCTGATTGACAAGTGGGAGCCAGACTCCATCAATAACAGGAGACCCAATCCCCTCCAAGTCACAAAACTGGCCAACCATCATCACTTCAGTTTTGTCAGGATTCAGCATCAATTGGCTCACCCTCATCCAGACCCTGACCTCAGCCAGGCATTGGGTAAGCACCCAGACTGCAGGACCAGGGTCAGATGAAAAGGAGAGGGAGAATATGGGTGTCATCAGCCTACTGATGCCACTTCACCCCAAATTTCCAAATGATCTTGCCCAGCAGCCTCAAATACACATTGAACAAGAGGGGGAGACAGGATAGAATCCTATGGTTCTATTGCCCTATCTTTGCCCTGGGCCCTGCAAATCCTAAGGCCGGCTCTTTGAGAACCATGACCCAAAGGCTGAGGAACCATTTAGAGGTATCATGGAGAAGTCCAGAATCCACCAGTTTAGAATCACTGTACCTCCTCTGTCCTGTGGTGTTTCCATATCTATCACTTGTATTCACTGAATGATATGGTGTTCATTTCCAGATGACAAGCAGCCCTAATTCTTGGAGAGTTAGTCTCCTGGTGTTCTTAGCATGTAAATCTTGTTGACCGAATCTAGGTGGAGAGGAACAGCCCTTGATAACTTTTCCTCATGTTTATACTAACATCTTTTATATGGCCAGATCTATCACTGTTACTCAAGCAATTTAATAACTGACTCCAATAGGAAAAAACAGGATTCTATGTAGAGTAAGGTACTTCACCACAGGAATAAGGTGGCAGAAACGTATTGCAAAGGTCAATTGTGCTAACCAATCATTATTACAACATATGATCAAGCATAGAAAAATCTTAAACACTGTTTTCAGTTAGTAACCTTTACATTTTCAGCATGGTGTATGGGTTTTATGTTTTAGTCATGCAAATCTACTATGATCAGGCCCAAATCTATTATGATCAGATCAGGGTCTTTATCTTCTTCTGTGTTTAGACAGTATCTGCTCTTTTAAATAATGAACTGTTCTTGGTTATCAAGTGGATGTGGACAGCACAATTCAGGTGACTTCGCCAACCAGAGCTGTTTGTGGTGGTGGTGGGTTTGCCAGGGCTCAGACCTAGCTATTAAATTCAAGGGGGGGGGGGGGCTGAGCCCCATGAAATATTCCCACTAGGAGTGTGCACCCAGAAATGGGAAAAGGCCAGAGAAAGGCTAATATTGGCATTTCAGGGTTAGAAATAAAAGCTAGAAGAACCCTGCATGGTTTATTTGGCTTTCATTAATAGTCTGGTTCTAAATATGGGCCAAGGTTTGGAGGGATGGGAACGTCTTATTTTATTTGAATTAAATCAGTAATTCATAATCCATTTATTTTTAGTTGTAATTGACTACATACAGGCATTGATGAAAAAGCTTTTAGACTGGCTTTTGTCCTTGCCAGCATAGATATTTGGACCAGGGCCTATATAGATCAATTTTGCACTTTATATAAATGGATATTTTAAAGGCTATTTTCCTCTAAAAAGCTGCAATTAATACTAGCTATGGCTAACATATGCCTCTATTAATTGTTAATCTGTCTACCCTCAGAACCAAAGCTTCCGCCAAATCATTTTTCAGCAAGGAAAAAAAAGAAAGAAATGTCAATAAGCATTTAATTTTAAGGCATACTAAATTCTTGATTAAGAGATTATTTTCCCTGATATGCACTGAAATATAAAAAGATGCTGTCTGAAAGACAACAGATCAGTTAAAAAGGATATAAAAATATTTTAGTTTGAACTATGAGTGAAATGGTTAAAAACTGGAATAGAGAAGGCCCAGCAAATCCCCAGGACAAGATCATCTAGAATAAAATGGGCTATGGCTAAGACCTATTCCTCTACAAGAAACATTTCCAAACCTATTTCAAATAATTTGGCTAAAATTTGCAAAATAATAATAATAAAATAACTAGTATAATTTTCAGTGCAACTTAGGGATCAGATTTTGAAGGAACACAGCCATTTACTTGAGCCTTTACTTGAGAGGTGGGAAGCTTAAACTAATTACAGGACCAACAAGCTAAGGGTTCAAACACCCTAAAGGGCCATCAAATCCTCCTCAGTCATAAGTCAAAATTCGCCTAGGAATGTTCCCTCCTGATGTTTGTTAGAAAGAGCCTAGCCAAGCACGCACCGAGTGAGTCGCTGCAAATGTTATGACTGCTCCAGGGAGGGAAGAGAAGAGGAGTGAGAAGATAACATTTACCAAGACCATGTGACCACAGGGTTCCACGGAAGGAAGGAGCTGTATTAGTACTTTCACTAGCACAGCTTACTTCCTCCTCTACAACTAGTTAGTTGTGCCAATAAATATATTGGAGGCATTGTAACCAAACTTGTAACTACACTCTGTGCCCCAAATTATCTATTCCTTACCCATTTACATGGTACCATAGGGTAAGGCTACATGAGTGTTGAAGGCCTGATCCCCACGTGGCCCTGTGACAGACAATTGCTGCTGCCACACTGCGGCGCAGCACAGGGAGCAGGTCACACGATGCAGGATTGGGCCCACTTCACTGGGGCCGATATGATGGCCTGCGGATCCTCTTCCCGCGCAGGCGCACATGCACATGGTTTCCACATTTCACAGTGTGCCAACAATGGAGATGTGTAAGCGCGGGGGTGTGCATGGGATTCATGGGCCATCGGATCATTCACACTGTTGGGGTGGACAGAGAAGGGAGCACACTCCTTCCGCCCCTACCAATGGCTGACGGGGAAGGGAAGCCTCGAAAGAGCGCAGGCACCCCTCCTGCCCATGCACCCAATGGACAGCTGATCGGGGGGAAGGGATCCAGAGGAGCACCTGAGGATGTATCACATAGCAGGCAGCTGTTTGCCGCACCCTGTGATGGGGGAGAACATCTAGCTGGTGCTGGCCACACGATACAATGCATTGCATGGTCCGACTACCCAAGACATGGTAACCTCCACTCTCCATTGCATCTAGCCTCACCCATACATGATAACATCCAGTAGCAAACAGAGGAATTAGGACTTATTACACCCCATGGTCTGAATAAAGGACAATGCTCCTATTAAAGAGAGAAATTGAAACAATAGCAAACAATAATAATCAGTGGGATTTAAATACATGCTTATCTTTAAGTTCTATCTTGAACAGTGGCTATATCCACAGTGGCTCAAGAAACCATCTCTTGACGCTGATGCTCCTGCCAGTTATCAGCTGGTCTCTAACCTTCCCTTTTTAGGGAAGGTTATTGAATGGGCTATGGCACGGCAGCTCCAAGAACATCTGGACCGCACTGGTTTCTTTGACTCCTTTCAGTCTGGTTTTCGGCCTGGGTATGGTATGGAGACTGCATTGGTAGCCTTGGTTGACAATCTCCGTCTGGCATTGTACCAGGGTCGTCAGACCTTACTGGTCCTGCTAGACCTTTCGGTTGCATTCGACACAGTCGATCATGAGGTGCTGGTGACTCGCCTGCGAGACTGTGCTGGAATTGGTGGAACAGTTTTGGACTGGTTTTGTTCTTTCCTGGCTGGGAGAACTCACTGGGTGTTCTTGTGGGAGTGTACGTCTTCCCTCCTGGTTCTCACGTGTGGAGTCCTGCAGGGTGCCATTCTGTCCCCCCTCTTGTTTAACATCTATATGCAGCCATTAGGGGAGATCGTGAGAGGGTTTCAGGGCATGCAGTGTCATCAGTATGCTGATGACACTCAGTTCTACCTCTCTTTTTCCATCGACCCAGGTCATGCGGTCTCCCTATTTTCCCAGTGCCTCTCACCTGTGGGGGCTTGGATGAGGTTGAGCCATCTGCAATTGAATCCTGACAAGACGGAGATGACGTTGGTGGGCGAGGGCTTGGGGGAACCTGGGGGCGGTTGAATCTCCTCTTGTTGGGGGGGTGGGGTTCACCCTTCCGTGGTCTCTCTAGTGCAGAGTCAGGGTGTGCTCCTCGATTCACAGCTCAGCCTGGAATCTCATGTTGTAGCTGTGGTGGGGAGTGTGTTCCGACAGTTACATCTTGTCCGGCGGCTTTGGCCATATCTCTCAGACTCCGACCTCGCCACTGTTATCCATGCCTTCATCACCTCGAGGCTGGATTACTGCAATGCACTCTATGTGGGTCTGCCCGAGAAGCTGGTGCAGAATGCCACAGCCCATCTCCTTATGGGGGCGGGCCGCAGGCAGCACGTGACACCAGTGCGCCGGGCTCTGCACTGGCTGCCTATAAATCACTGGGCCAGGTTCAAGGTGCTGGTTCTAACCTTTAAAGCCCTTCATGGCCTGAGCCCTACTTATCTGCGGGACCACCTCACTCCCCATGTGCCCATGCGACCCTTGAGATCGTGTGGTGCCCATGCCTTTATTGTGAATACCTCCTACTGTTCATACCACCACCACCACCCACCTCCCAGTGCCATTTCCCAGCCCCCTCAGGCCACTCTCCCTCTTCCCCCCCCTTCCCCCACGTCTCTGGGACCTCCCTTTCGGCCACCCTGTGGCCACCGTGGAGCTCTGGGAGTTCCCCTCCACCCCGCTGTCCATGTCCCCAAAAGTGTCCTGGGATGTCTCAGAGTCCTGAGGGACAGGTGTTGTTGGGAGGGAGGGTGGACCCAGGGCCAGAGGGCGTTTGCTCCCTCTGGAGGCCTAAAGGGACCAGTAGGCAGATGCATGGGCCCAGAAGGCATGCCGGTGACTGGGGCGGTGGTGGAGGCAGTGGGGGCACCGAGGGGCCCGACATCCGATGGGGCGGCTGCCATCACATATGCGCTCATGGTCCCTGTGTGCAGAAGCAGTGAGGTGCCTATGTCATGGGACCGGTCCATCTTGGCAGAGTGCTCCCTCACCATCCACTCAGTGGCCTGTTCCAGCCACCCAAATGCCTCCACCTGCCTGCTGTGCTCCTGGCGCTCCCGCCTCCATTCGAGGTGCACCTTGCCTGAAGCCTCCAGTCCCTTGCCTTCACTTGCTGCACGGCCCATTCGGTGGCTGCCTCCATGCGGTCTATGGCCACTATCATCCGCTCACCCTGCTCGGTGGTGGTGCGGACAATGTCCTCCACCTGCACCTCCCTCCGGCGCTGTACCCGTGCTCAGTGCTCCCTCATCCACTGAGCCAGGGGCATGGGGTCAGCTTGCTGGGACCTGGTGGGTTACCCTGTTGGGGTGCACAGTAGGGTTTGGTTAGGTGCCCCAGCTGCCCACCCCCATCCCATGGCATGGCTGGGGGGTCATGAGCCCCCCCTTTGGGTGGCTGGCCGGTGCCCTCCCCCGGTGTTCCCCTACGCATCAGCTCCCCCTCCCCCACACCCCATGGGCCAGGTTCCCCATCCCGCGGCCTCCACTCCCCCCACTTGTCGAGTTGCCTCACCTGGGACCTCTGGCTGCTCCTGGGGCTGCTCGCTGCCATCCCCCTCGCCAGCCTGTCACAGGTTCTGGGGACTGCCGTGCCCTGTGCAGATATGGGAGGGGGTGGGCTGACTGTCTCGCCTGGCAGTCCCCCGGGGCCCCTTTTCTGTGGTCTGGGGTTTCTGGGCTTGCTGGAGGTAGCCCCATGGCCAGTGTGCCCCCCTCCCTCCCTGGGCCCATCCCCCCAATCTGTTTCCCATCCCACCCACTGGCTTACCCTTGATGTCCTTCTCTGAGCCCTCTGAGGCTGGCCCTTCTGTGTTGCTGGGGTCCCCCTGCGTCCCCTGGCTGAAGGCGACCGATGTGCCGGCCTTGGCTCCTCCCAGTCCGGAGATCAGCTAGGGGCTCTCGGGGCTGGTGTGCGAGGAGGGCCTGCTGGTCCCAGAGCTCCCGGGACATTCCTCTGGGGGGTGGGGCCCCTGGAGCTGGTGCCTTCTAGTGGGGTGGCAAGGGGAGGGGGTACATTGGCCCATTCCCTGGCCTGGACCACGACGCTCCCCACAAGACATGGGATGACAATGGAGCCCTTCATGTGCAGGATGCGGTCCAGGGCGTCATATAGGGGGCGGTCCGGGCTCCGCGGCCGGACCGTCAGTTGTTGTCCTTGATGGCCTTGTACCACCTCTTGAGCTCCTTGACCTTCGAGCGGCACTGGGCCACGGTCCTATGGTGCCCCGCCGACACCACCGTGTCCCGCACGATCTCCTGGTACACATTCTCGTTCCTCTGGTTGACCGCTAGCTCCAGCTGGTGCTCCAGGGTCAACAGCAGCCCATGGTCCATGGTATCAAAAGCAGCCAAGAGATCACTAGATGTAAAAAGTTAACAAGGCAGGCCAAAAAGGAATTTGAGGAACAACTTCCTAAAGATGCTAAAATTAATAATAAAAACGTTTTCAAGTACATCAGATGCAGGAAGCCTCCTAGAGAGTCAGTTGGGCTGTTAGATAACCAGGGGGTGAAAGGGTTGCTTAGGGAGGAAAAGGACATTGTGGAGAAGCTGAATGAGTTCTTTGCTTCAGTCTTCACTGCAGAGGATGTTGCTGAGATACTCATGCCAGAACCTTACTTTGTAGGTGATGAATTGGAAGAGCTGTCACAAATCAATGTGACTCTGGATGAGGTTCTAGAGCAAATTAACAAACTAAATACTAACAAATCACCAGGACCAGATGGTATTCACCCCAGAGTTCTGAAGGAACTCAAATATGAAATTGCAAACCTACTGTTAGTAATTTGTAACCTATCGCTGGAATCTGCCACTGTACCTGAGGACTGGATGGTGGCAAATGTAACCCTGATATTTAAAAAGGGATCCAGAGGTGATCCTGGAAACTACAGACCAGTAAGCTTGATGTCTGTGTTGGGCAATATGGTGGAAATGATCATTAAGAACAGAATCGCTGGGCATGTTGACAAACATGGCTTAATGGGGAAGAGTCAACATGGATTTAGCAAAGGTAAGTCATGTCTCATTAACCTGTTGGAATTCTTTGAGGGTGTAAACAAGCATGTGGACAAGGGAGACCCGGTAGATATAGTGTACCTGGATTTCCAGAAAGCATTTGATAAGGTCCCTCAATAGAGACTCTTGAGAAAATTAAAAAGCCATGGGATAGGAGGTAGTGTCTTACTATGGATCAGTAACTGATTAAAGGTTAGGAAACAAAGAGTAGGACTAAATGGTCAGTTTTCACAATGGAGAAATGTAAAAAGTGTTGTGCCCCAAGGATTTGTACTGGGACCGGTGCTGGTTAATGTATATGATCTGGAAAAGGGAGTTAAGAGTGAGAGGATCAAATTTGCAGATGACACCAAGTTATTCATGGTAGTTAAAATGTTAGTAGACTGTGAAGAACTGCAACAGGATCTTACGAGACTGGGTGCCTGGGCATCATCTAAATGGTAGATGAGATTTAATGTGGACAAGTGCAAGTGATGCACATAGGGAAAAATAATCCAAACTATGAGTACACAATGCTGGGTACTAAGCTAGGAGTTACCACTCAGGAAAAGGATCTGGGAGTGACTGTGGACAAGACACTGAAATTCTCAGCTCAGTGTGCAGCAGCAGTCAAAAAAGCAAACAAAATATTAGGAGTTATTCACAAAGGGATAGAGGATAAAACTGAGGATGTCATAATGCCTCCATACAAACCAATGATGTGACCGCACCTGGAATATCGTGTGCAGTTCTGGTCACCCCATCTCAAAAAAGACATAGCTGAACTAGAAAAGGTACAGAGAAGGGCAACAAGAATGATAAAGGGTATGGAACGGCTTCCGTACAAAGAGAGGCTTGACAAACTGGGTCTCTTCAGCTTAGAGAAGAGAAGACTGAGAGGGGACATGACAGAGGTTTATAAAATCTTGAGTGGTGTGGAATGAGTAGATAGGGAATGGTTATGTATCCTCTCAAATAGTACTAGAACTATGGGACACTCCATGAAACTAGCTGCCGGCAGATTTAAAACAAATAAAAGGAAGTACTTTTTCACTCAACGCATAATTAGTTTATGGAATTTGTTAGCAGAGAATGTTGTCAAGGCCAGGTAGTATAGCTGGGTTTAAAAAAGGCCTGGATAAGTTCTTGGAGAGTAGGTCCATTCATGGCTATTAACCAAGTAGCTTAGGAGATGAACTTCTTACTGTTGGGAGCTGGGAGTGAACAACGGGGAATGGATTGCCCATTGTGACTGTTGGTTCTTCTCCCATGCGATCAAGATTGGCCACTGTCAGAGGACAGGATGCTGGGCTTGATGGACCATAAATCTAACTCAGTATGGCACTTCTTATGTTCTCATAATTACCTAGTGATCAAAATGCCATACAGCATAGAACAATTGCCTCATAAAACAATATAGAATGGTTGCTTCTTTTTGTAAAGACCCTGTATATTAATATGCATGCACACACAAACATATAGGGTGTTTTCAGACGTTACGAGATCACAGTCAACCACGGTCAATTCCCGGTGGTGGCTGTGATTCCGGAACGTCTGCTGGGGGGGACGGATGTTCCCCCCCCCAGATGTTACCCTGGCGTGGAATCACATTCACCACGTGAGCGGCAGAAGCGGTGGGGCTGGAGGCCGTCGCATGTTGAATGTAATTCCACGCCAGGGTGAACCCCGGCGTCACGTCTGGTTGGGCGCCACGGCCCGGGATCACTGGCGGGATCCCGGGCCGTGGCAAATCCAGCCCAAACTTGGTCTGTTCGGATGTCCGAACCGAACGTCTGAACCGAACTCTTGAATGACTGAACAGTTCGGTTGTGTTCGGATGAGTTTGGATGAGTTCGGGGGGAGGAAAAACATTGTTTTGGGGCGGGGGGGAATTAAGTTTCGGTTTTGGTTAAGTTTCAGTTTCGGTTTCATTTCGGTTTCGATAGTGCTATTTTTGACTGTTCGGTCAAGTTCAGCCAACCCGAACTCGGCTGAACCAAACCATCGAACCCGAACTTGGGTTTTGAACCAAATGACCGAACATCCGAACCGCATTCTGTTCGCCCATCCCTAGGGCTAAGTGGGGCATGTGATGGGCTGGTCAGGTGACCAGGAGCCCTGAGTACTATTATTTACCATTGGTGTATTACCATTGGTGTACCTGGCACTGCATAATCAGCAGTTGTAGAGAGGTCCCTACTCCAAGGGGCTTACGATCTAAGAGAGACAAGGAAGGGGGAGACAAGGGAGAGGTGAACATCAGGAGAGACAAGGATACATTCATGAGGTTGAGAAAATGCAGGTGCACATGCTTAGCTTTGTTACAGGCCAGGAAAGCTTCGAGGTGGGGGAGATAGATGTGGGAGACCAATGCCATCCTTAGACCAAGGTTTATATTGGAGATTTGTTTTGTGGTAAGAGATTGCACAGAATCCTGTGTCCACAATCAAGGAAGGAACCTTGAGTGGAGCCTTGTGGAAACAGGAACGTTTAGATTAGTTTTTATTACATTGTTATGCTGCTCCCTCCTGCTTTCGCAGTTCGGGGCAGATTACAACAATAAAAATAACAAGTAATATAAAATTAAATATAAAACAACATAAAAATATTAAAACCTTGCAAAGAGACAAAGAACCGCCTCCCAACCCCCACCCTACCCATCACCTGTCTCCTTCACCAAAGGCCTGGTGGAACAGCCAGGTCTTACACTGTCTATGAAAAGAGGGGAGGTCTATGGACAGGAGGACTTCCAGTGGGAGGGTGTTCCACAGCCTCGGCGTGACCACCAAGAATGCCCTCCTCATAGTCGACACCTGGGAAACTTGGGGGACCTCAAGGAGGGTGCTCCCCGCCGACCACAGAGGTCGATCCAGGACCTGAGGGGGTGAGGTAATCCTGCAGATAGGTGGGGTCCAGGCTGTTTAGGGCTTTAATGGTCAAAGGTACAAGCTACAAAACATTGCAGAAAAAAGTTTAAATAAACTGGCTACTGGTTTGAGAACTGTGTGTGTGGTGCTGCATCAAGGAAAACTGAGGCACAGACTCCTCTGGCAGGCAGCGAACTGGGATGAACCTTGCCATACCATTGAACTAGAGATTGCATTGCACTCTGTTCTAAAGAATAATTTTTTTCTTTAGCATATTTTGGTCTAATTAGTCCTCAGCTTCTTGCTTAGGTCCTGTATTTTATCACTCTTACTGATGTTCAGTACAAGTTTACTCACTGAGAAATTAGAGGTCCTTTTTGCAGATTAAACTACTGCCTAAAGTTATCTATACCTGTCTCTCCATGTCTAATTCAATAATATCAAGTAGTAGGCAGTGAGTCGCCTAGCCCCTCAAAGTTAACTATCAGTCTTTCAGGCACAATATATTTCCATTTCCTTAAGAAAAGAACATTAAAGCCTAATTTTTATGTTACCTACTCTGAGCCTTCAGGATAGAGTGGGATACAAATGTACATAAACAAACAAACAAACAAATAAACAGATAATAGTAACAATGAATACATTTTTTCCCAGATATTCTGAAAGCCAAAAGATATTCAAGCTGAAATATATAAAACTGATAACTGGGTCTTTGACAATTGTTACCAAATGGATGAATCAATAGCTTTGCCAAGCATCGTCCAAATAGGAATGTTAACTTCTCCTTGGCATTTATATAGAAGCTGTGTCAGCAAAACCCTCAATGTGTTGTGGATAAAAAAATTGACTAAATTCTTCCGTTTGGAATCGACAGATATTAATGTCTTACTTAAGATTCTAAAAACTAATGTTCGTAAGCTCCAGATAATATATGTGAAAGCCTTATTTTAAAAGGCTAAGTATCGATCATCTCCTTTTGAACTGTCTAATTGAGCATTCATGCCAAGAAAGACAATTGAATCTCCCCTTAGTGTAATTCCCTAGGCTAATAGACAATTTGTTAACTGTCAAATTGTCATAGGTTTGTGAAATTCCTTTGAAGTGTTTTGTAAACCATTTCATTGGTCATGCCAGCAAAGGAACAAAGAAGTGAATGGAGTTGTGCCAGATGAATTTGGACCACTATATAGGAATGGTACATGGCTTTGTGGTGATCTCGATTTGAAATGTTGAAAGAAGGGTTGTGTAATTCTTCTGACTATCACATAAGATTAATTGTGCTTTGGTATTGGTATCATCAGTAAGAATTTAACTCCCATTTTCTATTATATCTAAGTATAGCATTTAGAAGTGGATAGGGAGGGTCAATTCATATATAATTTGTTTGCCTTGGATTTAGACCATGTCTACTCAGAAAAGTGTAGGTATAAAGGATTTTGATAACTTTTTAAAAAAAAAACTCTTGCATATGTCTTTGGGTGTTTTCAGATGTTACGAGATCACAGTCAACCACAGTGAAACACACAGAACCCTGCGGCGGGGCCAACGTCTGTTTGGCCGAATGTCTGTTTGGCGGGTGCCAGATGTTCACCGCAGACAATCCCCAGCAGGGGACAAAACTAACCACCCTTCCGGAGCTCCGTCTCGGACCATCTCCGGAAGGGTGGTCAAAGCAATTCCCACCGGGAAACAACAAAATGCAATTACTGAATGGCAACCACTGGCTGGAACCAATCAAAATGATTCCCAGCTGGGGACAATGCACGCACCGTCGCCACCAGGCAATAAGTAACAACACAGGCCAGGGAGGGAGATTTAAAGGGCACACAGCAGCAGGGGGACATGGCGGGATGGAGTGAGGCGGGGGGGGAGGAGAGCGGAGGGTGAGTGAGCAAGCGAGGAGGAGGAGGAGGTGGAGGA
This sequence comes from Sphenodon punctatus, assembly GCA_003113815.1. Taxonomy (NCBI): domain Eukaryota; kingdom Metazoa; phylum Chordata; class Lepidosauria; order Sphenodontia; family Sphenodontidae; genus Sphenodon; species Sphenodon punctatus. The sequence continues at coordinate 8,449,966 of QEPC01005805.1, read as the reverse complement.
GGCGCAGGCGGAGGAGGTGGTCATGCTGCACATGGAGGTGGTGGTGGGAGAGCAGCAGCAGCAGCAGCAGCCGGGACAGGCCACCCCGGAGCTGGCAACCGGACCAGGGGATGAGGCACCTTGGAAACGGGTAAGGGGAGTGAGGGGGGGAGGGCAGCAGCACAGGGGCACCAAGGGGGGTGGGAGG
>QEPC01005805.1:8416136-8448171 GCA_003113815.1 Sphenodon punctatus | reverse complement strand
GGGATGGGTCGCCATGAGCACATTACACCAGTGCTCTGTTCTCTGCACTGGCTGCCTATAGCGTACCGAGTCAAGTTCAAGGTGCTAGTACTGGTATACAAAGCCCTATAGGGTCTCGGCCCCTCTTATCTCAGGGACCGCCTTGCCTTCCGTGACTCAGGACGGACCCTCCGATTCACTGGGGGCGCCTATCTGGAGGTCCCCCATGTAAGGCGGGGGGCCACCATGGAGAAGGCGTTCTTGGTTGTCGGGCCACGGTTGTGGAACTCCCTTCCAAAGGAAGCCCGCCTGGCCCTGGGTCTGCTCACCTTTCGGCGGGCATGCAAGACTTGGCTGTTTGCCCAGGCCTTTGGAGGGGAGGGGGGGAGGGAGGGGTAAATGGGGGAGATTGGTGGGGTGGGGAATTGGAGGGTAAGGTTAGGGTTGGGGGGGTTAAATTATTTAAAAAGTGATGTTGGTTTTAATGTATTTTATTGTTTTATCGTATTGTTAGCCGCCCCGAGATGCCGTGGACATGAGGGGGTGGCATAAAAATGCCAATAAATAAATACTTTGGCAGCGCTTATGGTCTTCCCTATTTACCTCATTGGGACTCTCTTTCCATTTTTTAAAGGATGCCTTTTTGGCTCCAATAGCGTCCTTCACCTCACCATTTAGAAACAGAGACAGACACTGAGCTTTCAAATTGGTGTTTTTAAATAGACCCCACGCTGCCTGTAGACATTTAATTCTTGCAACTGCTCCTTTAAGTTTCCCTCTAACTAGTTTCCTTGTTTTTACAGTTCCCCTTTCTAAAGTTATATGTTACCGCAGTGGTTTTATTTGGCATTTTTCCTCCTGTGAGTATGTCAAATTTGATTATATTATGATCACTATTGCCCAGAGGCTCCAGCACCGTTACCCCTCACACTAAATTCTGCACTCCACTTAGGCCAAATCCAAATTATGGTAACAGTGCTGATTCTAAACTCCCAACATTCCTGCACACAGTGATACCAGATACAGTACGACAGCTATCTAACTTTAGGAAATAAATACCAGGAAATTATTGCTTCTTTTTGTAAAGACCCTGTACATGCCTGAGTGTCTCAGGGACCTAGGCAATCAGAGCCTGAGGCCTCTTGGAGCAGGTGCAGTTGAGACACTCTAGCTCACCCTGCTACAAGTGGTAACCAATTTTGAGACAATTTTAAATATAAAAACTTACATAATAGTATAAATATAAAATAGGTAAAATAAATCATAAAGGAATAAATAAATTGTACTTCAAAACAGAATAGAATGCATTCTCTAGTGAGTGGGTACCAATTTTGAGACTTAAATATATTTCTACATCCCCAGACAGAAGGGACATGCAAAGGTTGTCAAATATAAATTGGGATTGTGACCCTTTCTATAGATGGATTTGAGGTTGCGACCTATAGTTTGGATATATCTGCTCTAGCTGCTCTGTGGATAAAACAGGATCTATAGATTAAACTGCAGTACATTTTACTTCCTTAAAAAAAGACAGAGAAAAGTACATTCCAATATTTTTCTTGTAAGTTTATCCAGAAATGGGGCCTCAGGTAAGACCACTTGCTCCAGAGTCGTTCCAGAGATTTTCATGGGACTACTCCAAATTAAGTAGTTTGATGTTTATAGCCTAAAATTAATTTGGTTATTCTAAGCTGTACCATTAGAGCTCCTTATTTACTTGAGTTGCTATCCTGAAACTTCTTGTGATCAAATATATCCAAATGAAGTCAAGGGGACTCAAGAGCTCATTAGTAGTATCCAGGTTGCAGCCTTGCTTCAAAATGTTATGATGATATTCATTTAAAAAACAACCACCCAACATATTTCCATTAGCACCTCAAGTCAGACGCAGTCTTCATTGGATGGCTTCTACAGTACCAGCCATATTGTTGGTGTTTTTATTCTTAATAAGAAAATTAGATCAGGTGAGGATACACTTTAATAAGAAAGTAGCCAAAAAAATGCCTTTGAGTATAATCTACTTTAAAAGCTTAATAATAAATGTCTGGACTGGATATCATGCAGTACATTTTTATTGAAGTGGTGCTGTGACATGATAAATCCATTAAGTTCTTAACTACTGCTAATTATGTATCCTGTCATGCCAAAGCAATTTTGAGAACCAATTTAATAATATCTTTCCCTTTATGCATATCAAGCAGCTTTAGAAGTCAACCCCACCTTGGGAATAAAGTTAAATGAAGCCCATAGACATAAACATTAACTATTGAGCTAAGGACTAATACAAAATAGTTCCTAGGTGCAAGATGTTTTGAAGGATTGATAATGAGACAATGACTTCTCCTTTACAGACTAGGGCAAGCGAGCAATGAACAAAATGTAATTGCCTCCTGACAGCTTACTGTATGCAGAATCAGTTAGTATTTTCTAATGGACAGCTGTCCACATTACAAAAATCATTAGACAGTCACTAATTGGTACCTTTGAAGGCAATCTCAGCAGAGAGACATGATATATCAGCGTGGACGCCCAAATGCCTGCCATGGTGATAATTGCAATGCAGATGCCTATATTTATTGCAATTTACAGATTTGATTTTCCAGTTGAATCTATAATATTAGCAGGACTTTGCCACCCTAATAATACCTAGGGATAGTGGCTGAAGACTTATTCAAAGTAAACACTTGCTGTCTGATTTGCAAAGATGTTGAACACCTGCAGCTCCTACTGACTTCAGCACAAGCTGCTGCAAACAACTCTTCTGAACTTCAATAACTTCACAGTTTAACTGACAGTCACATTTTGAGAAGTAACTTTAGGGTGTTTTTTTAAAAGATGGCTTCATGCAAGACCCCTCACCATCCATGTGGAAATCCGCTTGTTTTGAAGTTGGTGCATGGGGAGGTACACTCCCGTAATCCACACACCAGTCACCCAGTCCTTGCATGAAGACCCCAGAAAAATCTAGAGTGCACGCCCGCAGGCATGCGGAGCAGCGCAGCGTTGTTGGCCCCACCCCTGCACCATGCCCGGCTCTCAGGGGCGGACCCATGACATCCTTCTGTTGTGGTGTTGCCTTGGCAATGCCCGCGCTCCCCGCCGCATCCTGCAGCGGCACCAGGGGTGACGTGGAGGGGTCGGGCGCCATCGAAGGAGTCCTGTGCCGTGTCAGGAGGCTCTGTTGCTGCTGCTGGCAGCCCCGGAATTGCGGGGACACCCTGACACTGATGTGAACAGGATGGGAATGTTAGGACTGATAATAGCAGAGGATAATTGGAGGGGGTAAGATGTAATTTATTATTATTGTTGTTATTATTATTATTATTATTGTCGATTGTGTATTGTTTTTGAAACGCTGGGTTCCCCTGTGTGGGATATAGACCCTAGCATTGCTGTATTTGTGTGTTGCTTTGATTTTTGGGTTCCCCTGCGTGGAAAAAACCCCCCAATTATTGTATTTATTTGCTGTTGTAAGCTGCCTCGAGCCACCTTTGGGCGGGAGAGTGCGGGATACAAATTAAAAGTGAAATGAAAATGAAAAATGCGGGGACTGGGTGGCTGGTGTGTGGATGGGGCAGCCATTCAGGGAGCCGCCCATGTGAAATGCTCCCCATGCACTTCAAATGCATGGACACCCCACACCACCACGCACCGACCATTAACCCCCATCCCTGCCGCTCTCATGTAAAAACACTCATACCTGAACAACTAAATAATAGGGGTTACATGATACTACCTTTAGAAGATGAATAATTAAAAAAAATAGCATGGCAAAAATAAACTTCAGAAAGGGAATCTTTCAAAAAGTGAAGTCATCTATTTTATTTAAGAGCCTTTAAAGATAAAAATTAGAAAATTAAAATCTGTTCAGTCAGCACTGAGGCTACCTTAGTATACCATAAAAGAGTCACAAATTATGTGTATAATTAGGGTTAGCATACCTCCCCTTTAAAAAAAGGTGCTTATGAAAAATACATGGTGCAGGGCTGCATTGGTTCCAGTGCAGCCCTATAACATGTATTTTTCATAAACATCCCCTTTTTAAAGGGAGATATTTATTTATATTTATAATAATACTTCTATAGCACCCCCTCCTGCCAGATGGCAGCTCGGGGCAGTGTACAACATATATATATAAAACATCATATAAAACATAACAATACAAATATTTATCATATTTAAAAGTACATTAAAACCACCACAAAACCACAAAAGAGGCCCGAAGACAAAAAACAACAACCATACCCTTAAAATTAAACCAACCCCCCACCCACTACCTGTCCCCTTCACCAAACACCTGGTGAAACAGCCAGGTCTTACATTGTCTACAGAAGGAAGGAAGGTATGGTAACCCTATGTATAACCATTATGATTAAAGAATTGGAGAGTCAAGAAACACAGGCCGTTTTCAGTCGTGACACCCCAGTCCATGGTCACGCTTACCCCAGCGTGACTACAGGCCGAGGTGTCACGTCTGATCCGACCCTGCCAGATGTTCACCATGGGCCAGGGCAGATGTTACCCCAGACCGTGACATGGCTACCACAGGATGTGCGCTGGGCTCCCGGCCAGCGCACGTCCCATGTAAGCCCTGCCATGGTCTGGAGTAGGCAACCCTGGACCGTGGTAGAGCAGGCCATCACATGTAATGGCTCACTCCACCTAACCCCGGCCCATGGCCGGAGCAGTTCCAGGCAGGTGCAGTGGTACCCGGGGTGGGTTTAGTTGTGGTGAGTGAAAAACCCATCATGTCTGAAAATACCCATAGTATGGTTGAAATAAGTATCCTTGAGAAAGCAGACATGCATCACAAATGTAACCAAATCAACTGAACACAATGTGAGGAAGGCTTAATAGTATGACTGAAAGAAGGAAGGAGGAGGGAATTTTAAGAGGAAATGGCCAAATTAAAAAACAACAACAAGTACAGCATCACCACGAAGCCTGAAAAATAACTGATAGGTCTATTAGAACAAGAAAGTTAGAAGAACAAGTGCTCTTTCCAGCACTAGTGAAGAAGCTTATGTAGCACCAACTGTGCAGCATCTAGCACTAAAGGAGAATAAAAGCACTGCAATCTGCAGAGAACTACAGATGTTATTGGGAGAATCACATACAGTGAGCTATTTACCCACCAATCCACCCCGCCTCCTTGGTCCCAGGTTCAATAAGTCCCAAATCCAACCATGAGGGAATTCCCCTGGTGAAAGTAGTTGGAAGCAGTAACAGCACAGTAACAGCACTCAAAAAGAAGGAGAAATGCCACACGCTCAGAAGTGGCCGGGCAAATGGTGACTCAGGAGCTACATGTGACTCTCAGGTACATGAATTGTGGCTCTTGCCAGAAGTAGCTGCCTGGGGGTGTGTCCCTGTGGCTCCCTCAGGAGCAAAGGAACCTGAGACTGAGCCACCATTTCTGCCACTGTTACCTCAGAGGCTTCTGGAGGGCATGGGAGCAAGGGCCATGTGCCCTGAGCTACTATTGCTGGTATCTGAACTCACTGGACCATTTGGGAGCTGGAGCTTTGACATGAGGGGAGGTGTTGAGGGAAGCCAAGATACCCCATCCTCAGAATTGGGGGGAGTCAACAATTGATGTAATGTGTCCCGTGGCTCTCGGTGATATGAAAATATGGTGTGTGGCTCTTGGACTTGAGAAATGAGCCACCCTGCTCTAGATACTCTGCTATGTTTCAGCTGCTTTGCACTAAGAGACATATGTTTTCCGTTTATTGTTTTTACAACACATAACATCCTTTTTGTAAAGTATTTGGTATGAAACTTTTGTAGCAATGACTCATTCTAGTCTTTACATCATTAGTAATTAAAGGGATAATTAAAAAGTAGTCATTTAATGTATCAAAATGAAAAGCAGCCTGCTCTGATAAGAATCAATGTGTTACTTTGTTTCAGGACACCTAGCATGAAGGCATCATATTAAGGCATATTTTGGTCTATAAAGAGGAGGCTACTAGTTTGGGGATGTGAATCTCACTCCACTGAAGTCAGTGGAGCTTTTTCACTGACTTCAAAGGAATCAGGATTGATTGGTGTTGGGCTCATCAAATTCCAATTTATTTATTTATTTTATTTATTTATTTATATTTATTGGCTGCTCCCTCAGGCCTACAGCATCCTGGGGTGGCTCACAACAATAAAAACAATAATAAAATACATAAAATATCAACAATGTGAGTGATTAAAACTACACTCCCACCCCAAGAAGTTCCCCCCTCCCTATTCTACCCTCCTCCCTTCCCCTCCGAAGGCCTGGGCGAACAGCCAAGTCTTACAGACTCAACAAAAGGTCATCAGACCCCGGGCCAGGCGAGCTTCCTCCGGGAGGGAGTTCCAGAGCCGCGGCCCGGCCACCGAGAACACCCTCTCCATTGTGACCCCTCGTTTAAGAGCTCCTGGGAAAGTGAAACGTCAGTGGAGCCTGAATTCCACCCCACATCACTGGGAATTTTGCCATGGATTTTATTGGATCCAAAATTTCATCCTTAGGCTTGACCTTTAGTACAGTTGGTTGCAGAATCAGAAACTTAGGTCATGACCCTCTGGCTGTTTAACACCAATCTGACTTAGTGTTGGCACAAGTCCCACTGAAAGGAATGAGGCTTGCATTGGTGTAAAGGGCTAACAACAGCACGGAACAACCAGAGGATTGCAAGGCTCATCTTGCATTGGACAACACTGTCCAGATTTCCCCAGATAAAAGATATTCTTGAAAGAGAAGGAAGAAATATATTTCACATTGCTCGGCTTTGCCAGGCAGAAGCAACTGTTTGATTGTATAGACAGGAAAAGCCTGGAGCAAATTCGTTTTCCCTTCTTATTAGGTAACCTTGCAGAATGTATTACTAAAATGAAAGCTTTACCCAAAAAATGTTACTGCTAGGTCAAAGCTCCTAAAGAAAGTAAAATATAGACAAAACAATAAATATGTATGGGTCAAATATTTATCTCTCGGGCCTGCTTGCACAATGAGTCCCCAGCAAAAAAACTTAATGAGTAAGGCAAGCATGATTTTGCAATTGTGATGGGGTTTGAAATACGGATAAACTCTAGTTATTATACTGGAAACTTCTAAATAAAATTAAGCTGAAAAAATATGCATCTCATCCATTTTACACAGCACTAGTATGCTTATGCAAAAAGGACAGTGCCAGAACTCCCACTTGCTTATCTCCTGTAATATAATATTGGTAAGCTCTAACCTTAATTAAATGAAAGATTAGACTTAATCTAAGAGTCTAAAACCAATGACACAACACAGTTTCAGAAGCAAATGTAAACGCGAACAGCAAACAATAGCCAAATCCTTGTTAGCATTTAAATCATTCATTCTCAGTGATTGTCTCGAGCACAAAACTAAGTTAAAATATTTTAAATAATAAACTCCATACTAAGCTTACAAAATAGGACATGTTGTTGAGATTATTTTTTTTTGGCAGTATACATGCATGACATTTATCTATAGGCACACGCAGGGCTTAATTTTGGGGGAAGATTGGCCAGGGCTCACCTCCATTCAAGTGGAGGGGTTGGTTGAGCCCTGGGAAATATTTCCAGTAGGGTATGTGTACCCTGCAATGTGAAAGACCAGAAAAAATCCAATATCGGCCATCTTGAGATTAGACACACACAAAAACGGGGGAAAACCTGAATGGTTTATTTGGCTTTCATTAATGGTTTTCCGGTCCTACCCTCAGTGCTGATGATCATCATAGAGATTAAAATCACAATAATGCCTGTGTTATAGTCAGCTGTAGAGAGGCAGACTAGTCCAGTGGCTGGATTTTTAACTGGAGAATAAAGTTTATTTCCCTGCTTTGAAAAGCTCTGGGCTGGGAGATGCGACTTCTAGGGTGGGGGTGGCTTCTGGAGTGGGCTTGGGCCCCAGCCATTCATTTTTTTAAAAAACTGAACGCTGGGCACAGTTTAGCTTTCAAGCGTAACCAAGGGACAGATCTCAAAACTTATGAAAATGAAGAAATCAGAAGACAGTAAATGGATAACGAGGCTTTCACATTAGAGCTGAAATGGTTACTGAAATGCAACGTGCTCTGCGTGGGACTAGTCAAGAATGTGGAGGCCCGTTTCCTTATGGGGTTGAGCCGCTGTGAGCACACTATACCGGTGCTTCAGGCTCTGCACACAGCATCCCAACCCCATAAGGACATGGACCTCCACATTCTGCACTAGCTGCAGTCTCCGAACTCTCACCATGGGTAGCCCCATGTAGAGCGCATTACAATAGTCCAATCTCAAGGTAATGAAAACATGGATGATAGTGACCAAGTCGCTGTCTGAAACATATGGCTGAAGTCAACACACCAGAGGTAATTGGTGGAATGCACTCCTCGCCACCGCCACCGCCCCCACCTGGAGATCCATGCAGAGCTGTGGGTCAAGGGGCACACTGTAGCAGGGTCCTACTCCATGGTAGGGTTGGTGCCCAAGGAGACTTGTCAGTATGCAGGGTTGGTGCCCAAGGAAACTTGTACTCCAGGGGTTAAGTTCTTAACAATTTATTTGTATCCAAAGTCCCAGGCCAGGCACCAAGCCTCTGGCCAGTCCAGAGTCCAAACCATAGACCCTAGTCACTCACACAGTCCCAGGCTAGCTATTTCTACGCACATACAGACTCTCTTCAGGACCTCAGGTCCAGACCTCCGCCTCAAGGCATCCAGATCTCCTTCCTTCAGGGTCCCCTTCTGGCAGCCTCTCCAGGAGATGTGTTCTCCTCAGCAGTCAGGAGAAGACTGACCTCTGCTGTCTTCTTTTATACAGGTATCCCCACCCATCTACTTCTGCTTCCTGGCGGTGGCCATCTTAGGTAGTTCTCTTAGGGCGGGTGCCATCTTGTGGCCCTCTTAAAGGTATACCAACCTTACTGTGGTCTACTCTGTCACACACGCACAGACTGCGAACCTGGGGAACCAGCGGAGGGCTAATCCTGTCAATCATGGGGGCTGCAATATCTACCACCTTACCCACCATCAATACCTCTCTTTTATTGGGATTCAACTTCAGTCAGCTCATCCTGTCTCCCACAGCCGCCAAACTTGGTAAGCACCGAGACTGCTGGGTTTGGTTGGATGAAAAGGAGAAGTAGGGACACTACACATGAGAGCCTGAGGAGATGAAGAACAATCCCTGAGCACTAAACGTTGCGTTCTTCCAGTCAGAAAAAAGCGGAACCATTCAAGAACGATCCCACACACCCCGGCTCGGTCCTGCAGGTGAGTGACCAACATCTCATGGCCAATGGTATCAAATACAGCCAATAGATCTAAAAGAATTAGCAGAGTCAAATGAACCTGATCTAATTCACAGCGGAGGTCATCGACCAAAGCCACAAGTGCTGTCTCAGTGCCATAGTCCAAACTAAAGCCGGACTATGAAGGATCCAGATAACTGGTGCAGTCTAGATGCCCCTGCAGCTGCTGAGCCATGACCCTCTCAATAACCTTCCCTAAAAAGAAAAGTTGACCACCCCCTCCAGCAGCGGCCCCAAAGTCTCCTGGCTGGCCTTAACCAGTCAGGATGGGCATGGGTCAAGTTCACAAAAAGTGGCTCTGACAACCCCAAGGACATTATAATGCAGTAGTAATAACTGCACAATAACAATATGAAAAATTACTAATATGTATGTCTAACCTAAACCTACACCTAATAACCTATACTGTATGCAATATATTCCTATCTAAGTAACTATATCAATAAACTTCTAGCTGCTATGTGTTCTAACTAAGTATCTATCTATTCTATTCCTATCCGATAATGTTAATATATATCATAAAAAGCCTAGTATCTATTAATAGCTATGTAATATCTAATGTATCTAATATATCTACAACTAATATATCTATATATAATATGGACAGGGGAGACAGACAGGAGAAGGGGAAAGGAAAAAACTATAGGCTATATCTGTCTAATCTCTATCTATATTATCTATAATCTATACCCATCTATCTAACCTATATACATCAATCTATATCTAGCTCTCTATATTTATGTATAGGGCGAGACAGACAGGGGAAGGAAAAAGGCAGAATAAAGGGTATAAGGAATGGTAAGGTATAACACTGAGGGCTGGGGAAGATTTTTATTGTAAGCACCAGAGTTCGGTAAATGCAGCCTGTCACAGCAAGAGCTAACACAGAACAAGAGTCAAGCAGCCTGGCCCTGCAACATAATGGGTTGCAGTGTCCTCCCCAGAGTCTCCATGATTGGTTCTGTGAGGCAGGAGGCATTGAGCAATCACAGGGTGTCATTCAGCTGCCTGGGACCTGCTTGCACTGCTCATTGGTCAGCAGTTACATCCATAAGATCCTTCCCCTCCCCTCCCAGTTCAAGAGTTCAACATCGTTCCTGGCTCTGAAATGTCTGCTCCTTCCTCCCCTCTCCCCATTTCCTTCCAAAAACACCTGCCAGGCAATAATGAAATCAATAACAACTGTCGTTATTGTTGTTGATTTCATTATTATTCATCTTTGTTATCTTTGTTATCATTATTGCAATAAAAAGCCAACCAAGAGGCCCAACATTTCCACCAGTCATCTGTCTCTGAGTCTTCTGAGGTTTACATAACAAACAAAAAGGAGTCTTGACTACATCAGTCCTCTTGTTCATAACTCAACAAAATATCCATACAACCACCTTCCATCAATAGGTATGCAGCAGTTCTCCATTGCAGCAGTCCTTCGACTTGGATTAGCCTCTTCCTTCTGACCTCTCCGGTGGCTGAAGCCAGACTGAGATCAGAGCCCAGAGTTCTGGGTTTTAAGTCCCTCTGTATGGGTGTGGCTTCTCAAACTGCAGACTCATCTTAAAGGGCCAGAACATCTTTACTTCCCTTTACCTATACCCACATATTACAACAACAACAATGCTAGCCCACAATACTACCATACACGTTTATATACTACAACAGCTATACCTGGTATTTACAGGTATATTTCCAATTGAGAGTAATACTGTCACACTCCAGAATGGAGTTCTGATGAATGATTGGTGTCCCACAAAGAATGGCCTTTTGTTCATCCATATCAGAAAACCAGCACAATAAATATTTGACATCCCTGTTCACTGTCTCAGCAGAGAGGCAAAGGACTGAATAGGTATCAGAACATGCTGTTGAAGAAGGCTACTAAGTCTTTCTGTAAATAGACCTGTCTCTATTGAAAATGTCAAATAAAGAAAAACTCAGAGATAAGAGGGATAAATGACAAGACCTACCTTTTCCAAACATAAATGCCAGAAATGGGCTTTCTAGAATTATATCACTTTGATTCAAGCTCAGGAACATTTCCAGACCACAGACTATAAGGCAAGCCCAAAATTTCCCAGGTAGCATGCCAGGAGAAAATAGATTGTGTGCATCATGGAAAAGATTAAACATTTTAATCTCAGGAGTAAATAGATGAAGGGAATGGTGGCAATTTGAAATGGAGAGAGAGAGAGTACATTCTTCATGTAACTAAAGGAAGGAATGTCTAATGGGAGCATGCCATTCCAACCCAGAAAGCCATATTAAGGGGAATGCAGAAGTATTTATTTGTTACTTATTTTAAACATTTTTAACCCACCCATCCTGCCACAGGCAGCTCTGGGCGGCATCCAATACTACCAGCAATAACATTTAAAACAGCTTTAAAATATACAATAAAAGGAAGGAATTAAAAATGTCCCCAACCACCCACCACCCTAACCCATTCCCCCCACCCTACCCATCCTCCCCCTAAAAAGCCAGGCAGAATAGTCACACCTTGCAACGGCGTTGAAACGAGGGGAGATCCGGGGCCAAACAGGTCTCCACTGGCAGGGAATTCCACAGCCACAGAGCGGCCACCAAGAAGGCCCTCCCCATCACGGTCCCCCGGCAGACTCAGGGGACCTCAAGGAGAGCACCCTCCAATGACCACAGAGGCCGATCCAGGACCCGGGGGGTGAGGTGGTCCCAGTCGGGCCAAGGCTGTTTAGGACCTTATAGGCAAGCACCAACACCTTGAATTGGGCCAGGAAGACTACAGGCAGCCAGTGCAGAGACAAAAGAAGCAGTGTAATATGTTCCTGGCAGCCCAGTCCCACCAGGAGATGGGCCACCACATTCTGCACCAACTGCAGTCTCCAAACCATCACCAGGGGTAGCCTCAAGTAGAGCGCATTACAGTAGTCTAGCCTTGAAATGATGAAAGCATGGATGATGGTGGCCAGGTCGGAGTCCGAGATGTATGGCCAAAGCCACCACAGCAGATGAAGCTAGTGAAATGAGCTCCTTGCCACAGACTCCACCTGAGCATCCAAGCAGAGTTGCGAATCAAGGAACACCCCCAGGTTCCGCACCTCGGGAACCAGTGGAGGGCAGACCCCATCAATGATAGGGGCCATCACCCCCACTGCCTTACCCACCAGCATCACCTCCATCTTGTCAGGATTCAGCTTTAGTCAATTCACCCTCATCCAATCTCCCACAGCTGCCAGGCATCTGGTAAGCACCGAGACTGGCAGGTCTGGGTCTGATGAAAAGGTGAGGTAGAGCTGGGTGTCATCAGCATTTGGATGACAGCGCACACCAAACCTCCTGGCCACCTCACTAAGCAGTTTATACACGTTGAACAGGAGAGGAGACAAAACAGAACCCTGCAGGACTCCACACAAGAAGTTTCCATATGATGAAAAATAATCCCCGAGCACCACTCACTGAGTTCTTTCAGCCAGGAAGGAGCGGAACCAGTCAAGTACCATACTGCCCACCCCTGCACAGTCCCGCAGGCACGTCACCAACATCTCATGATCAACGGTATCAAATGCCGCCGACAGATCTAATAGAATCAGCAGGGCCGAATGGCCCTGATCTAATTCTTGGTGAAGATCATCAACCAACACCACAAGCACAGTCTTGGTGCCATAACCCAGGCAAAATCCTGATTGCAAGGGATCAAGAAAACCTACACGGTCCAGATGCTCCTGCAACTGCCGGGCCACCACTCGCTCAATAACCTTCCCTAAAAAGGGAAGGTTAGAGACCGGCCGATAACTGGCAAGGGATTCAATGTCAAGTGATGATTTCTTGAGCAGGGGACGCACCACCGCCTCTTTAAGGCAGCTCGGTACTCTACCCTTCCTAAGGGAGGCATTGACCACCCCCACCAGCAATGGCTCCATCGTCTCCTAGCAGGCCTTAACCAGCCAGGATGGGCAAGGGTCCAGTTCACAACAGGTAGCCCTGACAGTCCCAAGAACATCCTCTGCATAGGCAGGGGTCACCAACTGAAACTGATCCCACAAACAAGGACAAGGCAGGGCTTCCATAACCTCCAATTGCCCCACTGCAGAAAGTGCAGCATCAAAACCATGGTGAATCTGAGCAATTTTATCTGGAAAATAATCCACAAACAGGTCACAGCCGACACTAGATGACTCCACTGCAAGGTGGAGAGAGATCGGACTGACCAGCCCCCGCACCACTCAGAACAGCTCAGCTGGATGGAATTTAGCGGATGCTATGAGGGCAGCAAAGAACTCTTCCTTTGCTGTCCGCATAGCAATGGCATAGGCTCATAAACTCATTCCATGCCGCAACCTATCAGCTTCAGCACATGAATGATGCCACCGTCGCTCCAACCACCTTCCCTCCTGATTCAGCACCCACAGCTCCTCCAACAACCAAGAAGGCCTACGATGCTCCCGCCTGGGAAGCGGATGCCTCGGAGATATCTGATCAATGGTCTCCATCAGCAAGATGTTCCACAGCTTAACGAGGTCATCGATGGGACAGTCATTCACATCAGAGGGTATATCCTCCAAAGTCTCCTGGAACCACTCTGGTTCCATCAGTCTATGGGGGCAGACCATTTGAATTGGTTCCACGCCCATCCGGGGGCAGATGTGCACCAGGAGAGAGGCCTGCAGGAGGTAATGGTCCATCCATGACAACGGCACAGCTGATATCTCCCCCAACAACGGACCCCCTGCCTCAAGGCCAGTGCAAAAACATAAGGTCTAAGGTATGTCCCCCCTGGTGTGTCAGGCCGCTAACCCTTTGGAACAGGCCCATGGTTACCATGGAGGCCATGATCTCATGTTCTGCACCCCCAAGTTCGGCATCAGCGTGGATGTTGAAGTCCCCCAAAACTATTGTCTTCGTGGACCACAACACCACCCCTGACACCAGATCTGCTAAAGCATGTAGGGAGACCGACCACTGTATGGGTGGACGCACAGTATACAAGCAGCACTCCAGACTGTCCCCTGCCACATCAAACACCAGATGGAGACCCTCAATACCCACTATGTATTGCACCGGATAGCTCCAAACAGCCCAACCCTCCCTAAAAATCATGGCTACTCCCCCCCCCCAATCCCTCTGGCCACAGTTGATGCTGCACAGAATACCTGGCTGGAACAAGGTCAGCCAAGATAGGCCCTGACTCAGTGTCCAGCCAGGATTCCGTGATGCATATGAGGTCGGCTGCATGGTCCAGGATCAATTCCTGGACTGCTGTCGCTTTATTTGCTACCGACCTCACATTCATCCGCATTGAAACATGGTCAGCTCAAACATACCCCCCATTCCATACGGACCATACCTCCCATGCCTCATCACGACCCCAATGGCTCTGTATCCCCCACACCCGACCTCAGCATCGGCTCCCCTCTGGCTGCCCCACCTCAATCGAGGGGAGGATTCCCCCCCTCCCTAACCCAGTTCCTTTCTGTATTCCCCATCCCCCAACCACCCCACTATATATCCTCCACACTATATAACCCCCCACAAATACCTTCCACAAATCACCCACTGACACTAAAACCACCAGTAAAACCACCAATAAAATTCCCACACCTGCCCCCACCCCAGACTCCATCAAGGGCCACACCCAAGGGCGCTTCGATGTGGTGCTGCCAGTAGGCGCATTGCTTTTGAGCCCTTGCCAGGGCTGGCACCCAAGCCTTAATATACAGATATAATGAGGCCACATTCACACCTGGCGCTTTTAAAATGATGTGCAGGCAAAGATGTGGCAACCACACACTGAGCTGAGGATTTCAGTGTATTGTCCACAATGACTCCAAGGTCTTTTTCCTGAGTGGTAATGCCTAATTCAGAACCCAGCACTGTGTTCATAAAGTTTGGGTTATTTTTCCCTATCTGCATCACTTTGCACTTGTCAACATTACGGCCGCTTTCAGACATCCCCCCCTCCCCCCCATATGCCAGCAAAGCCATGTGCGCAGGGGTGGGTTCAGACCAACTGATCCCTGTGCATATTCTGGCTGCGCATCCCCCCTCCCCCCCCCGAGCCAGAATATGCACAGGGGGGAATGTCTAAAAGCGGTCTCCATTTCATCTGCCATTTAGATGCCCAGTCACCCAGTCTCGCAAGATCCCGCTGCAATTTTGCACAGTCAGCTTGTGTTTTAACTAACTTGAATAACTTGATATCGTCTGCAAATTTGATCACCTCACTCCCCTTTCCAGATCATTAATGAATATATTAAACAGCACCGGTTCCAGTACAGATCCCTGGAGCACTCCACTATTTTTCTTCTCTCCATTGTGAAAACTGACCATTTAGTCCTATTCTTTGCTTCCTGTCCTTTAACCAGTTACCAATCCACAATAGGACACTGCATCCTATCCCACGATTTTTTATTTCCTCAAGAGACTCTCATGAGGGACCTTATGAAATGCTTTCTGAAAATCCAGATACACTATATCAGCCGGCTCCCCCTTATCCACATGCTTGTTCACACTCTCAAAAAAATTAGTGAAGTACCACTTTCCTTTGCTAAATCCCCGTTAACCCATGTATATCACTATGCCCCATGATTCTGTTTTTAATAATAATCTCCACCATTTTGCCTGGCACAGATGTCAGGGTCACTGGTCTGTAGTTTCCAGGATCACCTCTGGAGCCCTTTTTAAATGTTACATTCTCTACCCTCCAGTCCTCAGATACAGTGGCAGATTTTAGTGATTTACCAGTTGTAGGTCTGCAATGTCATATTTGGCTTCCTTCAGAACTCTGCAGTGTAAACCATCTGGTCCCAGTGATTTCATCTGTTTGCTCGAGAACCTCTTCCAGAGTGACGTTGATCTGTGACAACTCTTCCGATTCATCGCCTACAAAGAGTAATTCTGGCGTGGGTACCTCCCCAACATCCTCTGCTGTGAAGATCAAAGCAAAGAATCTCTGCAATGACCTTATCCTTCCGGAGCGCCCCTTTTACTCCCTGACCATCTAATGGTCCAACAGATGGACCAGCCTTTTGCTTCTGATGTGTGTAAAAAAGTTTTTATTATTAGTTTTTGCCTCTTTAGTGAGTCTCTCTACAAATTCTCTCTTGGTCTGCGCAAGAATTAATTTCCCCCAAGTTTAATAACTCTTTTTATTATTATTATTATTTATTATTAGCAAACATTTATATAGCACCAGCAGTGTACCTGGCACTTTACAAAGTAACAAAATAGACATGGTCCCTGCCCAGGGCTTACAATCTGAGAGATGGGAGCTGGGGGAGAGACATAGGATGGGGAACAGAGGGAGAGACAAGGGGTCTAATATTCATGAAGATGCAAGGTCTCAGGTGCACGTACTTGGCTTGGTTACGTTGAGAATAACAGCAGGCAGGTCCATGTGGCAAGGATAAGGGTAAACACTGCAGACCATAGGAATACAATAGGATATAGTGGATCAGCAGGATAAAAGGTCAGACAGAGCAGAGCGAAAGAGGTGAGTTTTAAGGAGAGATTTAAAGATATGAAGGGGGCGACAAGGCAGATGTGGATAGGGAGGGAGTTCCAGGCATGGGGGGCACCAAGGGAGAAGGGACGAAGGCGCTTAGGAGAGCAGGGAAGGTGTGGAAGGGTGAGAGAAGGGACAGAAGAGGAGCGAAGTGCATGGGCTGGAGTATGGAGGGAGATAAGTACAGAGAGGTAGAGGGGAGCGAGGTTATGAAGAGCTTTATAGGTGAAGACTAGGAGCTTGTGCAGGATTCGTTCAGGAAGGGGGAGCCAGTGAAGTGAAGATAGGAGGAGCTACACATAATCGAAGTGACGGGCGAGGTGGATGACCCTAGCAGCAGAGTTTTAAACAGCGATAAGGGGAGAGAGGTGAGACCAGGGAAGGCCAGAGAGAAAGAGGTTACAGTAATCGAGGTGAGAGATGACGAGAGCATGAACAAGAGTTTTGGAAGACGAGACAGAGAGAAAAGGGCAAATCTTAGCAATGTTATGGAGGGAGACACGACAGGATTTAGCAACAGAGTCAATGTAGGGATTAAAAGAAAGGGGTGAGTCAAAGATGAAGCCTAGACTACGGGCTTGGGGGACAGGCAGGATGGTGACTCCATCAATAGTTATTGACAGTGAGGAAGGATGAGGGGGGAAGATAAGGAGTTCAGTTTTAGCCATGTTGAGTTTGAGTTGCCGTTGAGACATCCAGGTAGAGATGTCAGAGAGACAGTTGATGAGACGAGTTTTTATACATCATTAAACACTGTTACGTCATCCAAAGTGACTGAAGCACTTCTCAGGCTACATCCATGCAATTTACGAGTCACAACTTGCAAAAATGAGGAAGATATCAGCCGGTGAAAAAACAATACTCCAGGTAAAATCGACCACTAGTAATTAACTTTTAAATCATTATAACTTTACAATGGCTTAATTGATCTGCTTCAAATTTTGCATGTACCACCCTATCCCCTAAAGTAACACAGAGGGGAATTTTCAGAATGAAAGCTGAACCTGTTTATTCATAAAATAATGTTTAAGTTTCAGTATTTATAACAGACCAGTGTCCTGCCTTTAACTATAGAGCGCTTGCCAGAGCACTATAACAACATGTCAAAACATTCAGAGGGATGTAAACAAGCAGGCCAAGGGTCTGGGGCACTCAACTGCAGGTGACTGAATAGCAGATGAGCTTGGATTGAAATAAAATGGGCAGTATTTTGGCCCCCTTACAACTTGTAGGGTGTTTTTTCTTCTTCTTTATGAGCCAATAAATATCCCTATTTTATTAGTCTAATACTTAATTGGATTAAAACAGAGAGAGACATGGCTAGCTAGCCACGAATCCTCATGAACCACCCTTTACTCTCTGGGAACCAGCATATTAATTCTAGGAAGGCTAAAGTGAGCAAAATCAGCATGAGATGGCCCCACAGTGTGAAGGAAGCAGCTTTGGCTCTGTGTTTATGAAGTATCGTTATGGGTACTTCATGAGGGCAGCACAAATCCTGGAATGAATGTTCAGTAGCAACTTCATGGGAAATCTTTTGCTTTGGTTCACATGGGGTCACAATCTCTTGGTTTCTTTTTGGACTTGCTTGCATATACAATTACATTTACTAAGAAGTAATATCCCCTTAATTTACTTTAACTCTTGTTTTTGTTCTCACACACTGTTAAATTGTTCTTTATAATTTATATAGCACTTTTAGCATTTAAGGTGCTTTAACGTCCTTGGGTGCCACCACATGAGCTGCGGTAGGCCTGATCCCTGTGAGCCCCATGCTGGGAAATTGCTGTCACGACACTTTGGGGCCAGCGCAGGGTAGGTGGTCGCACCCCACCACCATTGGGAAGCTGGACGGACAGGCCGCTGTTGTACCTCCCACCATGCCCCGGGATTGGGCCAAGGCACTGGCCAGATGAGCAATTTTGCCCATTTCGACCAATGAAGCAGATAGAACTGTTATTTGGATTGTTGTTACTTCATTTCCTGAAGCAAATATGTTCCAGTTATTTCAGTCACCTTGATATTTCAGTCTCTTTAGTTATTTTGATTCAGCACTTATAGCACTATTGCAAGCTAAATAACTAGTAGTTCTAAAAGTGCCATAACAAAATAACCAAAGTATCCAATACCAAAATAACTGAAATAATCAAATATACAGATATATAAATATTGTTTCCATGATGAATACGTATTCAGTTATTCAGTAGGCTATCCAAAAATGTGAATAATATCCACAAATACAGAAACATATATTCATTTCAGTTCTAGTTTGTTTTACGATGCAGTTACTAGGTAGCTAAAGTCAAAGATATACCACATTCACACTTGACAGCAGCAATTCCTGCAAGCCAAAGACATGGTGGGGGGAGGAGGAGGCAGAGGCTGGAAGTACCACCGGTGCGAATCGGGTTTTGCCACAACTTAACCCACAAATGACAGGGCTGGATTTTGAGCCCAGTTATTTGCAAGTGAAGTTGGGGCAAAACCCTGCTCGCACTGGCAATACTTCTGGCTTCTGCCGCCTCCCCTCACCATGTCATTGGCTCGCAGGAGTTGCTGCCGTCAGGTGTGAATGAGGTATTAGATGTTAGTTCTCAGAGAAGACAAACAAAAATAATGTTTGCTAACAGTCTCCTTTCCTTTCTTCGATTTAGACATTCAAACAATTCAGAAATAGCAACCACTGTTAAGAGAGGTATTGCTGTGAGTATGTGGTAGGAAGAAGGATTCAAAATGTTTTGACCACATTTCTTTCATGCTTCAGTGGTTAGACTGGTGCTATATGTATGCTAACTCAACACGTAAAGAATTTCCATGGGGATGACATAACCTAAACAAAATGTAGTCTTTTAAGAATTACTCGGCCTGAGTCACTCCTGCTTTAATCTCCATTGACATGCAACAGTGGGAAAGCCAGAGTAATTCAGTAAGAGTTGGATGTTCTCTCTGCTGTACTCCAAATAGACTGAACAGAGGTCCTGGTTGCAAGGGTGACAGGCCTATGGATATGAGGGCATGGTTGGGGGTGTGATTGACACTGCATGGGCAGGACTTCCTTGTGTGTCAAACACTGGGGGTCAGGCTTCGCACATGGGGTGAAAACATATGTGCAGCTGCCACTGTGGCCGGGTCAGGTCAGGGGACTGAACCAAACGTTCCCTTGGCCTGACCCGGCCGGGGACGAAGGAGGGATGTGACATGGAGCTGGCTGGCTCCACCCTCGTTCTGCAGCCGGTGCCCCGCCCACCTGCCATGATGGGCAGCCATGGCTGCCAATTATTTTATTTTATTTTATTTTCATAAACTTGTACCCCGCCTCTCCTGCCATGCAGCTTGGGGCGGCTTCCAACATTACAAGATGGCTGCCATGGTGACACACACACACCCTGGGCTGAGCCATGCAGATGTAAAAACAGACGCGCTCTCCCAATTCGTCCTGTTCTGGCCCACCTGGGTGGTTTGCAGGGCCAGACAATGGACCTGGTTTATTCAGGTCCCATATTTCCAGCCCGGCTGGCAAACACACTGGGGTTTGAACCAGGCCCACATCTGACTGTCCCAGAACAGACACATGGGGTTCAGTGCTCGTCAAAGTGGGCCAGAGCAGGCAAACTGGGCCAGCAGCGTGTGTGTTAACAACCATGGTTGTTTGGCTGAGGGAGGTTGCACCTTTTGCCGAACTCCCAACTTGCACAAACCCTTAAGAGATGCAGAACAGAACTTGTAAATCATGGAGGGAAGTGGCCAAATTGATTTTGAGGCCGCTTTTAGACGAGACAAATTTGCGCATGATTGATGAAAAATTCACGTGTTTTAATGCTTGTTTTTACACCTAAACCATTTTAAATGCGCATTTGCCATGATCGTGTAAAAGCCAAAACCGTTTTGAATGTGGTTTTTAAATAATGCACATTTTTTAAAACCGATTTTGGCATCCCCCGATCATCAAAGAGGCTCAAGACCGGTTTTTAAAAATGCGCATTACTCAGTCTTATGTACAGCAGTGCACTGCCAGAATTTCCACAGCCTTGTGCATGGCACTCCTCTTCCCCACCCCCTCCCTCCCTCTTTTCCTTTTTCTGTAGTCCAGGATTTATGCTGAGGTTGTCAGTGGGTGAGGGGGGAGTGTACAGCTGTTTTCAATGTGCTTGTGCTAACAGAATCCTCTCCCAATCAGACCTGGAGACTTTCTGCCACACCAGTACCTTAACAAAAAAACAAAAAAACAAGGCAAGAATCTTACCAGTGTATTTCCAGAAATATTATCAGCATCTGAGATTTGCCCTATTTCTTTCACAAATCTTGTACTTATGTTCACGCACATCCACTTTTTTTTTAAAAAAAAAGTCACATCTGTAATGCCTAAAACCCTGCCTGCCTGAGTGCTGAAGTCTGTGATTATGTGAGCTATAATGGTATTACATGTGTTGGGGAATGAAACTGGAGTGGAATAGAGAACAGGGCAAGATATCATGCTTCTTGTTAAAATAAAGTACATATACTTTCATAAATATGCTATGGAGACAGAAAAAAAGGTCAGTCCCTGTTTTTACATGTTTATCATTCATGTCCTGCAAAGTTCTCACTTATTAATTGCCAGTTTTGTGGATTAAATGGCTTGGGATCTGGAATGCTTGATCTCTTTAATCTGACTATGAGTATTTTAACAATTTATATAGACAAGTGATTAAGGAAACATATTTTTATTAGACCATTATTCTCCTAAATCATTAACAAGATGTTTGCCAGATTAATTCAGATGTGCTTCTGTTAATAATTTTCATGTCAATTTCCCAGCCCATGAATATGATCAGATTTAGACATCAACTATAAAATGGGTTTTTAAATCCTGATAGGTGACTGACTAAACCAACTGCAGGACCAGCCACAAAAGAACCAGCCTGTGGAGCTTCCTTTATGGAAGTTACTAGATACTAATACCAAGCAAACCAAAACAGAAATCACTAGCTGAAAGTTGAGACCAGGGGTACACGTAGGTCTGTATGACCTCAGTTTGAGATGCCAATATGATCCTTCAGCCACAGACAAGCAATCAGGATCATAACGCCCTGAGGCAGAGCCCTGCAACCCAACCCGAGCCTGATGGGACATGACTTGTCTCGTCGGGTCTTGGTCAGATCAGGCACTCTTGTCTACCCAAACCCTAGCTGCGAGAGGCCCCAAGTCCCACAGAGCATCATGACATCACAACGCTCTGGAAGGGGTGTGGCCATGTTGGAAAGTGGCAGAAAATGCCATAACCCCACACCTTTTCTGAGGTAGCCCCATTCCTTACAGAACACCATGATACCACAGTGCGCTGTGGGGAGCAGGTCCACTTGAACACATCATGCATGGGCTTAGAACAATTCCACTACATCAGGGTCAGTCAAACCCAATGCAGTTGGGGACAGAAATCCCAAATTTCTGTCGCCAGCAGATCTCTGGTTTACATTAAAGATTGAGAAGGATAATTTTATAATAAAGTAAAGTCTCTTGTTTCCAGTTCTGTTTCTTTTAATTAATATTAAAATCTAACATTTATATAACATCATTCACCCCAAAACACTTTATAGCCTTTAACAGACACACAGGGACTTCCATTGAAATGCAGTCCCATCTAGGATGAAAAATTGCAGTTCCTCAAAGATTTGATCCAAAGTTCTCTAAAGTCAACCCACTGGCTTCACTGGATTTTGACTTATGACCTATAAACAAACTGAAGATGAAAGGGAGTTATCAGCTGCTTATCTCCATCTCCCTGATATTATAGAACTGCTCTCCAAGATATATTTTTTAGTTAATTGTCTGTCTAAATTCTCAAGCAACTTGCCCTCCACCACATTCCTTAACACAGTATTTCGGTCTGATACAACTCACTATTAGTCATTTTTTTTCAGAATTTCCATGTAAAATTTTCCTTTTCATAATACTTACTGCTAGCAATATTCCATGTATCATACATACTAAATAATTCATCTCCTTCCTCACAAATAGATTGTTACCACGTACCCTGCTTGATCATAACTCTGGGAAGCTATTCCATATTTAGTCTTTAATATTTTCTCACAAATCAATACCTCCAGTCACATAATCTTTCTTGTTGTTGTTCTGTGAACTTGTCCCATTTGTCAATCTCTTTGTGGAAAAGCAGTGCCAAAAATGAATGCAATAATCCAGGTGCAGTTGCAACAGAGCCATTTAAAAAAGGATTATTATCTCCCTGCTGTGCAATGTGATGCCTCTTTATTTGCAGCCCAAAATTACATTGGCATTCTTGGCTACCATATTGCCATGCAAACTCAGTCTAATTTGCTGCCTACTGTCACCCTGAGGTTTCTGTTAGTATTACCAAGCTTCCTAGTTTTTGTCTACCCACCACTACTTTGGCACTAAGGTCTGAGTAACTCAGATTGTTTTCCCTCAGTTAATTAGATTACATTATTCTAAACTGAATGTGATTTTGCTAATTTCTGACCATGTTTCTAATTTCTGTGGGTCCTTTTGTATTATTTTTCTGTCCTAAGGAATTTCTGCATCACAATTTGGAAGAGAATGTGAGGAATATCTCCTTATGTCATTGAACCCACAGGTTAAATTTAGCCTTATAGAATGAAATTACCCAATGTGTTCAATATCTTTTGGGGACCTGTAGAAATATGGGGGCTGCCCATGGGAAGGAGGGGTGGCAGGAACAGTTCCCAAAGAGGGTCAATGTGCCCAGTGGGATGGCACAATCTCGCCTCAAACTGTAAACCCTTGATGCAGGTTGGCAATAGGAATGAGGCAGTTGGAGGGTGCAATGGTAGAGGTTTGGGGGCCCCCGTACCACAGCCCTCCCCCCTGCTCAACAGCCACAGCAGCGATGAGTGGCACAGTGGCATGCAACATGTACAGGAGCAATGTCAGTAGGGCAGGTGTGCCACATCCCCAGGCAGACCATAAGGCAATGCATGATCAGGAACAGTGCAATGTATTATTTATTTATTTATTTATAGCAAAATTTATATGCCGTCCCTTCCTGCCTCAGGAACATTAAAATAAACACCAATAATTAAACAATATAAAACCCCATCCCCACCTACCCTAACTCAACCTACCCACCCCATCTCCCACGGGAAAGGCCTGGCGGAATAGCCAGGTCTTACATTGTCTACGGAAAGAGAGAGGCCGGCAGCCAAGCAGATCTCCGGTGGGAGGGAGTTCCACAGCTGCGGCGCAGCCACAAAGAACGCTCTCCTCATAGGTGACACCTGAGAAACCCGGGGGACCCCGAGGAGGGCACCCCCAGCCGACCTCAGGGGCCGATCCAGGACCCGGAGGGTGAGACGGTCCTGCAGATAGGCGGGCCCAAGCCGTTTAGGACTTTAAAGTTCAACACCAACACCTTGAATTGAGCCCAGAAACCTATCGGCGGCCAGTGCAGAGAGCGAAGCACCGGTGTAATATGCTCACATTGGCTTGTCCCAATCAAGAGACAGATTGCCGCATTCTGCACCAGCTGCAGCTTCCAAACCAGCACTAAGGGTAGCCCCATGTAGAGTGTGTTGCAGTAATCCAGTATCAAGGTAATAAAAGCATGGACTGTGGCCAGATCCGAGTCCGAGACTTACCGCCTAAGCCAACGCACCAGATGTAACTGGTGAAATGCCCCCTCCACCACAGCCACCACCTGGACATCCAGATGAAACTGTGGGTCCAGGCGCACCCCCAGACTCCAAACCTGAGAAACCAAGGGAGGACGGACCCCATCAATGATGGGGGCCACCACTCCCTCAGGCCTCCCTACAACCATCACCCAGGATTTAGCCTCAGGCGGCTTGCCCTCATCCAGTCCCAATATATCTGCAAAAGGAGCACACGCAGATAGAAGTGGGGGGCATCTAGAGCCAGTGACCACAGTTCAAGGTCACCACCCTTGGCAGCAACTCAGGCAACTGGGCCCATATGGTGGGACATCGTGGTCCATTACAAGGCTCATGGTGAGTGCAGAAGCCAGTAAGAGGACAACACAGCTGTTGATGGACATTGCCATGGTGTACCATTGAGCATGGGTTACCTGCTCGATGGGACAAGTCATTAAAGGAGGACAGGCAGGGCCATTCTCAAAGATCACGAGCCATTGCATGGTGGCATCCATTCCCCGTCTTGATCAAACAGGGGCAACAGGTTGGCCCACATGTAAGCCACAAGGGGTGGCTGGGTACAGCTAGACACCAGGGATGAGGTAGCTGGGCCACACATCCCACTGGCCGAAGGGGGAGCTGACACTGTGCATGTGACTCTCCCACAGTCCAGAGGTCTTGTGGTCAGAGGATCTGTATCCCCATGCCAGCCAGGACAACAGACAACACCGCAGCCACACCTGCAACCAGCCAGCAGGGCAACCTGGAACAGCTCTGCCCACCCATGCCCACCACCTCAGGGGGCCATGGGGGAGAGTTATCGGAACAACTGGACCCCAAGGCACGGAATATGTCCCCTGCAGCACCAGCAAGGAGATGGGGTTGGGCACCTGGGAGCAAGGGGAGTCAGGGCTGGGGTGAGAAGTGTTGTACATACACCTAACCCAGTGTTATGATGTAGACATCATCTACAATTTGGATGAACATGCATTCTATTGAGGGATCCAGTCTCCTGGTATTCAGTCCTGACACTGCTTGCAGGCAGTGACGTGGCATCAGGCCTTCTGCAAGACCGGCCCATGCAAAGGGGGTAGGCACACTGAACGCAGACAGAACACACCCACACCCATGGCTAGGGTATCATGCACACCACCCCCTACAAATAAACAGACATCTACACACAGGTGACAGCACAACCGAACTTTACTGCAGGGTACCGTATGGAAGGAACAAACATGTAATTGTTAACAAGTACCCACTGAACCAGCATTTTGCTACTCCGGGGGCCATCAGGCCAGACCACGCCCAGCACCCCTCCCCCTGCTCCAGCAAGCACTCTGTGCATGTGTCAGAGCACGCACAGGGTGGTTTGTCTGCCACACATCATCATGGACCTCTGCGACTGCAGCCAGGACCCTCGCATTCTCCATCATCTGAATCTCTTGGAGGTGATGAGTTGCAAACAGCAAGCTATGTATTTGTTAGCTACACCTGCAGAGAATCCCAGAGCAGCTCTGCTGCATCTGTCTGCATCCACACCTGCCACTGTGCCATGACTATTCGAGGTGCAGCATGGCTGGCCATGGCTCTCCAACTCCACGTGGAACATGGGATGTCAGAAGACTAATGAAGAAAACACTGCTCATGCTCAAGCAGTGAACACAGCAACCTAATGCACATGTCAGCACGGTGTCCTGTGTTGAACGGATCACGTGCAACGGTGCCCAGCCATGGGGATGGACAGTGCAGCTGCATGGAGCTGTAACTAATGATCACGGGGACGGCATGTAGCATATTTGCTAACCAGAATGGGAGCAATGAATGGCCTGCGAATGGGGGCACCTGTACAACAATTCGGGTGGATAGTTCCCCCCATCATTCCATGATGATGGAATGGTGCCTCCCCAACCAATACGTCCTTTGAACAGTACAGTGCCCACTGTGCCTTGCATCTCATTGCAGCAGCATGCCACCACCATTGCATCCTACCAATGGTACCATCATTGCAAAGGCCAACTCCAATATACTTGGTTATGTGCCCACCTGCTATCTAGAGATCCCTGCTGACCTGATGCATGATGGCAGTGGTGCGCGCCAGATCCCTCCCTATGTTCTGCAGCAGCAGGAGGGACCCCGTGATAACTAGGGAGGGTGACAGTGGATTGGACATGAGTGCTCCAAATGGTATGGGATTTCTACCCATTATAGTGAAAGGATGGTGACTGCCCAATGCCCATTGCTAACCCCAACCCCCCTGCTGCACCAGCAGGCGTATTCTGCATATTACTGTACTGTACTGTACTGGCCATATGAGGACAGGGATAGGGCCTGGATGGAAATGTTTCAGATGGCTGGGACGAAAGGGACTGCTTGACTGTTGCATGGATGATGCAGATGACCCTCAGACTGCATTCATCATCCATGCAGTCCCACACATTACAGCCTGAACCAGCGAGTTGACCGTGGAGTGGCAATGGAGATCTAAGAGTTTGCCCTATACCCTGCTTGGGGCACTTTGTGCAGGACTGCTGTGGTCCCAAAGTGATGAGCCGGCCCTTGGGAACCCCCTGAGCCCTCTGGACCCCATGAAAAGGGATGGTGCATCAATTGGAGGATTCACGCCTGTCTACGCAGGGATCATGGTGGTGGATAAGTTCAGGCTTACTCCGAGGCCCCTGTGGTAGAAGCGATCACTCCTCCCCTCCCCCATGTGCCACACTATGCATTCAATCCCAAGGTTGAAACTCTGTTGATGGATACACGGTGCTTGATGTGGGGACGGTGCTACTCTGTGAATGGGCACAAACTGGAACACTGTTACTCACCAGGGGGTTTGTTTCCACTGCTCACCATCGCAGTATCCTGGTCTGGCACCTCAATGGCTGGGAGCGTGCTAGGGCGTGTATCCAGGCATGAGTGCTCTATGTATTCGGCTGCATGCTGTTGATCAGGACAACATTTAACATCCAGATTTGTGGGCTTGCACTGCCTCTCAAAGCCCATCAAGTGGCCCCTCAATGGGTTCAGTCCCATAGAACCTGCCTTAAGTGGATGCCTGGACTGAACCACCTGGTGGGCCCTCTGAGTGACCCGTACTGGTGAGGGGAGCCTTCCGTGATGGAGAGCAATGGCGAGGGGAGCCTTCCGCGGCCGAGTGCAATGCACTTTATGAGGTCTGCACTACGGGTGGACTTGGCCATTGGTGACCCTTTTGAACCATGCTGCCTGTCTGCTTTCTGAATGGGGATTCTAGGGTACCAGGGGCTATGATTCATTGGTCCTTGTATGTGGAGCAAAAGGGTTTGCCCTCGCCCCCTCTCCTGCGACTTCTGACCCCATGGACTTGGCTTTTGTGTGGACTCTGCTTAATGCACTGCCAGCTTAGGGTCATCTATCGTGCCACACTAGCCACTGCCCTGGACATTGGGGTGGGCTTTGCTGTCCCCCCTCCCTTGCCACTGTACCCTTCTGTATTTGGGGCAAGGGGTGGCAGGGGCCAATTGTCAGTTCATTGTGCTGATGCCCTCTGGACATTTGCCTTCTGCCCCTCCCTTGTGTGGGACCTCTGACCCCTGCTTCTCTTGGCATGGCGGCTGCACGGTGCTGCCATCCTGATCTTGCTCTTCAACTGTCCCGGATCCATTGCCGGGTCCACCAGCCTTCCTCAGCCAGCCTGCTTGCCTCTTCCTCCCTCGCCATCACAGAGCCCTGCTGTGGATGGGTGGGAGTGGCAGCTTTGGCTTCATTTGCCCACAGTCAGCCTTGTCTACGCATCGGAGCGGCAGGCATGGTTCCAAGAGCGGTTTGGCCCTGACCGGAGCTATCGTCATGTTTGTTCCCAGCCTCTCTGCCACTCCAGACCATGACAAGGGTCTCTGGCCGCACTTGGCTCATGTCACATTTGTTCTGGGTATCGGCCCACTTCAGACAGGGTTGGTGGCATTAGTCCGGATCGGATCCAACCGTGGTGGCCCCTTCCTGCCATCACTTTTGAAAACACCCCCTATGATAGTATTACTTTTTAACCCCATTACTGTTGTTCTATTTTCCCCCAGATATTTCATCATTATTCTAGCAAAATGCAAATATTTCTATTATTTCCTTTATTCCATTATTAGTGCCTTCAGATTTCCACAGCATAAAAGGGTAAAAAATAAACAGTACAATAGCCTGCATATATTGACAGTGTTACCACCAGAAATTAAGTAAGTTTTCAAGTCAGCAGGACTTTGTCTTGCTGTCAGATATACCTTTTTATATACATACACATATATGGCTTTATATGTCAGTATTAGGCCTTTGGGTTATTTGATTAAAAATGAAAACCTGTAATTTATAGTAGCTTAGACCTTATTTGAAATTCCAAAAATGCAAAGGCTCTCTCTCCCATAAATACAAGTACCTGAAGGGGAAAAAAACACCCACAAAAATGTGTATCTTAGTGTCAGTGGGATAGGGGGAATGGGGGACCAGGGAACCTCTTTTCCACTCACACAAAACAAGTACTCGTATGCTCTGCACCGGCCCTGGGAGAAATTGCCTGTCAGGACAGAATGGTAGCCCTATACCCCAATAGGGGTAGCAACCTCTATCATCATC
Source organism: Sphenodon punctatus (assembly GCA_003113815.1). Classification (NCBI taxonomy): domain Eukaryota; kingdom Metazoa; phylum Chordata; class Lepidosauria; order Sphenodontia; family Sphenodontidae; genus Sphenodon; species Sphenodon punctatus. The sequence goes on along the minus strand of QEPC01005805.1, from coordinate 8,419,208 downwards.
GGACACAGAGCTATGGAAGAAAGGCGTGGCCCACACTCTCACCCAGTTGCTCCGGAGGGGGCTCGTGAGACACGTGGGGTGATGCAGGGGGACAAATGGGGCCCACAATCAGGTATGGGGGTACGGGCAAAGGGGCGTTCACGCTCCAGGGGGAGGGGAAAGGGAGGACCCAGGAGGGGAACCCTTGCACTGGGGGAAACACTCACACTAGGGAAAGGGAATAAGGCTTCACTCAGTCACCACACGTTGTTACCAATTGTACCCCAGTCTGCACAAGCACTACACGTTTTGACGAGGTTTAGGGAGCGGGGGGGATGATGAGGATGAGGGAGGTAAGGGAACACCAACACACAATGACAAGGCCAAGGAACAAACACAAAGGAACTTAGCTCAGGGATCTAGCGTCGCACACAATCACAGGAAACTTCCAGCGGCCAGCTTCTCAACTCTGATTACCGGCGCCTCCACGATGGAGGCGCCGGTGTTATAAAGGCCAAGCCCCGCATGCCTGTGTGCCTGCAGGTGTGTGGAGCAGTGTTCTGGTGGGCGGGGCTGCTTGGTGCTGCGTTGGGTGGCCACATAGTCTGCCAGCGTTGCATTGCCAGGGGTTGTCCTGGCAACGGGCGATAGCGGCGTTGCTGGAGGCGCTGCCGGAAAAGACGCGGCGGGTGTAGGAGCCGCCTCTTGGATTGGTGCCGCGGGGGTGAGTGTGTGGGGCCCCGACTTCAGCCCTCCCCGAGGGGGCCAGCAGCTGCGGCTGACACTTAGGTTGATTCTAATTCCTCAGTCTTTGAACAACTCTGCGATTTATGACCTACGAAGGCAAAATTTCACTGCTGCCAAGCGCAAGATTGTATTAAGGGTTAGAGACATAGGCAGGCAGGAGGACCTGGCGCGGGTGGCTGACTCCCATCACCTTCGGGGGTACAGCTCATGGGCTCCCCCGATAGGCCACATGGCGCAATATTTTGGAATGGGGACCACATTTAGAGAGAAACATCTGTTCTTCTGTGCCAGAGTTAACGCTTTGCCCACAAATATACTCATGGGGCGTTTTGAGGGTATTCCTTATGGCGATCACCTGTGCCCTAACGATACCCTGACAGCAGAGACTACACAACATATTTTATTCAAATGATTCTATTCATGTTAAGTACCTGGACACCCTTATTTTGAGGGTCCCAGGTGCCACTATTGTATATATGGCCCAGACAGCTCTGGCTGACACCTCCTTAGAAATGACTCGACAGGTTCAGAAATTCTTGCTGGCTGCCATGGAGCTTAGGAAGTGTTTCCTTTTCCCAAAGCTAACAAACGCTGTGGAAGAGGTTAAATAGTCTAAACCGGTTTTCTCCTCTTTTGGGGATTCAGTGGGGAATTAGTGGGTTAACCAGTTAAAGCTATGGGCTACTCTCTGCCAGATGACGCTGTAGGGGATTTTAAATTTGGTGGGGTTTTAAACTTAATCTGGAATTATACTAACTTATTGTATACTGGATTTCTTGTTGTTTGTCATTTTGCCTGTTGTATTGTCAGCAATGACCTCCGATCATGCCATAATAAACTAGCTTGACTTGGCTTGAATTCCTCAGTCTTTGAACAACTCTGTGATTTATGACCTCGCCACCATCAGCCATGCATTTATTACCTCAAGATTACACTACTGCAATGCGCTCTACGTGGGATTACCCTTGGTGATGTCCTGGAGACTGCAGCTGGTACAGAACGCGGCCATTGAGAGGCTCTGTGGGAGATAACTCTGGACCCTGACAGTCACTCGGTTGATGAGCTGGTACAGCATTAGAACATCTTGCTGGGGGAAGCCATTGACAGGGTGGATCTGAGACGTCTACTGCCTCTGTCTCGTCACTGCAGGGCCCCTTGGTTTACTGATGGGCTGCGGTGTATGAAACAGGTAGGTAGGAGATTAGAGCGACGCTGGTGTCGGACTCGCTCTGAATCTGATCGACTTCTCCATAGGACCCACTTGTGGTCCTATTTTGAGGCCGTGAGGACGGCAAAGAAGGAGTTCTTTGCTGCCCTCATAGCATCTGCGAAGTCGTGTCCAGCGGTTGTTCCAGGTGGTGCGGGGGCTGGTCAGTCCGGTCTCCCTCTACCTGGATGCAGACTTGTCCTAGGCCCGCTGTGAGGAGTGTCACCTACTTCACAGACAAGATCGCTCATATCCAGAGTAACTTTGACACTGGATTGGAAGCAGTAAGCGAGGGGCATGAGGTTATGGAGGAACCGTCTGGTCGATCTTTCTGGGATGAGTTTCAGGAAGTGAGGCTGGCCGATGCGGTGAATGTCCTGGGGTCTGTTAGAGCCACAAGTTGTGAATTAGATTCGTGCCTGTCCTGGTTGGTGAAAGCCTCCAGGGAGACTTTGGGGACGGTGCTGGCGAGGGTAGTGAATGCGTCCCTTTGGCAGGGGAGGTTGTCGCCCAGTCTCAAGAAGGCTGTGGTGCACCCCCTGCTGAAGAAGCCATCTTTGGATGTGGATGCACTCGCCAGCTACCACCCCATCTCTAATCTTCCTTTTTAGGGAAGGTTATTGAATGGGCAGTGGCACTGCAGCTCCAGGCGCATTTGGACAGCATCGGTTTCCTTGACCCTTTTCAATCTGGGTTCCACCCCGGCTAAGGTACTGAGATGGCGTTGGTGACTTTGGTGGATGATCTCCGCCAGGAGATGGATGCAGGATGTTTGATCTTTTTGATCCTGCTAGATCTCTCGGCCGCTTTTGATACCGTGAACCATGGGCTGCTATTGAGATGGCTGCAAGACTTGGGGGTCTGGACAAGACTATCCTTGGATGGTTCCGCTCATTCCTCTCGGGTAGAAGCCAGCGGGTGGTGCTGGACGCTGAAACATCTAGCCCCTGGGCCTTGACCTGCGGCATTCTGCAGGGTTCCATTCTGTCTCCACTATTGTTTAATGTGTATATGCAGCCCCTGGGGGAGATCGTGAGAGGGTTCGGGGTGCAATGTTACGAATATGCTGATGATATTCAGCTGTACCTCTCATTTTCAACTGACCCAGGTCCTGCTGTCTCGTTACTCTCCCAATGTTT
>QEPC01005805.1:8388296-8408643 GCA_003113815.1 Sphenodon punctatus | reverse complement strand
GCTTAATGCGGGGGACCTCCAAGAAGGCACCCCCGGCAGACCGAAGGGTCCACTCTGGGGCGCGGAGGGCAAGGCGGTCCCTGAGGTATGAAGGGCCGAGACCGTGAAGGGCTTTATAAATCAACACCAACACCTTGAACCTGACTTGGCACGCTATCGGCAACCAGTGCAGAGCCTGGAGCACAGGTCTTATGTGCTCCCGACGACCCGTTCCCGAAAGATGGGCCGCCGCATTTTGCACTAGCTGCAGCCTCCGAACCAGGAACAAGGGAAGCCCCATGTAGAGCACTTTGCAGTAGTCCAGCCTCGAGGTGACAAAGGCATGGATGAGGGAGGCCAGGGCCGGGCCGGAGATGAACGGACACAGCTTCCGCACCAGATGCAACTGGCAAAAGGCAGCCTTTGTGACTGCCTCCACCTGCCGCTCCAGGCGGAGGTCTGCATCCAGCACCACCCCCAGACTCCAGACCTGTTGAGCTATGGGAGGGCAAACCCCCCCAATCAGGGGGGCTGACACCTCCCTCGCTCTCCCCACCACCATCACCTCCATCTTATTGGGGTTGAGCTTCAGTCTGCTCTGCCACATCCAATCTGCCACGGCCTCCAAACACTGGGATAGCACCGAGATGGCAGGGTCTGGGTCTGTTGAAAAAGAGAGGTACAGCTGTTTATCTGACTCCATTCCTCCAAAGTGTAAAAAGACATAGTTCAACTGAGTTTTACCTGCTAAGATGATTAATGCATCTAGCCTCACCCATGTTAGGGCAAGGCTAGTTAAGGTAGTTAAGAATACTTTAGGGAGTTCCCCTATCTTAGACTGGGCAGTTAGACTTAATGGAACTAGGTGGATCTAAAAGGGTTGAAACATCCAGTTGGTAGGGACTGAAGAGCGGCGTGCATCCCGGCAGCGCTGCAGGCCACATGCCAAAGGGCCCTTTGGTGCAGCCCTTGGCTGAGGGCCAGGATGGCCCGGGGGTGGAGCTAGGCTGTTTTGGCAGCCTGAGAAGTTCTTAAGTTAGGTGTGCTGTTGGTGGGGAGGTATTTCTTTATTGGGGGGAAGTATATTTTTATTGGTTGTGTGTTGGGGGGAAGATAAGGGGAAGGTTATTGGGGGGGTTTTCTTTGGGGCAAGTATATTTTTATTGGCTGTGTGTTGGGGGGGGAGATAAGAGGAAGGGAGATGACCAAAACCACTGGTGAGAGCGGTGGATGCTGCCTAAGGGAGGGTGGGGAGTTGTGTCCCCCATTGAGAGGGGGGATCTGGGGACTCCCCTGTGAGGGGGGAGGGTGTTCCCCTCCACTGTTCTGGTGGGAGAGTCAACTGGGGGTGGGGCTGGAGGGGCCATGCTAGGGGGTAGGGCCGCAGCAATAAGGGTCATCATGGGGTGTGGGAACTATGGTTCTGGGTGGAGGTGTCATCATTGGGTAGTGGGGGCAGGTGATTGGTGCCTGTCCATCACTTGGTTTGCCTGACCCCTCCTACCTCAAGTAGCATGGATGCTGAGGATTTTGGGACCCTCTGTCTGTGACTGATGCTGTGCAACGTAAGGTCAGTAGCCAATAAGTCATTTATAATCCGGGATCCAATCCTGGACAGGGCTGCCGACCTTGTGTGTATCACAGAGACCTGGTTGGACACTGAGTCAGGGCTAATCTTGGCTTACCTTATTCTGGCTGGGTACTCAGTGCAACATCAGCCCAGACGGGAGGGATGGGGAGGTGGCATAGCCATTGATTTTAGGGATGGTTTGCATGCTCAGAGGTTTTTGGTGCAGACCGAGGGCAGGATAGAGGGTCTCCATCTTGTGTTTGATTTGGCCCAGGACAGAGTGGGGATCCTACTGATGTACCGTGCACCCCACTGCCCAGTGGCTTCCCTGTCAGCTCTAGCAGCCCTGGCCTCAGCATCGGTCTTGTGATCCCCAAGGCTTATTGTCTTGGGGGATTTCAAGACTCACACCAAGACCAGGTTGCATGGTGCAGAGCTGGAGTTCATGGCCATTGGCCACCATGGTAACCATACGCCTGTCCCAGGTAGTAGTGGGCCCAACGCATGAGGCTAGCCATACCCCCAGCCTTTTGTTCTGCACTGACCTTGAGGCAGGGGGTCCGATGGTTGGGAGTGTTTGGTTCACCCTTCTCCTGCAGACTTCCATCCTGGCACACGTACCTGACCAGAGGAATATAGGACCTATTAGGATGGTTCGCCCTCAGAGGCTGATGGAACCTGTTCAGTTCCAGGCTGCTCTGGGGAATTTACCCACAGACCTCTATTATTATTATTATTATTATTATTATTAACATTTGTATAGCACCAACCGTGTACTTGGTGCTGTACAGAACAAAGATAAAGATGCGGTTCCTGCCTATGGCTTACAATCTAAAAAGATAAGGAGGGGGTGACAAGGAGAGGGGACAAAGGGAAGACAATGGAGAAGCAAACAAACATGCAAGCAGCTGCGAAGTCTCAGGTGTGCATGCTTGGCTTGCTTACAGTTAGACAGGAGTCTGCAGAGGAGGGCAGACCATAAGTATTTGGGGAAAACAACTAGCAGGCATTGGGAAAGGCGGCACGGAAGAAGTGGGTCTTGAGGAGGGATTTGAAGGTGCGGAGGGAGGAGGCGAGGAGGATGTGGGTAGGGAGGGAGTTCCAGGCATGGGGGGCAGCGAGGGAGAAGGGACGAAGGTGTTTAGGGGAGCATGGGAGATGGGGGGAGAGTGAGGGAGGAGACAGCGGAGGAGCAGAGGGTGCGTGCAGGAGTGTGTAAGGAGATTAGGGCTGAGAGGTAGGGGGGAGCTTGGCTGTGAAGTGTTTTATAGGTGAATACCAGGAGATTAAACAGGATGTGTTCAGGAAGGGGAGCCAGTGGAGAGAGGAGAGGCTGTACGTGTTCAAAGCAATGGGCTGAGTGGATGACCTTGACAGCAGAGTTTTGGATGGCAATAAGGGGGGACAGGTGAGAGCGAGGGAGGCCAGTGAGGAGAAAGTTGCAGTAGTCGAGGTGAGAAATGACCTTGGCATGAACAAGAGTTTGGGCAGAGGAGAGAGAGAGAAAGGGGCGGATACGAGCAATGTTATGGAGGGCGAAGCGGCAGGACTTGGCAACAGAGTCAATGTAAGGCTTAAAGGAAAGATGAGTGTCAAAGATGAAGCCCAAGCTACGGGCTTGGGGAACAGGATGGATGGTGGCTCCATTGATGCGGATGGACAAGGAAGCGGGAGAGGAAGAGGAGGGAGGAAAAATAAGGAGTTCACTCTTGGACATGTTGAGATTGAGCTGGTGTTGGGACATCCAGGCGGAGATGTCAGCGAGACAGTTGGCGAGGCATGAGTGGACAGAAGGGGAGAGAGAGGGTGTAGAGAGATAGAGCTGAGTGTCATTGGTGTAGAGATGATATTGGAAGCCATGGGAGGCAATGTGTTTGCCAAGGGAAAGGATGTAGCTAGAAAAGAGGAGAGGGCCAAGGACAGAGTCTTGGGGAACCCCAACTGAAAGGGGGAGGGAGGAGGAGCTGGAGTTGGGAAGAGACACATTAAAGGAGCGGTCAGAGAGGTAGGAGGAGAACCAGTCAAGGACAGAGCCGCAGTCAAGGGCAGATGGACATTACTCCATCAATGCACTGGTGGACATCTGGAATGACTGGTTGGATGAAGTATCAGTTGGGTGGTTTGTAGGTGTCCACTTCCCGCGTTTCGGCACCGCACATCCCCGTGGTTTATGGAGGACCTGGGGCGACTGAAGCAGGAGGGGAGGTGGTTGGAGCGACAATGGCGCCGTACTCATGATGAAGACGACCGAGTGCAGCATAAACTGTTTTTGAATTTGAAAAGTTATGCTGTTGCTGTGCAGGCAGCAAAGAAGGGTTTTTTTGCTGCATTCATAGCATTTGCAAAGTTCCGTCTGTTGGAGCTTTTCCGTGTGGTGAGGGGTTTGGTCAGTCCTGCCTGTCTCCACCTGGACCCGGAGCCTTCAAGGGCTCACTGTGAGATGTTTATGGCATACTTTGCACATAAAATCGCTCACATTGAACACAACTTCGACACTGCCCTTTTGGATACAGAGCCAGAGGTAAGAAATGCCCCGTCTTGTCAGTGTTCATGGCATCAGTTGCAATTGGTGACACCTGCTGAAGCGGCAGATGTGCTTGGTTTTGTGTGAGTCACAACTTGTGAACTGGACCATTGGCCATCCTGGCTGGTAAAGGCCAGCTGGGAGATGGTGGACTGCTGCTGGCCAGGGCGATCAATGCTTCCTTGGGAGAGGGAAGGTTACCAGAGTCCCTTAAGGGGGTCTGACCCCCTCCTCAAGAAACTATATTTAGATGCTGACTCCCCAGTGAACTATCAGCCTGTCTCTAACCTTCCCTTTTTAGGGAAGGTTATTGAACGGGTGGTGGGTCGTCAGTTGCAGGAACATTGGGACCGTATCAGTTTACTAGATCCCTCGTAGTCTGGTTTTCACCCAACCTACGACACTGAGACTGCACTTGTGGCCTTGGTCAATGACCTCTGAATGGAACTGTATACAGGTCATTCAACCTGTCTGGTTCTGCTCGAACTCTCAGCAGCATTTGACACAGTGAACCATGAGGTGCTGGTGACTCGCATGCGGGATCTGACTGGGTTGCATGGAATGGTTTTATGATGGTTCCAGTCCTTCCTGGTGGGTAGATCTCAACAGGTGGTTCTGGAAGATTGTACATCTTCTCCCAGGGATTTCCCATGTGGGGTCCTGCAGAGTTCCATTCTGTCCCCCTTCTTGTTCAATGTCTATATGCAGCCATTGGGAGAGGTTGTACATAGATGTGGAGGTCGTTGTCATCAGTATGTTGATGACACGCAACTCTGTCTGTCTTTTTCATCTGACCCAGGCCCTGCAGTCTCAGTCTTTCTCAGACTTGACGACTGTGGTGGACTGGATGAGGTCAAGCCAACTGAAACTGAATCAAGATGGAGGTGATGCTCATTTGCGGGTCTGGGGTCCTTGATGAGGGGTTGTTATCTGTTATTGATGGGATTTGCCCCATGTTGGCATCTCAGGTTAGGACCTGGGAGTAATCCTGGATCCACAGCTGCATCTGGATCTCCAGGCATCAACTGTGGCCAGGAGTGAGTTCCACCAGTTACATCTGGTGAGGCAGCTCTGTCCCTATCTCTCGGACTTCAACCTGACCACTGTCATCCATGCATTTGTCACCTCGAGGCTAGACTATTGTAATGTGCTCTACGTAGCGCTGCCTATGGTGATGATTTGGAAGCTTCAGCTAGTGCAAAATGCCATGGCCCATCTGCTCACTGCAACAGGCCACCAGGAGCACATTATGCCAGTGCTCTGGGCACTGCACTGGCTGCCTGTAGTCTTCCAGGTCTGAGATTCAAGGTGCTGGTGCTGATCTATAAAGCCCTAAATGGTCTAGGACCTACTTATCTGTTATCTGAGAGACCATCTCACTTCCTGGGCCCCTGGGTGACTCCTGGAGTCGTTGGGGGCTGCCCTCCTGGAGGTTCCCTGCTATAGATGGGTGGGGACCAACAGGCAGGTGTTCTTGGTGACTGCACCAGTGCTGTGGAACTCTGCTGGTGGAGGTCCCCCTCAGCCCAAGCCTTCTTACGTTCTGCTGTCAGTGTAAGACCTGGCTCTTCTGCCAGGCATTTGGTGGAGAGGAGGGTTAAGGGGGGTTGAAGGGTAGGGTGATATTTTGTTGCACACTATTTGAATTTGTATTTTAAAGGCTTTTTACTGATATTTATATGATTTATATTATTGTTGTTTATATTTTTGTTGTATTTTATTATGTTGTGAGCTGCCCTGAGCGGCCTGAGGCAGGAGGGGGCGGCATATAAATAAATAAATAAATTAAATAAGATTAGGCCTCCTTAAATAAGATTAGGAGATTAGGCCTCCTTAAATAAGATTAAATTAAATTAAGATTTAAATCTTAAATAAGATTTAATAAGATTAAATAAATTAAATAAGATTAGGCCTCCTAATCGATACAGCAACAACATTGTTTCCATTGCTGTCTTCGGTTGTACCACTGTCAATTTACAGCACAATCCTCAAGCTGTCACCATGGCATGGGTCACATTAAAGTCAATGGGGTTAATTCAAGGACAGCCACCTGAAGATCATGAAATTCCTCTCACTTATCCAAACTTTACTTGACCTAAATTAGTAACAAACCCTTACCTTCTGATTTAAAAAAAATTGCACTCGCCGTATCTTGGGGTCAATATGACCCCAATGGGAAAAACCCATTATAGGTTGGGTCTATTTATCCCCCAACTATAGTCTGTGGCCCAAAACCTTCAAACAAAGCCCTGGGAGCACACACACACACACACAGAGAAACACATGAAAGAGTCTGTTTTATGGGGATTGTTTTTAATTCCCTAAATTCCTCCCAAAGGCAAATTCTCTCATGCAAATTACTGGCTGTGCCTTATAGTCAAACTTTACTAAGCACAGTTAAGTACACTTAGCACCTTTATAGCCTGCTATTTGCATTTCTTTTGTTGTTGCCTAGGATGCTTCAGGGCTTGTTTGTATTTCTTTGTTTGCCTAAGATTCTTGTCTCCACAAACTGACCCCAGAAGGGAAACATAAAACTTGGCTGAAGAAATGAAACCTAACATTACCTGAACAGCTGAGAAATGACACAGAAAAAGGTTTGTGTAAAACCAAATAGGAAAACTCCATTGACACCTTGTGTGCGTTTGCACCCTGGCACTTTTTTGGCCATTGGAGACAAACGATAAGAGATATCTGGCTGAAATTTGAATATGTTATGGCCAGAGGTACCAGTCACGATATGCTGAAAGCTCAAAGTTGTAGACCCAATACTTAGCATATTTCCATGGTTTTTTTCATCCATGATACAAAGGCACAAAATAATGGCAGTCAAGGGGTTAATTTTCATTGCTGCTGCCAGTCTAAAGTGGCCTAGAGTTCCATGTCCCCTTGCTATCTGACTGGGCCTTGAAAACTGTTTATTTTGGTTTATTTTAAGCTGGGGTCAATTTGACCCCAATTGAAATGCATTGGCTTGGGGTCAATTTGACCCCAATAGGCAAACTCAATGGAAACCTGGTGTTCATTTGAAAAATGCCACTTTTTTGTTTATAGGAGACAAACAGTAAGTGGTATTAGTCTGAAATTTTAGTATGTTATGCCCAGAGGTGCTGGTGACAATGTCCTAAAAGCTCAAACTTGAAGAGCTACTAATTAACTTTTGTTTAATGTTTTTGTGCTCGCTGGGGTCAGTTTGACCCCAATACAGAAGGTAAAGGTGGACACAGAATCATGAAGGAGTAAATTGCACATATACTCCCTTGCAAACTTCAAAATTCACAAAATTTGATGGAAAATTCAACTATGAATTTGTGGAAATTGTTGCATTTGAACTGTGCTTAGAGTATTTATTTCAGCTATAATTCTTGGTAAGTTTCATACTGGGAGAATGGCTCTGGTTAATTCTAATACCACAGCGCAGCACTAAGGTGTTCCACCTTACTAGAAACCCTTCAGATGTGATGTACAATGGTGTTTTCTTCTTCCGTGCCTGGTATGCATTCAGATGGAAATAGCATATCCTATGGTACTTCATAAAAAGAATAACTGTCCTCCAAAGTCCAAATTTTCTGACTAAAATTAAGTCTTCTTTCTACAGCTGTGTGTAGGCTATGCAGAGTGAATAATACATAATGATTGCTACATTTGCCTACACGCCATCGCTGAGCCACCAGTATCTAATGCATTATAGTAAGGCATTTGGGGATATCTTAAGTACAAAAAGCACTGTGCAAAATGAAACTCTATTATTCTCTCCTCATAATATATCAAACAGAACACCATTTCCATGCAGTTTGAGAAGTAATTTAAGACATCCCAAGATAGATTACTCTAGGCTAAAATTTCAGAGGAGGCTTTTCCTTACAACCTCACTGAGTATTTGAATTCAGTGGTAGAATAGTTACTACCAAAGAAGATATGTCAATGAAATTACTAGGGATACACCACTGAAGTGCTTTTAAAATTGCCAAAACTCCACAGAAATAATATATATTCTGATATTCAAATTTCATTTAGGAATTTCTGACCAGTACTAAGGTGAGGAGGAAATATTATCAAGAGATTTTAACTAGTGATGGGCTGGATTATCTCCATTATATTGGGACATCTCTGAATAAGGGAAATGTCTGCCAATAGCACAGGTATTATTGTAATCACCTTGTTATCTAACCATCTAAAAGCATAACAGTTTAAAAAGCTCATTCTAAGTCCAATAGGAAAGATTTTATCCAGAGGAGAATTTTACATTAGGCTTTCATATCCTTCCATTAGCATCTCCATGGCAATATGGATTTGCGCAATCATTCGATATGTATTTAAAACAGATAAGTAGCAAGTAATAGAAAATAAATTTTATTTTATTTAATTAATTAATTAATTAATTAATTAATTAAAAACATTTATACCCCGCCCCTCCTGCCAGGCAGCCCGGGGCAGCTAACAAATCAGTCAATAAAATACAATAAAAATACAATAATATATATAAAACATTCAATAAAAAAATGACCGCAGGGGCCGGAACAGAACCCGGGGAGTGAGGCGATCTCGCAAATATGCAGGGCCCAGACCATGTAACGCTTTATAGGTCAAAATCAACACTCTGAATCAGGCCCGGAAGACTATTGGCAGCCAGTGCAGAGATCGGAGCACTGATTTATCTCTGAATATGACAATACTGAGTCTGATAGTGGAATGCAGCATCCAGTTCTAGAGTCAACATTGTAAAAAAGAGGTAACAAAACTCAAGAGGGTGCAGCAAAGAGCTGCATGAATGATTAGAGAGCTGAAAAATAAGTCTCGCAGTGAGAGACTTAAGTTTATATTTGATAAGCTAATCAGGATGAGCTCTTTAAGAAGCCACCTGATTATGGTGTACCTGAGCCTCCATGGGGAGAGTGTGCTGGGTACTAATGGGCTCTTTAATTTAGCAAAGGGAGTTATAGTACGGCCCTTTTCAAACGGGTCATGGTGGGGGTGATGTGTGTGCGCCGGTGGAAGTGGGTGTGCGTTTGTTCCCACGGGTGCACCCCCATCTCCACCCACCTCCATGCATAGAGCAACCAGCATTGGCGCCAGTTGCTCCACGCATGTGTGGTGGGTGGAGATGGGTGGAGCGTGTGAGCGGGCATGCACCCCCACCTACCGCTGATGGTGTTCCCATGGGCACCCCCCCACACTGCCTGTGGCGACCCGCAGCATTCCTGTGGACACCCCCCTACCTGCACACATATGCGGGGGGGGGGGCACCCTTTTGAAAAGGGTCTAAGAAACAATAGCTCAAAGTGAAAGTATTTGTATTGGACATATTCAAATTAGGAATTAGGCATCTTGTCAATGGAGTTGGTGAATTCTTCATCACATGTAGTCTTCCTGTCTTCCAATCAAGAGCACGTTCCGTTCTAAAAGATTTTTAAGTCAAACACAAGTTAGTGGGCTTGATACAGTAACACCTGGAGGAAATTCAGTGTCCTGTCTTACACAGACGATTGGACTTCATGATCTCAATGGTCTTGTCTTCTGACCTTGAAATCTATGACTCTATAACTGCAAAAAGAGCATGTCTTGCCACTAATTCTCCTGCAAGTAGCTGAATACTTCATAGTTGATTACTCAAGGTCAGGGATTCTATTTGGAAAGCAGGCCAATTTCCCCCTCCCAATTCCTATTACATACTATAATGTACAATTAAGAATTTCAAGTCCTTGCCACCATTACAGCCAGTCCGGACATTATGCTGTGCATATTCTGATAAGATCTCTGATTAGATGCTCAGGACTCAAAAGCGTCTAATAAAGCAGGACAAATTTCTCCAATTTCACACTGACTGAATGTAAAGTGTATTTAAAAACCTGGTGTGTTATGGCTGCTATTATCTCAGCATTGCGTGTAACAGTCTGGTCCAAACTCACTACTGACAGTGCAGCACTGCAGCTTCTCTCAGCAGTGCAATATCAGGCTTCTCTACTTTTGCCATGTGAGAACATGTAGAAATCATGTATCCTTAGGTTTCCTGAAGATACTTTGGAAGGGTTAATAAGAGGAAGACTCACAGTGTTTGAACTGTACTCCAGCATGAGATAATTGCATCTATAATAACCATGGCACAGCTCATTGAAAGCCAAGAAAAACAGATTCTCTGGAGGCACAGAGAATCCATGATGCCCTGAGCAAAATGATGGCTAACTAGCCCACTTCAGTGGAGGATTTTGTGCTTTGATCAGTTGATCAAACTGCAGGAGTCTTGCTACAAGCTCCTCTTCCACAAGTACGATAACCAATCAGCCTGGATTTTAAAGAAAGGGTTATAGATAAAATCATTTTAAGCTTTCATTTTTATTAGCCCAAGCTATACAAACTTACATACCCACACGTGCCTTAAGTACCAGTACATGTTTTGTACACTGTTTTACTAATGTCACAATGGATATGTAATGATAAAAATGTATGTAAATCCACCAAGGTAAATGCATGTTGAAATTAATGATGTTGTCCTGGGTACATATTCAGTTGGGAAGAGACATTTACACCACTGTACATTTGTGGCCACCCAATAGTCTCCCACCAGCTGTTTGCTGGATGATATCCATTGGTTCAGCACACTTGGTTGTGGGAGAAAGAAGCCAACTCCAGGCTTGCAAAGGGTTGGCAGCCCCAGAATAGAAACTTCTGGAACTGTACAGGCAAAGCTTCATCCTAGGGGTGTGCATTGTTATTATAATAACAAAAATGACAAATAATAATAATGAAAATAGAAATGAAAATGACATTTTCTTTTTGAAATAAAGGGAAAACACTGAAAAACATATTTCTGTCTATAACGTCTTTGTTTCTTATCCAATTATGATGTAATTTGGAGTTCTTGTACCCCCAATGGAGGGCATTATGTGTACTATTTCTGAAACTATTTGATAAAGGAAACAGATTTTAGAAGCAAGTGAATGTTGTGATTTTAAGAAAAGCTCCATACACATTAATAGATACAACTTCTTTGTCTTCCATTTAATTTGCATGAAACCTGTAAATATCATGTCCCTCCAAAAGCTTAACACACCTGCCAATTTTCAGAAAGATTGAATGAAGGGTCCTGATGATATAAGACATTAACTTGAAAATACATTTCCAGCTGTAATATTTGTATATTCCATTCTGTTTACAAGATATTTAGCAGGAATGTATCAGATACCTTACCTGTCATTTCTGCCAACATACAGGAATATTTGATAAAGGGCCCCAATTGTATAAGCAATTGAAATTGCTCCCTTGAAGACTATTATTCAGATAAATAGCAGCACATGCAGTGCCAGTCAGAGGCAGGCACCTGGCATGGCAGGGGGAGAGAGGCTTTAGAAGGGAGGATGTGGAGCAACCCAAAAGACTGACACATTCAGTGACCAATTACTGCATGCTTCCAGTTTTACAGGACCAATCAGTAGTGGCTTTGAGGCGGGCATACGGGGCAGCCCTCAGGCGGACATAGAAGGGACATAACTGCAACTTTGGGGATAGCATCCCAGCAACCAGGAGACATGGTTTACACATCCAAACTGGCCAATTATCATCACAATTACATCCTGCAGCACTGTGACAGAGGACACAAGAGAATCTCTATTGGTTCTTTCCTAAACAGATGCTTCCGACTTCCCAGTAGCAAGTGGGGGAGAGATGTTGGGATGGTCACAGCACAGAATTAGGATATTTGGTTGACATTTCTGCTGGCCAATTGGCATCTCAAACCGATCTTATACCACAGTGTCATGTAAGAGAATCCCTGGCATCAGCTCCTTCTCTGCATATGCTGTGCAGGCTTATAATATTGGGACCCTTTATCACATCTTTCTGGTATTTGTCAGAGATGATCATGAAATTGTGATATACAGATCTGCCACATTTCATGTACACTGGTTGGACTAAAAAGATGTTAAATCAGACATACATTTATAAGTTAATTGCTTATACCACCAGGATCCTTTATCTAATCCTTCTGAAAGCTTGCAGAGATAGTAAATATGAGAAGGGGTATAAATATGAGGGGTCTTCCCCCCTCATCCTTCCTCTCCTTCCTCACTGTCAATAACTATTGATGGAGTCACCATCCTGCCTGTCTCCCAAGCCCGTAGCCTAGGCTTCATCTTTGACTCACCCCTTTCTTTTAAACCCTACATTGACTCTGTTGCTAAATCCTGTCGCTTCTCCCTCCATAACATTGCTAAGATTCGCCCTTTTCTCTCTGTCTCGTCTGCCAAAACTCTTGTTCATGCTCTGGTCATCTCTCGCCTCGATTACTGTAACCTCCTTCTCACTGGCCTTCCCCGGTCTCACCTTTCTCCCCTCATCTCTGTCCAAAACTCTGCTGCCAGGGTCATCTACCTCGCCAGTCGCTTCGACCATGTGCAGCCCCTCCTCTCTTCGCTTCACTGGCTTCCCCTTCCTGAACGAATCCTGCACAAGCTCCTAGTCTTCACCTATAAAGCTCTTCACAACCTTGCTCCCCCCTACCTCTCTGCACTTATCGCCCTCCATACTCCAGCCCGTGCACTTCGCTCCTCCTCTGTCCCTTCTCTCACCCTTCCACGCCTTCCCTGCTCCCCTAAGCGCCTTCGTCCCTTCTCACTTGCTGCCCCCCATGCCTGGAACTCCCTCCCTGTCCACATCCGCCTTGCCCCCTCCCTTCATACCTTCAAATCTCTCCTTAAAACTCACCTCTTTCGCTCTGCTCTGTCTGACTCTTTATCCTGCTGAGCCACTATTCCTATACCTACGATCGGTTTACCCTTATCCTTGCAACATGGACCTGCCTGCTGTCATTCTCATCGTAACCAAGCCAAGTACGTGCACTTGAGACCTCGCATCTTCATGAATGTTAGACCCCTTGTCTCTCCCTCTGTTCCCCTTCCTAAGTCTCTCCCCCAGCTCCTGTCTCTCAGATTGTAAGCCCTAGGGGCAGGGACCGTGTCTATTTTATTACTTTGTAAAGTGCCAGGTACACTGCTGGTGCTATATAAATGTTTGTTAATAATAAATAATAATAAGTATAAACTTGCCAAGTTTCATCCACATTAAATGTGAGGCAAAGAAGTTACACCTAAGAATGTATATGAAGATCTCTGCAAAATAAATTAATTCAACTGCTTCTAAAATTGAATTCCTTTATCCAATCCTTTTGGAATTTGGTACGCATAATGCCTTCTATTGGAGGTATAATCAATCCTTGTTTCAGCCAAATATAGTGAAAAACAAATAAGGTACAGCTGTAAATGTGTTTTCCATTGAAACCAATGGAAAACAAAAACAAAAGCAAAAATGAAAATGACAATTTGATATTTATGAAAATAAAAATGACAGATTTAAATAATGAAAACAAAAATGAAATGGGCCCCTGTTGCACACCTGTAAAGAGAATCCAGCTGTGATAGCACCACACACACACAGAGTCATTCCCTTTCATGTGAAAGCACCCCCTCAGTCCCTCTACCTCCCTTCCCTCCCCCAGCCCTTACTCCCTTTCCTCATGCCCTGCAAAAGCACCCCCTCCCAGTTCCTTTGTTCTGAAAGTATCCCCTAAGTCCCTTCCCCCTCACACCCAACCTTGTATTTGGTGCAATATGAACTTGTAACCACAGTAGAGCATGGCAGGACAGGCGGTCTCTCAGATATGTGGGGTCCAGACCTTTAGAACTTTAAAGGTCAAAAACAGCACCTTGAATTGTGCCCATAAAGCTGTAGGAAGCCAGTGCAGACTACAAAGCAGCGGCATAATGTGCTTGCAGCATCTGACCCAACCGTCATCAAGGGCAGCCCAGTAATCTAGCCTTGAGGTGATGAAAGCATGGATGACAGGGGCCAGATCTGAATCAAAAAGAAAAGGCTGTAGCCTCCTCACTAGATGGTGTTGGTCAAAAGTGCTCCTGGCAACCATTGCAACATGACAATTCAGGCACAGCAAGGGGTCCAGAAGCACTCCAAGCCTGCAAACCTGATCGACCAGAGGGGACCAGACTCTATCAACAAAAGGAGTCCCAATCCCCTCCAGGCCACAAGACTGGCCAACCATCATCATCTCGGTCTTGTCTGGATTCAGCTTCAATCGACTCACCCTCATCCAGTCCCCAACACTGGCCAGGCAACAGGTAAGCACCGAGACTAAAGGGCCTGGGTCAGGCAAAAAAGAGAGGTAGAGGTTTCTTTACATACATGTTGATAAACATGACATAATGGGGAAGAGCCAACATGGTTTGAGCAAAGGGAAGTCATGTCTTACCAATCTATTGAAAAAAAAATTAAGACAGCAACAAGCATGTTGATAAGGGTGATCCGGTTGATATTACATATCTATGATTTTAGAAAGTGTTTCATAAGGTCCCTCCATGAGAGATTATTGAGGAAACAAAAGTAGTCATGGGATAGGAGGCCATGTCCTGTTGTAGATTAGTAACTGGCTAAAGGATAGGAAACAAAGGATAGGTCTAAATGGTCCATTTTCATAAGGGAAGTAAAGTAAAGTAAAGTAAAGGGATGGAGGGAAGTAACTAGTGCAGTGCCCCAGGGGTCTGTACTGGGACTGGTGTTGTTTAATATATTCATTAATGATCTGGAAAGGGGAGTAAAGTGTGACGTGATCACATTTGCAGATGACACAAAGTTATCCAAGATAGTTGGGACTGGGGTGGACTGTGAGGAATTATGGGAGGATTTTGTAAGACTGGGCAACTGGGCAACTAAATTGCAGATTAAATTCAATGTTGACAAGTGCAAAGTGATGCACAAAGGGGAAAATAATCATAACTATACATACACAATCCGGGTTTCTAAATTAGATGTTGCCACTTAGGAAAAAGTTCTTAAGAGTCATCGTGGACTGAAAACCTCGGCTCGGTGTGTGACAGTGATCGAAAAGGCAAACAGGATTTTAGAAATTATTCAGAAAAGGATAGAGAATTAAAGAGAAAATATCATAATGCTGCTATATAAAGCTGCGGTGCAATCACACCTTGAATGGTATGTGCAGTTTTGATCAACCCATCATAAAAACATTATAGTCGAACTGCAGAACGTCCAGAGAAGGGCAATAATACTGATCAAGACTATAGAACAGGTTCTGTATGAGGAGAGACTCCATAGGTTAGGGCTCTTCAGCTTGGAGAAGATGACTGAGGGGATACAATAGAAGTTTATAAAATCATGAGTGGTATGGAACAAGTAAAAAGAGAGTTGTTATATACATTCTCAAATAGTACTAGAACTAGGGGGCACTCCATGAAACTAACCAATAGTATTTTTTTTCCCCACTCAATGCACAATTAACTTGTGGAACATGTTGCCAGAGGATGTGGTAAAGGCCAGTAGGGTTTTTTAAAGGATGGGAGTTCTTGGAGGATAGGTCCATTAATGGCTATTAGCCAAGTAGATTAGAGGACATAACCTCTGACTGTTGGGAACTGGGAGTGAACAGCAGGGAATGACTCACTCCATTATGACCTATTGGATAGTTCTCCAAAGCAACCAAGAATGGTACTGTTGGGGGCAGGATGCTGGGCTCGATAGGCCATTGGCCTGACCCAGAATGGCACTTCTTCTGTTCTTAAACCAAGTGGAATTGCCTTCAGCCACTCATCTTGATAAGAAGCTAATTTTATTTCTTCATTTAAAGAAATACAAAGAAAACCATAAGGATTGTTCATAAACATACAAGACAAAAACAACCCTGAAAAACTCTGTAAGTCAGTCAGTCATAAACAATACATTAAAAGATATTAAAAATTAAAAATATAATTGCATTTATTTCTCTTTAATTTTAGTAATGCATACCTACTATCCCATTAGACTTTAATAGGAAAAAAGTTTTAAATATACTAAAATTGCTACAGCATACCAAATCTTGGCTGTCATTTTGGATTCTTGGGCATCCTGTGTCCAAATTGATGATGCTTTTAGAAGCTTGAAAAGTTTATACTTCTTTCTAAATCCAATACAGGCAAGATGGCCGATACTCATATCGGCAAGTTGGCTAATTTAATCACAAATTCTTGCTGCAATAAGTGTCTGTAACTCCTTCACAAATAACTGCCTGTTTGAGCTAAACATTTATCTGTCACAGTACGAAAAAGTACATTTTGTTATTAGTTCAGTGTCCCAGTTTACCCCAAACAGAAGTTTGATCATTATCAGGGCTCAAACGATGAAAAAATTATTTTCCTTTTCATACTTTTAATTGTAATAAGTAATATGACATTCCAGTCTCATCCGTCTTCATACCGAACCATTTGTATTATCAGAACTATTCAGTAATGTTTAAAGGATAAGTATTTAATTGTCAAAAATGAAACTTATTAGGTCTGCTGTTTTGGCACAGTAAGTTTAAGAGAATTTCATGAAAATGTTCAAGAACGAACGAAAAAGACATGAATTGGTTTCCAAATCTGAATTTCTCCTGCATCAACATACAAAACTGTTTGTTAAGTAATAAAAGCATTTGCTTTTAACACAATAATGAATGCTAATATATGTACAAATAAATCAATAATATGAAGACTATGGCTTTCAACTACTGACAAGTTTAACTATAGCTTCAGAATACAAGATGGTTATTAGAGCTTTCTATGATTCTGAAACAGCATGTTGCACATTGTAAGGTGCCATCTTTGATTCCCTGTCTGTAATCACAGAAGACATTTTTGCAAGCAGACACATTCTTCTCATAGGATTAATTATATTATTATTATTATTATTATTATTATTATTAAACATTTATAAAGCGCCAGTAACAACCTGGCGCTGTACAGAACATATAATCAGCTGCGGTCCCTACCTGTGGCTTACAATCTAAAAGACAAGGAGGGGGAGACAAGGAGAGGGGACAGCGGGAGAGACATGGGAGAAGACAAACAAACATTCAGGCGGATGCGAAGTCTCAGGTGCGTGTACTTGGCTTGGTTACAAGGTGGTCGGTAGCAGCAGTCAGCAGAGGAGGGCTGACAGTAAGAGCAAGGGGAAAGACTAGAGGGCATTGGGAAAGGCAGCATGGAAAAGGTGGGTCTTGAGGAGGGATTTGAAGGAGCGGAGGGAGGAGGCGAGGCGGACGTCGGCAGGGAGGGAGTTCCAGGCATGCGGGGCAGCGAGGGAGAAGGGACGAAGGCGGTTGGGCGAGCAGGAGAAGCGAGGGAGAGCGAGGGAGGGGACAGCGGAAGAGCGGAGAGCGCGCGCAGGAGCGCGTAGGGCGATTAGGTCCGAGAGGTAAGGGGGAGCTTGGTCATGGAGCGATTTGAACGTGAAAACCAGGAGTTTGAACAGGATACGTTCAGGAAGGGGGAGCCAGTGAAGGGAGAGGAGGAGAGGCGTCACATGGTCGAAGCGACGGGCAGAGTGAATGACCTTGGCGGCAGAGTTTTGGATCGCCACAAGGGGGGACAGGTGGGAGCGAGGGAGGCCAGCAAGGAGGAGGTTGCAGTAGTCGAGGCGAGAGATAACCATGGCATGAACAAGGATTTTGGCCGAGGAGATAGATAGAAAGGGGCGTATGCGGGCAATGTTGAGGAGAGCGAATCGGCAGGATTTGGCCACAGAGTCAATGTAAGGTTTAAAGGAGAGGTGCGTGTCAAAAATGAAGCCCAAGCTGCGGGCACGGAGAACAGGACGGATGGTGACCCCATCAATGCAGATGGTCAGGTCAGAGGGAGAGGAGGGGGAGGGAGGAAAAATGAGGAGTTCAGTCTTGGCCATGTTGAGCTTGAGTTGGCGTCGGGACATCCAGGCGGAGATATCAGAGAGGCAGTTGACGAGGCGTGAGTGGACAGAAGAGGAGAGAGAGGGGGTAGAAAGATAGAGTTGGGTGTCATCAGCATAGAGATGGTATTGGAATCCGTGGGAGGCAATAATTTTGCCAAGGGACAGGGTGTAAATGGAGAAGAAGAGAGGGCCAAGGACAGAGCCTTGGGGGACCCCAAGGGGGAGGGAGGAGGAGCTCGACTCGGGGAGCGAGACTTTAAAGGAGCGGTCAGAGAGGCAGGAGGAGAACCAGTCAAGGACAGAGCCACGGAGGCCCAAAGAGTAAAGCGAGTGCTATAGGAGCGAGTGGTCGACAGTGTCAAAGGCAGCAGAGAGGTCAAGGAGGACAAGAATGGAGTAGAGGCGCTTAGATTTAGCGAGAAGTAGATCATTGGTGATCTTGGCCAGGACAGTTTCAGTAGAGTGGAGGGGGCGGAAGCCAGATTGGAGAGGGTCCAGGGAGGAGTTGGCAGAGAGGAGTTGTGCCTGCAGTCCATGACTCACCCACTCATCTGTTCCTGTGCCACCAGATATTGACCCAGGACTCCCCTGGGGTGGGTAGGCAGGTGGGCCGGGATGCGTCCTCGGGAAAATCGCCAAGGTGCATCCCAGGCCAAGGGCTGCCCACATGGGTCATGCTGGACCAATGCAGGCCTGCATGGTTGTTTGGGGCCTGAGGAGTGCCGGGCGGGGAGGTGCCCTGCCGCCTGCACATTTGTTTTGACCCATAGTCTGCACTTTTAATGAGCACCAATAGACTTTTCAGCAGAGATTTGGAGTTTACAATAATTCAAAAACTTAACAAAATGCACATGGATTCATGATTTACATCAGAAAATCATAGTTCTGCTTGTTATTAGTCTGGTAAATCTAAACCATTGTCTTTCTATTCAAATCAGAAATAATTCTTTTCTCAGTCTTACTATTTGTTTGTAAACTCTAGGATTGCACCAAAGTGAAAGTATCTAGAAGGTTAAATTATAAATATTTTAAAATACTGATAGGGATTTCCAGAGGGCCCTTACACTGAACACTATAAAGAAACTACCATCCAGTACTCTGAATATTTCTGTCTTTCATTGGCCCTTTTTACATGGGTGACACCCACACATGGATGGGTGCTGCCTGTGTGAATCCCGTGGCAGAGGGGGTGGGGGTGCATGCATGCTTCTGTGCACACCCATCTACACCCACCTCCACCCATCCCACACACATAGAGCAACCAGCAAAAACAGCAGTTGCTCCGTGAGCATTGATAGGTGGAGGTGGGTGTAGATGGGTGTGCACCCGTCTACATCCTCCCCCCACCCACCGTACTGCTTCTTGTCATCCATTCTTTCTTTTTCTCATTATTTCTTTTCTCAAAACAGTGCATTAAGTTGGCTTCGTAGCGCTACATTACCAACATGGTTCAGCCTGTTAACCTGAGTCACCGCTGTTCATTCAAGATGTGACTTTAAATCTGTTTTCTTTTGTGAAACGTTTTTCACTGGAGATAATCTTCAGTATCACTATTGTAGCACATCATTCTTTAAAATCATAGGGTTGGCAGTGACCACAAGGGTCATCCAATCCTGCCCCTTGCTCTAACGTAGGATGCCCTAGATCTACAGCATCACAAACAGATGCTTGTCATCCATCCAGTTTTTGAAACTATTCCATAATCAAGAAACCTTTGGTTTACAAGAAGAGTTTAGGCTCTTGCAAATTCAATCATGCTGTAAAAAGCATGGAAATTGCAAGTTGAGGCATGTAAGCAGTAAGACGTTGTACAGGCTCACATATTGTGCTTGATTCCAACTTGGCCTCCATGCACCCACACTTTGCATTGATCTTTCAGTCCCAATCCTCTTCCTTTGTAGATTGGAGGCAACACTGAATCTGGGGGATGGCGAGGGTGAGGGGTCCCCAGATAGCAGCAAATGCAGCAGAGTCTGTCGTCAGTCATGACCCCCAACCACCAGTGGATCCCAGCCCACAGTTTGGGAGTCTATGCCTGAGCTCCACAGTGGCTGAAGGAGCAAGGGGGTACAAGAGGCCTCCTGTGGCCCAGCTTGGGGGAGTTCTCTAGGGACGTTGGGGGGGGGGGCAGGGAGACTACAGTCAGAATTGTTGGAAAGGACAAGCAGCACCACTGTATCTTAAAAAAAAGTTTTGCTGGATCCTTTTCCCATCCTTTTACCTGCTTACGTGGCCTCCTTCCTGTCCCAGTGATGAACCAAGCAGAACCTGGACAGCCTAATGAGTGTCAAACCCACCAACATCTGTAACCTGGACAACTTCGCTGACAGTGAAAAGGAGGAGGATAAAAGCAGGGGAACCAGGAGGAGGGGACAGGTCAGGGGGCAGCTCTCAAAGGTGGGTGCATCTTCTCATCTGCACACTCTACCCAATGTTTTCCCATCTGCAGCCCCTGCTCTCCCAGCCCTGAGTTCCCGTTAGCTCTCTCGCTGACCCTCAATCCCCACCCACAGCCCCTGCTCCTAGAGCCCTGAGCTCCCGCTAGCTCTCTC
>QEPC01005805.1:8369712-8388196 GCA_003113815.1 Sphenodon punctatus | reverse complement strand
GACCCTGGCTGGCACGTGCAAATCCTGCCCTCCTTGGGGCACTAGGGATGGCAACTGGAAAGACCCTCGCTGGCACGTGCAAATCCTGCCCTCCTTGGGGCTCTATGGATGGCAACTGGAAAGACCCTGACTGGCACGTGCAAATCCTGCCCTTATTTGGGGGTGTGTAGGGATGGCAACTGGAGAGTGGAGACCCTTGCTAGCCTGGCACATGTTTGGGTGGCGGTGCTCATGCCTGACTGCTGGAAGAGCCCCCCACGCTACAGCACCCTCTCTCTCTGTGGCAGACATCCGCTGCCACCCTCTGATGCCCACTGTTTGTGCCTGACTGCCAGTGCTCACCACCCATATACCCACCCGCATGCCAGTGAGCTCGCTCTAAAGGATAGTTAGTATTCTTCTTGTCCTCAAAGTAAAAAAAAAGTTTACAAACCTGGCAGGGGTGGCAGCACCGCCTGTGCCCACCGGCTCTTGCTCCTCCTCCTCCACCACCGAAGGTCCAGCAGCGGCAGGAACCTCTTCCACCTTGGCCTTCCCCAAGGCCCGATGCTTAATTTGCACCCTCTTCATTTTTTTTTTCCAAACAAACATTCACACAGTCAAACAGCAAAGAGTCACCCACACCAACTCACCAACCAGCCAAACCAACACAGTCAAACCAACACACAACAGAGCCCAAACACACCAAAACAGAACCAAACACCCAGCCAGCCACACACACATGCTCTCTCCCCACACAAGCTCCGCACGCACTCTAATTTCCGGTTTCCAGCTTCCGACGTGATCACGGGACCACGCAATAGCTAGACTGAAACCGAAACTGATTGCCGAGCAGCCAAACCAAACTAAACACCACCGAACCAAACGACCGAACCTGAACTCGGCGACCGAACCGAATGACTGAACCTGAACTCAGCAACCAAACCGAATGACCGAACGACCAAACTTCCGAACCACTATCTGTTCACACATCCCTAATTGGGACTAGCCTTCCATTTCTTAAAGGATGCCTATTTGGCTCTAATAGCCTCCTTCTCCTCCCCATTTAACCACAGTGGAAGATGTTTGGTCTTCCTGCTTCCTTTTTTAACTTGCGGGATGCATTTAATCTGGGCTTCCAGAAGGATGCTTTTAAACAGTCTCCACACCTCTTGCAAACCTGTAGCCCTTGCGACTGGGCTTTTTAGTTTCTTTTTAAATAATTTCCTCATTTTGTCATAGTCTCCCTTTTTAAAGTTAAATGCTACTGCTGTACTTTTCTTTATCTTTCTCCCTACAGAAATTATGTCAAGTGTGATCATATTATGATCGCTATTGCCTAGTGGCTCTGCCACAGTTACTCCTTGCACCAGGTCCTGCATGCCACTCAGGACTAGATCTAGAACAGCTCCTCCTCTTCATTGGTTCTAGAACCAGCTGCTCTAGGAAGCAGTCATTTAGGGCATCCAGAAAATTGACCTCCATGTCCTGCCCCGAGGAAACATTCCCCCCATCAATATTAGGGTAATTGAAGTCACCCATTATTATTATGTTGCTGACTTTAGTAACCTGTCTAATGTCTTTTAGCATTGCTTTATCAGTTTCTCCATCCTGGTCACGGGGACGATAGTATAGCCCTACTGCGATACTCTTCCCCTTTATACCTGGAATTTCTATCCATAGAGATTCTAGGGAACAGTTTGCATCCTTAAAATTTTTAATTGTGCTAGAAGTGTTGTCCTTGCTGCCTGCAGGACTGTCCTGGATCTGGCGTGTCCAGGAGCCTGAAGAGTGTGCTTACTTCCCTAGTGAGAGGCTCTTCACTAAAACAGGTTTTATTGTATTGTTTGCCATTTCTAGACTATACTATTCTGTTTGGAAATAAATGAGCACTGGTGACCAAAAACCAGGGTGTCAGTGGTGTGTTTGCCCCTGATCCAGTAACTACTTGCCCTAGAGCAGGGTCAATGCAGATTGTTTCAGGCCTATGGGGCTGCAGTCCTAGCTTCCCACAGGCCCTTAGAGATTCCTTTAGTTTTGCTGCAGGGTCTACAGGGAGGCCAGCAGGGGGCACAAAGGACAAGACTACAAAGAGAGAAATAAAATAGTATAGATTCTGTATGGAGCTTCGAAAGAAAGATCCCTCCCTGTTGTTGTTATAGCTAGTCTCCAGTGTCTATGGGTGTCTTTAGATGGACCTAGGGGTGGCAACCACAGATCTGCTCCGGTGCCACCCTGCCTGCACTGGGTTTATATGGATCTGGCAGCTGCCGTGGCCCACAATCTGCTCGTGAACACCATAAAGCTGTGGGAGGATCGCCCAATGCTCTAGGCTGCTCTATGGTATTGCCCAGGGCAACCCTCAGCCGAGAGCAGAGCTGCAACCGTTGTCTGCCAAGTAGACAGACTGTAGCTCTGCCTACAGTCAGTGCCCCAAATTCAGGCAGCCCGTTCTGCTAGGCAGTGCTCCAGGATTTTCCGAAGCAACGTTAGGGGGGCTGGAGCCGAGCAGGCGCTGCCTGCTCTGCCCACATCTGGTGGTCTGTATTTACATGGACAGGCTGCCTGGGTGTGAGCTGGAGCAGAACCGTGGGTGCCATCCATTTAAAAGCACCCAACATATAATACTTTGCCTTTGGGTAAAAACAGACATGACGCTAACCACCCTTTAACCACCCTTGGTGGTTATTTATGCATGTTGCAGGGCTGTATTGGTGCCCTATGCAGCCCTGAAACATGCATAAATGATCACCAAGGGTGGTTAGCGTCATGTCTGTTTTCACAATTTGTCAGATCTCATTTTGTTTCTTCTCATTTTGTTTCTTCTCACCCAGGTCTCGATCTTAGCTAGATTTGTTTGTATTCTAATCCTTTTTTTTCTCCCAAACTGTTTGCAGCGCCTACCGATTTTGTGTCACCTGCATATTCGATCAGTCATGTAATTCTCCAAAACATTGGTCTGTCATAAATATTTCTCAACAAATGGACATTGATCACTAGTATTAATTCCATTTTGTCAAAGTACTCAGAAACAGATTGTTTTATAATATGTTCTGATATCTTTCCAGGTGCTGATGTCAGGATGATTCAGTAACAAATGTTGGCGCTGCTGCCTTAACTCTGCCTATTCTCTGTCAGCAATAACAACATAAGAAGTGCCATGGTCCATCAAGCCCACCATCCTGTCTCCAACAGTGGCCACTAGGGATGGGACACTGGGGAGAATACTGGATGTACCGGTATTGGATCTCCCTGGTACCGTATTTACTGGTATCGGCATACTGAATTTTTAACACTGACCACAGTACCAGATTTTTTACATTTCAGCTATTGACTTCAATGGCCGCAATGTAGCGCAGCAAATATTAAAAATCTGGTATGCCGGTACAGGTAAATATCAGATTTATCGGATTAAGCTGATACACCCAAATACCAGCAATATCGGATCTCGGGAGAACCAGAATTCCCACCCCTAGTGGCCACCTTCAGTTGCTTCAGAGAAGTGTACAACAGGTCATAATGGAGTGTTCCATTTCCTGCTGTTCATTACCAGTCCCCAATAGTCAGCACTCAGTCTCATCCCATTACCAGTGCCAGCAGATGAAGAGAAGTTTCATAGGAAAAAGGATATTGTTGCAACATGCCATAAATTGCAAGGAAATTTTGGGAGGTCAGTGCAGAGGTTTCCTATGCCCTGCATTTCAGCACTTTTTACATACTTGTCATGCACAGATGCTTCTTTTGGCAGCTTCAGAGGGGAGACCATGGGCCCAATAGTGAGGAGTCTTGATTTTCCCACTCCCTGTCTTGGGTGGACCAGCCAGCAGAGAGTATGGAAAAAGTCTGAGCCATCACCTCTGCTCCTTGCCCCATCACTGCTTAAGCTATGTGGAGTTGAGGAGACCCATCATCCTAGCCCTGTCCCCATCTGTTTCCCCAAGGGCAGAAGAACATAAGTAGTGCCATGCTGGGTCAGACCAATGGTCCATCAATCCCAGCATCCTGTCTCCAACGGTGGCCATTCTCAGTCACTTTGGAGTAGTATCCAACAGGTCATAATGGAGTGATCCATCCCCTGCTAGCCACTCTCAGCTCCCAACAGTCAGAGATTAGCAGCCCCCAGCCTACTTGACTAATAGCCATTAATGTTGCATAATGGATGCTACTGGCCTTGAGCACATCCCCCCTCCAGCAACAAATTCCACAAGTTAATTGTCCATTGTGAAGGTTTCTGCTGGAACCTGTCGTGGAGTAGGGGCTGCCTGCTGGTGTCTAAGTCTGAGGACAGGAGGATGGGAAGGGCCTTTCAACCAAGACTGAATGGGGGTTAGCAATATCCCTACATGGTAAGGGAGGCAGCAGAGTTGGGAAGAAGCAGGAGGGGTGAGTAGAGGAGGAAGGAAATGAAACAGCTGATCAGGCAAGTGTATGTACACTAAACGGTAGGGGCGGGCGTGCCGGTAAATCCGGTATCCGATAATGCAGGTACTGGGCGTACCGGCATTATCGGATTCAACCCGGTAAATCCGGTCCCGTTACCGGATTCCGGGTACTGGATTTTTTTACATTGCAGCCATTTAAATGAATGGCTGCAATGTAAAAAGTCCCACCAAAAAAGTAAAAAAAAAAACCTCCCCGAGTCCAGGTACCGGATTTAATCCGAGAATCCGGTTCTTTGAGAACCAGAAAACCGGTAAATCCGGTATCCGGTAATTGCCCCGGGGTCCCAACTCTACTAAACGGTACCAAAACCAAGTCTATACAAGCCTTTTACTGTGGAGCAAGGTGCCCCAAGGATAGGCAACTTGTGACTGTTGATAGTGTGAGTGCACAATTTAAAGGTTATTATTAATATTAACCACATTGCAGGCTTTTAAAACACACACACACACACACACACACACACACACACACACACACACACACACGTCAAGACAACTGCACCACAGTATTCTTGACATGAGTTGCTGGTGTTCTTAATCAGTTAGTAACCATTAAACAATAACAAATAAAAATGCTTTAAAAATTATTTGCCTTACCTTGTCTAAATAAGTGTATGCATCAGTCCTTTCTGCTTGAGGACCTCTTAATAATGCCCGATACAGCTTGTCCTCTTCCAATCTGTGGGGAGGGGAGGATTGCTGGAGCAGCAGTGGACACAGGGGAACTGGAGGGGAAGAGCCCCTGCCACCACGTGCCTTTAGGTTGCTTCTGGGGTCCATCATTGGGGTGCCTCTCTCTTGGACTCCTCCTCCTCACTCAGTTGGGTCTATACCTCCTCAGGGCTGTCTTTCTCTCCTGGGTCTACACCTCACTTTCAACTCTGCTCCGCCACTAGCCAGGTTAGCCTGCTCTGATGTCTTCACCACCCCTCCCCTTCTCAGCCAGGTCCCACCACTGCTGCCCAGTCCTCCTTGCCCCATGCATTGTAAGCCGCCCCGAGCTGCCTGTGGCAGGAGGGGCGGGGTAGTAAAAGTTTGAAAAAATAATAAATAATAAATAAATAATAATAATGCCGCTTCAGCCTACCACCCAGTCCTCCTCCTCCCTTGTGCTGTTGATGTTCCTGTGAAGAAGTCACCCCTCTGACAACTTCCTGCCTGCCCAGATGAGTGGGATTATGACTGGGGATGGGAGGAGGACTGGGCTCCTACGTCTGACCATTGTGGGGCTGGGGAAGGGCTGGACCAGGGAAAATATCTGGGGGAGCACATTCCCCCCGTATCCCACCTCCACATCGCCCCTGGCCCCAATGCTGTTTTTAGTGCAGCTACCTCCAGAGAAAAGATTAGCCATGTGTTTGCATTACAGAGCAGTTTGTGTTGACTTTGGGCCAGTTCATCTGTGGTGCCTCTGAGCATGTTGCAACTCACTCCAGCTCAACTTGCACACATGAACAGAACCCTTGGACCTCGGTGACTGGTCCATTGATGCCCTTGTGACCTTTTGGAATGATTGGTTGGCTGGGGCTATTAATCGGGTGACTCCCAGGCATTCTGCTAGTGCAGAATGCCATGGCCCATCTGCTCACTGGGATGGGTCATAAGGAGCACATTATGCCAGTGCTCCGGGCACTGCACTGGCTGTCTATAGTCTTCCAGGCCCAATTCAATGTGCTGGTGCTGATCTATAAAGCCCTAAATGGTCTGGGTCCTATTTATGTGATGGACCACATCACTTCCTGGGCCCCTGCTGTTATCGGGGTAGAATAGTGGAAGAGGAGAAGAGGAACCAAGGATTTTGTGCTCCTTTTTATGGCTGTGCACTGATTGCTAGGGATGGGCGAACGCGGTTTGGAAGTTCGGAGTTCGGACCAAACTTGACCAGTTTGGTCAACCGAACTGAACTTCCGAACCGAACTCAATTTTCGAACCAAACCAAATTTCCGAACTCGGCTCTGTTCGCCCATCCCTAAAAAGATAATATTCTATTTACTTCAATGGGGTTTGAATTTCCGACTTTGTTCGGAAGTTCGGACCAAACTCGAATAGTTCGGTCGACCGAACCGAACTTCCGAACCAAACTGAATTTCCGAACCAAATTTCTGAACTCGATTCTGTTCGCTCATCCCTACTAATTGCAACGCCCCCTTGCTAAGGCTATCTCAGTGTAAGTATCTTAGTGGCCCTATAATACAACAATTCTCCATCAGAAACACATAGAGGCTCACACATCCTATTGGGCTTATAAATATTTGTTGTTTTGTGCTGTGCATTTACTAGAAGTCCAAACAAAAAAGGGGAGGGACAATGGAAGAATTGGGGAGTAGTTAGCTAAGAGTTACAAATGCTCTGTCAGATGCATTTTTTATTATTCTAATTTTTTACAGTGAACGTAAGAATATTTTCCTTGTTTCGTAGTCTGTTTTGATCCTTAGACAGACATTGTTAAAATGAAAACATTTATTATCCAAATTAAAGTGTTATTAAACGGCCCCTCCTTTCTTAGGGAATCAGGTCAATAGCTAAAGGGGTAAAGTGATTTGCAACCATACTATCGTCGCGTTGTGCCTTGGTTTCCCCAAAAGGAAAATGCGCTTAGTGGTCCAGGCCTGACATGATCTGGTCTGGATATAGGGTGCTCTTTTCCAATATGTGGAATTCGAGTTTACACTTTGCTAACAAGCCAGCCAGTTCCGCAAAGTATGGTAAAGACCAATTCATTTATGTAAATGAGGCTATGAGACTTTAAGAATATTCTAAAAATATGAAGCAATAGTTTACTTAAGTTCAAATAAAGACATAGTACAAAAGAAACAGTGTCATTTAAAAGTACATGACTTAGAAAGACATGTCTTGTTCAAAGAACAGCTCTTATTACAAGTTCAAAGACATCTATAAGATATAACATATGCTCTAAGTATTATTGCTATGGTTGATTCAATGCATCATATAGGATATAACATATTACCCAGTCCTTTCCCCATTCTGCCAGATGAAAGAAGTAAGAGAAGCTTCAGGAAAGGAAGCTTTCTGAAAAATCCATTTCTCCTCTCCCTTCTTATAGAATGAAAGATGCTTGGAGGTCAGCTAAAAATGACGTGAGGTCAAAACTGCTGACAGGGAGGGTTTTTCTCAAAATACATAGTAAGAAATTTGTTAATGCATTCTAAAACAGGTTGCTATTATATAAGATAGGATTAACAATGACTAAACTCCAAACAAACAATGCCTTTTCCTGCCCTGCCAGGGAGTCATGTATCGTGAGACTAGTCAACAGAAACTGTTGATTTCTTTAAGAGACAGACTTGATTGTATCCTCTAGTCCAGTATACAGGCTGATATTCCAGCATCTGGTCAAGAGTTCAGTAGAAAGGTCACTATAGAACAGCTCTTTAGGAAGTCATCATACAAAGAGGCTAATTCTGATTTCCAATATATTGAAACACAAATGGTCAAAAATATATGCCTATATACAGGATACATGACACTATTGCCACAATGCAATTGGTTTGTTGTTGTTTTTTAGGTGATTGCTGGTCATACACTTTAATGTTTAATAAATTATCATTCAGGTCTCAGACCTCCACCCATTGAGATTGATGGCAAAACTTCCACTGACTTTAATGGTGGAGGATGTGGTGTCTGGGTGGGTTTGTCCTGTGTGGAGGATTGTCCTGTTTACCAGACCATTTTATGGGTATGGCATATATCCATTTTTTATCATTTCCTTGCTGTGTCCAGATTTTAGCACGCATTGACTATACAATATGTAACAAAAAGGGTCTGTAGAATTATTATTGACATTAGAATTTGTTACTCTCTCCTGATCTCTCCTAGTGAGAGACAGGAAATTGTGACGATGGAAAGTAAATGCTATCAAAATTTGTTCCTCTTGATTCTTCTACTGCCTTAGACCTGTGGTAGCCAGTTTTGACAGACATCTCCAAGCCCCAGCAGAATTTGCATTCTCGGACATTTACCAAAATAATTTCTTCTGGAAAAAGTTGCTTCGTATAATAATTTCTGATGTAAAAATAATATTAAAACATGTAGTTATCAAAATATTCTACTGTTTGAGTAAAGTAAGAACAGGGGGAAATGTAACTGACTATATTCAATAAAGATTTAAATTTGAATGTGCTGTGTTCTATTCCACATTCACAGGAGAGTAGGAAATTGAGTCACTCTTCGTCATCAGAATTTGCTATCTCAGGTCCAAGGAATAAGAACAAGTGAAAATCAGCAAGTTCTGCCGGGTTCTCTTGTCCCAGAATTTACTAATCTGGTAGCAAATTCAGGTGGGGAAGCAGACTCGGACATGTGAGAGGGATAAACCCAGCCATAGAAGAATAAGAAGCTCCAGCTGATATTTTTGGTGAGACACTGCCTCATTCCCAGTAGCTTAGAAAGGTCCAGTTGTAACCACACTCCAAAGCATTGGTGGGGTGATGGGGGCTGATGAAGTGCGAGGCCACAGGGAAGTGCAACACTCTAATGTTGGATATGTGTCCAGATTGCTCTAATTCAGTCCTGGAAATATCATAACAAAACCTGCACTATGGAATGCATCCTAAAAGGGCATTACAGTCAGCAGGAATTTTCCCACTGAATATAATGGTCTTTGGAGCAGGCCCACAGCAAAAGAAAGCTACGTGGCTGCCAACAGAATTAATGTCATGTCAACAATGCTAGCAGCAAAATGTCACCCACATATTTCACCATTGACAGTGGTGATAAGAAAGGAGGATCTAAGAGGGTTTGTTTTCCCAGACCAGACAATATTTTTCATGTCACAAACAAGCAGCAGGAGATAACAAGAAGATAGTTCAGTGAAATGTGTATGTCCTTGAACACCAAAGAGCTCTGTCTGACAGTTGCTTTGGCATTCACCCAAGCTGTCTGACCTCTCCTGGAGATTCATTCATTCATTCCCAATGCTAGTGCTTGTTGGACTCACAAAGTGTCTTTTGAGGAAGTTCATTTCACCACTCCTACTGACCTACCAAAGCATTCTCATGTAGAGTGTGGCGCAGATAGAAAATGATTCCTTGGATGATGTTGCTTTGATAGAACAAGTTAAATTACTAGTCTGTAACAATATGTACACAGAAGTCTTGTACTTCATAGTCAACACATTTCATGAAAAACCTCTCACAAGTAGGATCCATTTTGTAACAGTTATACTCTAGAATTATTTGTGGGTTATTCCTGGTTTTTTAACTTGCTCACTAGCCATTTGAGACTCATTTTGGAAATAACAAGAACATACAAAGAAGTGACTCATATCATGATTATGAATATGGTGTTTTCAGTGTTCAAAGTGCTTTGCACTATTTATTGAGTTCACACCCACCCTGGGAGGTGGATCACTATTATTCCCATTTTACAGATAGAGAATAGATGCTGAGAGAGAGCGACTTGCCCAAGACCACACAGCAAGTTCATGGCTAAGACAGAATTTGAACCCTGGCCTTGTAGTTCCAAAGTCCACCTTATCCACCAGACTACTCATAATGCCATCATTTCTCATGATACCACATCCTGATGATTGTGATTATGTTTGTTTTGTCTCTTCCCTTAGGACAAGCACAAAAGAGGGAGAGAAAGATGGCCAAATTGACAGAGTCAATGAGTGAGTACGAATAGGAAGTTCAACTATTTCTTTTTCAGATTGTTCCTATTTCATCATAGAATAGCACAAAAAGAGAAACTATTTTCTGAGGACAGAGGTCTCATCCATGCCCTATAATCAGAGGTGGGGAACCTCAGCTTGTAGAACAAATGTGGCTCATGTCTGGTTCTATTTGGACCCTTCCAAAATCACGAATCCAGCCTCGACCCTTAAGCAATGAAGGGGTGAACTTAGAGGGAAAGCTGCTGACATAAGGATACATATTTAAGAGTAGGAATTGGATCCACAGACCAGATCCATGATCTGGACCATCCCCTCTCTTCTTCTCCTCCTGCCCTGAGTGCCCCCACAAGCATGTGGTTGCAATCTACCACAGTGGGTGTCTTCAGATGGACACAGAACCCCCATGCCCACCTGCTTCCAGCCGTACCTGGGTCCGCTTTAGACAGACCCAGCGGTTTCCCATCCCCAGGCTGAAATCCACCCATGCGGCACACACACACACACATGCACCATAGAGTTGCAGCCACTCAGTTGATGCTCTAGGTTGGTAGCTGGCACCACACCTCCATGGTGCTGACCAGGGCAACAGCTGGCTGGGTGCGGAGCTGCAGCATGGTTCCACCCAACAGACCACAGTTCCACTTCTGGCCGGTGCCCCAAGTCCAGCCAGGATTTTCCAGTTCCAGGATTTTCAGAGCACTGTCAGTGGGGCTGCCCCGGAGCAGGCACAACCTGCTCTGCTTGCACATCTGGCAAGGCACCTTTACACGACAACCCAGGGGTGAATCAGGCTGGCATGGAAAAATCTGGAGCTGCCATCCATCTAAAAGCACCCAGCATGCTTTCCCCACATCTCTTTATGGTGTCCCTGTTTTTCTGCAAGCCATACCTGCAGCCTCTTGGATTAAGCACAAATATGAAAAATTTGCATTTGGAGAGTAGGGGTTAGTGTGGCCCACCACTCTAGTAGCTATTTTTAGATCGTCATCCTGGCATCAGACATTCCCCACCCCTTCCCAAGTTGACTTCTGCCGCCTTGATTTGAATCATTTTTTTTTTCCTTTCATTTTTTTTTTCCTTTCACAAAAGTTGAAAGTTCCCTATTCTCCACACCCCACCAGCCCCACATATGTATTGATTCAATGAATACATTTATTTGAGTTTGGTGTCCATGCCCACCAAAACTCATACATTTATGCTTAGGGTTAGACATATACATTGTTTCCCTAAAGTCAATCCATGAAATTCTAGTTCTGGTGAAATCAGTGGGAATTTTACACACATGCAAAAAGTTAAATGCATACATTGGTGTGAGACTCCTCACACATTTACATTCTGTATAATTCCAGAAATTTCAGTGGGATCACCAAGAGTGAAAGTCTGCCTAAGAATTCCCTTATATGGATCATGCCTCTGATGGGGAAAAGTGATTGTCATCAGTCTCATAGGATTCCAATATGTGTTCAGTATTTTGAATAGGGCTCTTCTTTGGGGTTTGTTCTATAAATTTTAGGGTGTAGTTGACATAAGCATCTGTTTCTTGTGAACCAAGAGGGATCAGGCCCAACTTCAGGACTAGATGAAATAAATCTAGGATGGAATTGGGTGAAATAAAGGAGAAAAGCAGGTAAGTGGCGAATTCTATACCTATATGGATGGGTTTTGTAAGTTCTACCATTTTTGTGTACACAGTTGCTTGTGCAACTGATGTATGTACACAAAAATAGAAGCCCTTGGAAAATTTGACTTCATCTCTTCCTATTATACAAGACTAGAGGTCCTCTCTATCAGAATAGCCAGTGAATACTGAGTCTTGAGAAGCTTCTTAGCTCCATAATGAAATGAACACAATCTCGGGTAAAAAAAATGTATACCGATTTCATGTGTGTCATTGAGTTAATCAGAAATTGTGATGCCATAACTAAGCACAGATTTTCTCTTTTAAAAGACTAATTTGTATAAATTTTACAAGCCTTTAGAAAAGTAATTCAATTGAAACATCAGTCTGTGCTCCAGGAGGTTTAGCTCTGTTTCTCCGTTTCAGTATGTTAAGTTCAAGCTGTTCACCTTTCATCAGGATATTAATTTGTACTGAAAACAATTTAGTTTGTTGACAGTATAATAATTACAGAACGCCATGTACTTCAGATACCATAATATCAGTATCTTTAGTTTTTATATGATGTATTTGTATACTCTCTTGATTTTTTTTTTTTCCCAGGAAAGGAAGGTCCTTTTCAGGACTGGATGAAACTAATTCCAAATAATAGTTTTGCAATGAATGTTCAAACAATGAAGTGAATAGCATATTCCATTAAATGGAACATGAATCACTGTTGATTTTTGACCCTGGCGTACATTATTGTGATGGAGTTCTTTTCAGGATTAACTATTTCTCACTCTTTGGTCTGACTTAATACAAGCAAATATTTTAGGTGAAACACAGGCTATTGTTTCTTTTCAAATAGAGATTAGTCTGATGGATAAAATGAAAAGTCAAGAAATGAAAGTACACTGGCATTGTAATAAAACAAAAACAGTGATCATGTTTTATGAAGAGAATGAGTCTAAAATTGGAATTTATTCTATAATAAAGCTATGGGCTCCATTGTTTCTGTACAAATACAAGAAGTCCTAACAGGAGAGAAGAACTGGAGTGGGGATGGGGACTTTAATGAAAAATATTGCAGCAGGGAGAAATCTAAGACTTGGCTCAGCCAAAGAACTGACTACAGAATGTGCACTGTGACAGAGCAGAGGCTCATATGAGCACTGACCCTTTCAGAGGCCAACACTGGGCCATAGAGGCACACCTGTGCAGGACATGGGCAAGCTAGCCCAGACATGAAAAGCCTCTGACTCGCTCAGTCAGCGGTGTGGAGACTGCTGATTGCGGAAGCTGCTTGGAGAATCAGGAGCGACAGCAGGGCTCTGTGGGTTGGAACCAAGAGCCAAGAGGGCTGGTATGAGCTGGGAGCTCTACATGGACTGTGTGATAAGATACTATGAACTGAAACTTGGGGTGGGCCGTGGCTTGGGTGGTAGAGCACATACTTTGCATGTATAAGGTCCCAAATTCAATCCCTGGCATCTCCGATTCAGGATCTCTGGTAGCACACCTGGGTGAGACCTCTGCTGGAGACCCCAGAGAGCCAGACCTGAAATCCTGCTGCCATAGTTACTCAGCTAAGTTGGACCATTGGTCTGACTCAGTTAGGCAGCTCCTTATAACCTTGTATATATGGTGGAGGAACGTTGCACTGAAAATAAATGGACACTGAGCTAATTCTTGGTGTGGACCTGGTTACTTGGGGTCTGATTCTGAGGGGAACAGTCAGGGTCCATGCTGTTACATGCAGGTTATAGGTTGATGTGGTAAGTTAATGATGCCTCTTCCTTGTGGGGAGGAGGGCAGTTGCTCTTTTTCCTGATCTCTAGAACTAGAATCAATTTTGTTTGGCTGCAGCTTTGTTCCCCTGTAACCAGGCACTAATGTTTGGATGAAATTGAGGCAGGAGGAGCCTATGTGTAGTTGGAGGCCATCTCTGCTCCAAGAGTAGTGAGTAGTATAGTTACATGGGGATGGTGCCTCTGGGACACCATCTCTGGGTGAAAATAAACGTGCAGCCAGCATGCCAGTTACACACTCCAGGAGGGGAGGTCAGGGCACACAATAAACAGGTGCCCAACCGGGCCAGCCAGTGAGCCCTCCCCAACCCTCCCGCAAGTGTGGGAATGGAACAAACATGCAGTGGCACCCCCCACCCCAACCCCACCACCATGACAAGGAGCCATGGCAGCCACTCATGTGGCCAGCCACGTGAGCCTGCTATGGCCTGCATTGACCTACCTGGGCAGTCCTTGGGCTGTGGGATTGGGTTTGGGTGACCACATCCAGGCCAGCTGCCTAGTCACCTGGGCAGGGGCAGCATGGGCCCACATCTGATAGCTCATTCATAAATGTGACAGGGAGTCCCTAGTAGAGGTGGGCCACAGAGGACCCCATCACATTTATTATCACTCTCTCTCTCTCTCTCTCACTCTCTCTCTCTCTGTGCGTCTCTTTTAGGGGGAATTATCTCAGTGTTTGGGTTAGTCCCCACAACTAGATTCCACCCTCAGCACTGGAGACAACTCCCACCACAAGGCTGCTCTGCCCAAGGTCCCTCCACTTTCACAAACATCAGTCAATTGCCAGAGTTTCTGGGCCAGCTACTTTTATTTTCCTACAATGGAGCAGGGCCATGTGTGACAGCATAGTCTTAAAGGAGCTACAGCCTGCTCTGTTACAATAGTGCAGAGGTGGGGAACCCACAGCCTAATGGCCAAATCTAGCCTGGGGCTGTTCTTTATTTGACCCCTTTTCAATTTCTGGATCTGGCCCATGAATTCAGCCTCTCGCCTAAAGCATTGCGGGAACATGCTTATGGGTAAGGGAGCAGAAATAAGGGCATCCTCACTGGAGGATAGCTGATGGATCCATTTCAGGGATTCATGATCTGGACCCTATCCTTCCTTCCCCCATCGTGAGCATAACCCTTAGCTGCCCGCCCCCACAATTCCTATCCAGTTGTTAAGAACAGAATTATTGGGTATACCGATAATCATGACATAATAGGGAAGAGTCAACATGGTCCACCTGGGCCAGGGACTCCACATCACGTTTATCAATAGGCTGCCATATATCTGCTGCCCTGGCCCAGGTAGGTGGCTGCTTGACTGGATGTGGTCCCCCGGAAGATTCCGGGCCAGCAGCCCAGGCCAAGGGCCACCCAGGCAGCCCAAGATGGGCCATAGTGGGCCTGTACATCTGCCCTCCTGGGGATTGGGGACTTCCACAACAGGTAGTCATGGCTGCCTGCGATTGGCCACAATGGCTGCCTGTGATGGCAGGGGCTGGGGCTCAGGGGGTGGGGCTCTGGGGGTGCACCAGGAGCAAGGCCACCTAGCCATGTGTTTGTACCTTTCCCCTCCCTGATAGGGGGTTCACGGGGTAAAGTTCACCAGCTGGCCAGGTCGGGCACGCATGTGTTGTGTGCCCCGACTTGACCCTGCCAGAGTCGGACCCCCTTCCGGAGCATGTAGCCAGTGCACCAACTGAATGTTTATTTTAACCCTTAGTTTTAACATTTCCTTTCACCTTTAGATATTATATAAAAGGAAAAATGGACTAAACACCAGTACTCATTGTGTTAATAAATGAGCCTTAAAAGTAGGGACCCATAATTACTTCATTTTCCACATGGGTAGAAATGGAAAAATGCACTGAATGCAGGTCCCTGTTTAACAGTAATGAACAAAAAGCACAGAATCAAAGAAATTAGAGATGGAAAAGAGAGCTCTTGGATTATCCAGCACCTCTCCCTTGCCACTCTGGAATTGTACCTGCGCAATGATTAAGGAGAGGCGAGCGTGCTCTGTGTACCCCAAAGTCACATCATCTGTGCTCCCAAACTCAAGGCCGTAAGTGCCATTCTGTGTCAGATCAATAGTGCATCCATCCCAGCATCCTGTCTCTGAGGGTATTTTTAAACAAGCAAGGCTTGAGGAGGGGCATGGCCACTGAGTGGCACAGCTGTGGAGTACCCCATGCACGTGGAGTGGGGAGGGATTCTAACAGGCGGCTCCCAAGGTGGTCACCACACCCACGCAGGCAGCCTCCATGACCCCCACCACCACAAACCAACCCTGCAAACAACTCACATGGGCAGCTGTTCCCCCTCCCTCCCGCGTAGCGGCACCTCCACCCCAAGCCCCACCCAACTGCTCATCCTCTGCCATGACACAAAGCCACGGACACCATAGAAACAGGAAACCGCAGCAGCCAGTAACCCCTTCCTGCCCAAGAGCCGGTGCAGCCGCTACAGCTGCTGGCCATCCTGGGCAACAACGGAGGTGCATACTGAGGTGGGGGGACACTGCTGTCCTCCATGGTGTTGGCTCTTCTCTCATGCATCGGCGGGGGGAATATGTTGTGCTTTGAGGTACCATTGTGTTGTATGTCACATGTGTGTGCTTTAAGAACTCCCCAAAGAGCTCTTGGCAGCGCTGTGGGTGGGACCCCGGAGGAAGACGGCTATGGACCTGCCTACTTGCATGGGTGGGCATCTCGGTTCATACGGGCAGAGGATGCATGGGCACCTGTCTCCAAACACTTTTTTTGGCTTGCCCCACATGGCGTGCTCCAGATTTCTTGGCAGAGCCCCATGAGTGTGTACTGCATGGCTGACAGGAGTGCAAATCCCCACGCACCTCCTTCAAACAAGCAGTTGGATGCATGGTTAACGAATGGCCATGCATGGAAGCATTAAAAACATCCTGAGAGTGGCTAGGTTTGGCTGCTTCAGACAAGTGTGCACCAGGTCAAAGTAGGTTGAAACTTTTAATGTTTAATTCATCCACACTTTAAAAGTTTCAAGTGATGAGTGTTCCCCAACCAGGCTCCAAAGAGAGACTATTCCACAGTTTAATATCACACTAACATTCGTAAGAACATAACTAGTGCCATGCTGAGTCAGACCAATACTCCATCAAGCCCAGCATCCTGTCCTCCGACAGTGGCCAATCTTGATCGCATGGGAGAAAAAACAACAGTCACAATGGGCAATCCATTCCCTGTTGTTCACTCCCAGCTTCTGACAGTAAGAAGTTCATCCCATAAGCTACTTGGTTAATAGCCATTAATGGACCTACTCTCCAAGAACTTATCCAGTCCTTTTTTAAACCCAGCCATACTACTGGCCTTGACAACATCCTCTGGCAACAAATTCCATACGTTAATTAAGCATTGAGTGAAAAGTACTTCCTTTTATTTGTTTTAAATCTGTAAGCAGCTAGTTTCATGGAGTGTCTCCTAGTTCTAGTAATATTTGAGAGGGTAAATAACCATTCCCCTATCTACTTGTTTCACACCACTCAAGATTTTATAAACCACTATCATGTCCCCTCACTCTTCTCTTCTCTAAGCTGAAGAGACCCAGCTTGTAAAGCCTCTCTTTGTACAGAAGTCGTTCCATACCATTTATCATTCTCGTTGCCCTTCTCTTTACCTTTTCTAATTCAGCTATGTCTTTTTTTGAGATGGGGTGACCAGAACCGCACACAATATTCCAGGTGCGGTTGCACCATTGATTTGTATAGAGGCATTATGACATCCTCAGTTTTATTCTCTATCCCTTTGCGAATAACTCCTAAAATTCTGCTTGCTTTTTTGACTGCTGCTGCACACTGAGCTGAGAATTTCAGTGTCTTGTCCACAATCACTCCCAGATCCTTTTCTTGAGTGGTAACTCCTAGTTTAGTACTCAGCATTGTGTACTTATAGTCTGGATTATTTTTCCATATGTGCATCACTTTGCACTTGTCCACGTTAAATCTCATTTGCCATTTAGATGCCCAGGCACCCAGTCTCATAAGATCCTGTTGCAGTTCTTCACAGTCTGCTCGTGTTATAACTACTTTGAATAACTTGGTGTAATCTGCAGATTTGATCACCTCACTCTTAACACCCTTTCCCAGCTCATTAATGAATACATTAAACAGCACCAGTCCCAATACAGATCCCTGGGGCACACCACTTTTTACATCTCTCCATTGTGAAAACTGACCACTTAGTCCTACTCTTTGCTTCCTATCCTTTAACCAGTTACCGATCAATAGTAAGACACTACTTCCTATCCCATGACTTTTTAATTTTCTCAAGAGCCTTTTATATGGGACCTTGTCAAATGCTTTCTGGGAAATCCAGGTACACTATATTTACTGGGTCTCCCTTGTCCACATGCTTAATTACACCCTCAAAGAATTCCAACAGATTACACAGCCGTAGGCGGAAGCAACCAAGTATTGCCATCCAGTGTCTTGGATGTCATCCTTTACTGTGTTCACAGGTGGCCAGGAGAACAAATTATAAATGTTATAAAACTGGGCCAAAGCTCAGTCTAAGAGAGACAACAGAGGGGGCAGAAGCTAGGGATAATTCCTGCTGTATAGAGGGCCAAGCAGTGGGTAATCTGTAGGGGTGGGAAGTCCGGATTATCCGGTATCCGATACTGCTGGTATTTTGCTGTACCGGCAGTATTGGATTAATCCGGATATTGGGGGTACCGGTATCGGTTCCCCGTGCCGGATTGTTTTATATTGCGGCCATTGAAATGAATGGCCGCAATGTAAAAAAAGAAAGAAAAAAAACCCAACCACTTTTCCGTCCCCCGTCCAGGCTGCACGGGTGGAAGAGGGGACACCCCCCCGCCCACCCTGCCCAGCCTGGATTTTTTTTAAAAAAAAATTCCCCCGAAGTCTCTGGCTCCGGGCCGCCGCCAGTGACCCAGAGCCCGCACCAGCAGGTAGGTACTAGGGTGATCCCTGGGGTGGGGGGTGGTTTAACACACACCTCACCCCAGGGATCACCCTACCCCCCACCCAAGGA
>QEPC01005805.1:8316835-8369612 GCA_003113815.1 Sphenodon punctatus | reverse complement strand
CGCCCAAAGCGCCTAAGGTAGGCAATTCTTGGGTGGGGGGTAGGGTGATCCCTGGGGTGGGGTGTGTGTTAAACCACCCCCCACCCCAGGGATCACCCTAGTACCTACCTGCTGGTGTGGGCTCTGGGTCGCCGGTGGCAGCCCGGAGCCAGTGACTTCGGGGGA
This sequence comes from Sphenodon punctatus, assembly GCA_003113815.1. Lineage (NCBI taxonomy): Eukaryota > Metazoa > Chordata > Lepidosauria > Sphenodontia > Sphenodontidae > Sphenodon > Sphenodon punctatus. The sequence continues at coordinate 8,369,447 of QEPC01005805.1, read as the reverse complement.
AATTTTTTATTTTTTTAAATCCAGGTTGGGCAGGCTGGGTGGGGGGGTGTCCCCTCTTCCACCAGCACAGTCTGGGAGAGGGAGGGATTGTTTTTCCCCCCCCCATTGATTTCAATGGGGACACTGACAGTTTCCCATTGAAATCAATGGAATAGATCCGGCACCGGTAAACCGGTTTTAATCCGGTAAACCGTTTTTTTGCAAACCGTTAACCGGTAAAACCGGTAGCTGGTTTTTTGCCAGATGTCCCATCCCTAGTAAACTGTAGTGAAAGGCAGAAGCTAAGTGAAAGTTCTGCCTACAGACAGACTAAAGCTGAAAGGCTCAGAAGACAAGCTATCTCAGCATTAAGGTAAAGGCTATGAGAAGTCAGAAGGTATGTGCCTGGCTGTCAGTGTCCAGGCTTTGCGGAATCTGACCAAGCCAAAAGGTGTTGACTGACTAGGAGACTATGAATACAAGGCATTGAGATACTGTATTCTGAGTTATAGACATTGGGCGCAATCCCACCTCCGCGGGTGTTGCCGTGCCAGGGGTGCGCACAGTTTGCATGCACATATGCCCACGTGAGATGCCTGTGCTGAGTGCGCCAGTCTGCAGGGCTTGGGATCAGTCCTTGTGTATGATGGAGACTTATGTGGAACTGTGATTAAAAGACACATGAGCTAATTCCCAGAAGAGTGAGCACCTTTGTGGGGCTGATCCTGCTCATCCCAGGCTATCCCATCCTTGCCATATAAGTGGTAGAGAATGCAGGCAACCCTGATAGTTGGCCACCAAGCCATCTAGGAAAAAGGGGTTTGACCTAGAGTGGGATGAGTTGGCCATTGAGTGGACGATTGCACCCAGAGATTAGTGAGTGGAGAAAGCAAGAGACATTGGCAGAGGATTGCACACAGAAACAGCATGAGAAAGTGAGAGAGGCAGGAGGACTGCGCCCGGAAGCTCACCCAGCGAATGGGAGCTTTTAGGGATGGGCGAACGCAGTTCAGAAGTTCGGTGTTCAGCCCGAACTCGACCTGTTCGGATGATCGAATCCGAACACGAACTGACCGAACGGAACTAGATTCTGAACGTCGAAATGACCGAACAGTTTGATCAGTTCGGATCGCGTTCGGGTGACAAAAACGTGTCACTGGAAAATGTGACAGGGAGGGGGAGTCAGCTGAGGAACAGACTTCCAGGCACCGGGGGTGGAGAGGCTTGGAGTATCAGCCAGCCTGCCCAATCATCATTCCTTTTTGCCTCAGACCACTGGCTTTGCAGTCTGCGATTGGCCATGGGCTAGGCTGCACAGAGCCAATGGGGCTTGCGGTGAGGTGGATGCAGCAAGAAACAAAACTGTCTGCCTCCCCCTTCCCAACACCTTCTGAGCTAGTCACTGTTCCTGAACAGCAGGCGTTTCAGAAGGCTCCCTCTCTCCCAGCAGTTTTTGTTCCTTCCTATTCTTAATCCATTGCCATCCTCCTCCTATTTCACCCATCCAACCCATTTACCTCCATATTATCGTTTATTTAGATTATATTAAATAGATTTAGGTGTTATTTTTTGTTTTTACCCCTCCCTGTGTTCCCTGTGTTCAATCTTCCTTCCTCCCACCCCCCTCCATTGAATCCTTTCCCTCTCCCTCTTATTCCATCCCTGATTATTCCCTTCCCCTGTTTTATGTCTGGGATTTATTTAGAGTAGGATTATTATTAGATTGATTTTCATTTTAGTTTTGTACCCCTCCCTGTGTTCTTTGTGTTTCCCCCTGTGTAATATTGTATATATAGATAGATAGTTATTAGATAGATAGTTACTAGATAGTTATACATAGTAGTTAGCTTAGTTATAGAGATAGATAGAGATACAGTGTGTTTGTAGAACAAGGCCTTTGTAGTTAATTATTAGGATATTCCATTTAGTTCAATAGGTTTTAGAATAGTTAATAGCAGTTAGATTTAGTGTAGAGATAGATAGATATAAAAAAAAAAAAGAAACAGCCACTCCAGCCCCAAGACCCACCATCAGGGTTCTGGGGCCAAGTTACAGGCAGGGAGGGCTGTGGCCAATATGTATCTAGAAGCTGATAGTCTAGCCCCAGGACCCACCGTCATGAGTCGGGCCATCATTTCTCGCACGGAGGCGATGTCATTCCACCGCATCAAGAAACAGCCACTCCAGCCCCAGGACCCACTGTCAGACTTCTGGGGTCAAGTTACAGGCAGGGCGGGCTGTGGGCAATATCTAGAAGCTGCCACTCTAGCCCCAGGACCCACCGTCATGGGTCTGGGGCCATCGTTCCTCGCACAGAGGCGATATCATTCCACCGCATCAAGAAACAGCCACTCCAGCCCCAGGACCCACCATCAGGGTTCTGGGGCTTATGTTACAAGCAGGGAGGGCTGTGGCCAATATCTAGAAGCTGCCACTCTAGCCCCAGGACCAAACATCAGGGGTCTGGGGCCATCATTCCTCACACAGAGAACCTTTTTCAGAATGGCTAAACCAAACGGCCAAACCAGACCGAACCGAACAGCTGAACCTGAACCGTGATCTGTTCGCCCATCCCTAGGAGTTTTTAGATGGATGGCCTGACCCAGTGCTGGCTATACCAGCCTGCTTCTTCCATGGATTCAACCAGCAAATACAATAAAATAACAATAAAACATCTTAAAATAGCCATATAATAAAATCCATACAATAGAGCAATCAAAGTGTGCAAAAAGATATATATAAAAAAAAACACCCACCCCTAGACTTCCCCCCAACCATCCCCTCCACCAAAGGCCTGGCGGAAGAGCCATGTCTTACATTGACGCTGGAAAGCAAGGAGATTTTGTTTGAGACGGACACCCACTGGAAGCGAGTTCCATAGCGCCAGCACAGCCTCCAAGAACGCCCGCCTTTCAGTCCCCACCTGCCTATATCGTGGAACCTCCAGGAGGGTGCCTCCCAATGACTTCAGAAGCCAACCCGGAGCCCAGGAAGTGAGGTGATCCCTCAGATAGCTAGGGCCCAGGCTGCTTAGGGCTTTTTAGGTAAACATCAGCACGTTGAATCAGGCCCTGAAGACTATGGGTAGCCAGTGCAGAGCACTGGTGTGATGTGCTCCTGGCAACCCATTCCCATAAACAGATGAGCCGCTGCATTCTGCACCAGCGGAAATCTCCAGACCATCACCATGGGCAGCCCCGTGTAGAGGGCATTACAGTAATCCAGTCTTACGGTGACAAATGCATGGATGATGGTGGCGAGATCAGAATCCAATATGTATGGATGGAGCCACCTCATCAAATGTAACTGGCAAAAAGTACCCCATGCCACAGCCAACAGCTGGACATTCATGCGCAGCTGTGGATCCAGGAGCACCCCTAGGCTCCAAACGTGAGATGCCAACACTGGGTGGACTCCATCAGTGAAGGGGGATCCCCCCCTCACCCAGATCACTGATCCCACCAATGAGCACCACCTCTTTCTTGTCAGGATTCAGCTTGAGTCAACTAGTCCTCATCCAGTCCCCGACAGCTGCCAAACCAGGGAAGGACTGAGACTTCCCCAACACTGGGGAAGGACTGAGACTGCAGAGCCTAGACCAGATGAAAAGGAGAGGTACAGCTAAGTATCATCAGCATACTGATGACAACGTACCCCGCATCGATGCACAACCTCCCCCAGTGGCTGCATATACACACTGAACAAGAGAGAGGACAGAATGGAACCTTGTAGGACCCCACACAGGAGACCCCCAAGAGGAAGAAGTACACTCCCCTAGGACCACCAGCTGAGATCTATCACCCAGAAAAGAACAGAACCACTGCAAAACCATCCTGTTCACCCCAGCAAGGTCCCGTAGTCAAGTCACCAGCACCTCATGGTTCACTGTGTCAAAACCCACCAACAGATCAAATAAAACCAGCAGGGTCAAACATCCCTTATCCAGCTACACACGTAGGTCATCAACCAAGACCACAGGCGCAGTCTCAGTGCCATAACCTGGATGAAAGTCTGACTGCGAGGGATCCAGAAAACTGATTCAGTCTATATGCGCCTGCAACTGACGGGCGACCACCTGTTCAATAACCTTCCCTAAAAAAAGGGAAGGTTAGAGACAGGGTGCTATCTCACTGGGGAATCAACATCAAGAAATGGTTTCTTGAGGAGCAGCCAGAGTACTGCTGCCTTAAGTGATTCAGGCCGACCCTCCAACCCCCAAGAGAGGTGCTGATAACCCCGGCCAGCAACGGCTCCACCGTCTCCCTACTGGCTTTAACCAACCAGGATAGACAGGGATCTAATTCACACGTTGTGGCCCAAACAGATCCCAGCACATCCCCCGCCTCAGCAGGTGTCGCCAATTGAAATTGATCCCATAAACACTGACCAGACAGGACATTCCTAACCTCTGGCTCAGTCTGGCACTGCTATAGCTGTAGAACTGTGAGCAGAGCAATAATTTAGGATATTTGGCATACAAAGGCATGTGTTTCCATCTTATCAATCATTGTGCAACTCTTAGAAAGTACATTACATCACATCGTACAACAGCTTATTGTGAATGATTGATCCTGGGGAGATTATGCATCCAAAGCATGACATTTCAAAACTCATCTTCATTTCATTCATAAGGAACAGAATGATTGTCATAAACTGGCATATTTATCATTGTCAAGCTGAACCAGTCATCTGCATACACTTGATTCTTTCTATTGCTCCTGGGAACTTGTATAATGAGATCATGTCACAAGCCATTAACGGCTTGCTAATCTTGTCATACATGAAAAGGACAACACACATGGTGATTAGCTTTTTTTGTAACTTTCTATAAGTTCAGAGAACCTACAGTACTAGTACAGTCCTCTGAATGAATAGCATGAAACCCTAGGCACAAGTCCCATTCACTTTGATGGCACCTGCCCTCATGCTAAGTGTTCATATGCACACTATCCACGTGTAGGATAATTTGAGGTCCTATTTTGCTACTCTCTTGTCATTGCTTTGTTTGAGGTTTTGTTTGTTTGCCTTTTTCTTTGAACAGCTTGGTGCAGTGGCAACTAACTTAGTACTCCAAAGAGTATTTGGAATTAACATTTTTCCTTTATTTGCTCTTGTTGAATGTAATAAAAGGACTAGCTAGAATATTCCTATCAAATTAGTTTGTTTCCTTTGGTGCATTGCGCCTAGATGCTTGTTCAATATACGCTTTCTGCTAAATGAGAATAATTCTGCTATTATTGACTTATTTAGACTGTGGTCATTGTGTTGGTCCCAAGTATGAGAGGGGCTAGAGACCAAATAGAATTAGACTTTTATTGGACTGTCTTCTGTTGATGAGAGTGTGCCTCTCTTTAGCATTCACTAGTATATAAAACCCAAACAATTTCTTCTGTTGTACTAATGGGTGGATGAATGTACGTTTCATTATCTACCTTTGCTCAACTGGACTGTCCTTGTATGCACATTTCTTTAAAGATTAATTCACTTGAATTCTAGCTGTACACACTGTGTCTATATTGTTTAAGTTGTTCAAGACATTGATGTGCAAAAGACATCAAGTAACTTGTGCGCTAGAATGAATGAGTCAACCATCTTATCCTTGAACAGGCTCATAAGCTAAGACCATTCAAGTATCTCCATTCAGGTAAGATCTTACTCACTAAAGACAACCAGAATCATGTCAACAAGGACATTGAGGGTCAGCTCATGCAGCTGCCCTATGCAGGATTGTAACCTTCTCCAAGAAATAGTGCTAACACTACAACTTAGGGCATAAAGCCTCCATCAGTGACGACAGTGCTCAGCTCCCCTGGACTTTCAGTGGTGGAGGACTGTTCCCTTAGCAAGGGCACAACTCCCACAGAAGTGACTGCACTGATGATCACCATTACAATGCTAACTGAGGTGCGCAATGGCTTTCCAAAGTTTGATATCTTCTCAAAGCTCATTATTTTCAAGCCTGAATGCATCCACTGTAACACATTTGGATTTGCATTTTCTCACGTGTATTTGGTAGGTGTTTAAAAATACCATATGATTGCCAAGGAGGTGGAGCATCAAATGAGGAATTTTAAAAGACATCATGTTTGTGTGATGGTCAGACTAAGTATAAATGGGTTAGAAGAAAGGAATCATTAAATTGGTTCTTCAGTAGAATAATCAAATAGTACAAAAAACTGTTTTCAAACAGTTAAATAAATTAGAAGCCAGGTTTTGAATCACACTGTTCCCAAAAGATTGGTTATTCACTGTTCATGAATATTTGCAGAGTTTTGTAAATGCTTGTGAGAAGTGAATTTGGAACACATAATTATGAATCATTTAATCAAAAAGAAATGTATTTTTGGGTGGAAGATGTTTATAGTGTTTAGAGCTATTTACTCAGGTGACTTGTGTCTGTAACAAGTCACAAAGGGCAAACAGAAAATCACAAACTACTGACTGAATACTCAGAATGTGGAGAAGAGCCCATTGAAGCCAAAGGAAAGACTCCCAGTAATTCCAGTAGGCTTCAGATCAAGCCCATAGCAAATAACACGTAGCTCAGATATTGAGTGTTAACAGAAGTGATGATGAAGCACCACCATCACAACCCAACCTGGGTCATGAACCCAACAGCAACACATTCCCGACTGCGTCCAGCTGGCCAGCAAATGTGCTGGTGGCAGGGCCACTGGGGAAGACAGAAAACTGCACAAATGTGTGGCCACCCAATCCCAGCCCAGCCCAGCGCCCAGTCCCCCGCCATGACAGACAGTCATGATGGACCTAGGACGGGTCACAGCAGAACATAACAAACATTATAGCCCGCCCACTGTGGCTTGCTTTGGCCTGATTGGGTGGATGGTAGCCCAGGCTGTAATCTCGGAGGTCTCTGGGATCACAGCCCAGGTTTGCCGCTGACATGCCTGGGACTCTGGGATCAATCCTGGGCAAACATCTGGTGGGGAACCAACAAACGTGCCAGGGGCTTGTGGGCCAAAGCAGGCCTCAATGGGCCAAAGTGGGCCACTGTCACGTTTGTTAACACCCATTGGCACAAAAGCTATTTTTAAAGTAACTCAAAATAAGAAATGTATTTGCTTTCAAATACCATGATTTCTTTGTGGAGAATTCAGAAGGAAATAAAATCAACTTATTATGTTTCTTAAGGATTAATTCTAGCAGTTCAATTGCTGAATATAGAACAGCTAAATACTATTTTTCATGGTCATGTTTTTTCAAACTTTGCTACCTAAATTGCACATAGATCCCAGCTTGATCAATTGGGCTTGATGCTTCAATTCTTTCTAGGTTTCTGGGCAAAATTCCCATAGAAACCAAAATACAGTCTTTAGGATTTAGCTCAATATTCATTAAGAACTGTGTTTAATGTTAGGTTTGAAAGTACTCACTGACTTTCTCCAAATGCCAGCAAGAAAGGAAATTAAAGGGAATGAAACTTTGAACTCAAACTTCTGCCATTTAATTCAATAGAATCTGAGCTACTGACTGCAATGGATGGAGGAGTGTCCCTTTAACTTGCTATCCAACTGCATTTGGACATCTATATGCAGCCGTTAGGGCAGATCATGAGGGGGTTTCAGGGGATGCAGTGTCATCAGTATACTGATGACACTCAGCTCTACCCCTGTCTCTTATACACATCTAGATGTGTATAAGAGACAGCTATATGCCACCGTTAGGGCAGATCATGAGGGGGTTTCAGGGAATGCAGTGTCATCAGTATACTGATGACACTCAGCTCTACCTCTCCTTTTCCATCGACCCAGGCCATGCAGTCTCCTTATTCTTCCAGTCCCTGTCAGCTGTGGGGGCTTGGATGAGGTCGAGCCATTTGCAATTGAATCCTGACAAGACGAAGGTGATGTTGGTGGGTGAGGACTTGGGGGACCTGGGGGTGGTTGAATCTCCTCTTGTTGGGGGGGGGGTTCACCCTCCCATGGTCTCTCAAGTGCAGAGTCTGGGTGTGGTCCTCGATTCGCAGCTCAGCCTGGAATCTCAGGTTGTGGCTGTGGCGGGGAGTGTGTTTCGGCAGTTACATCGTGTCTGGTGGTTTCGGCCATATCTCTCAGACTCATACCTCACCCTGTCATCCATGCCATCATCACCTCGAGGTTGGATTACTGCAACGCGCTCTACATGGGGCTGCCCGAGAAGCTGGTCTGGAGGCTGCAGCTGGTGCAGAATGCCGCGGCCCGTCTCCTTATGGGGGCGGGTCGCAGGGAGCACATGACACCAGTGCTCCAAGTTCTGCACTGGTTGCCTATAAAGCACCGGGCCAGGTTCAAGGTGCTGGTTTTAACCTTTAAAGCCCTTCACGGTCTGGGCCCTGCTTATCTACGGGACCGCCTCACTCCCCATGTGCCCGTGCGACCCTTGAGATCGTCCGTGGGAACCTTTTTGGAGGCTGTCTCTTATACACATCTAGATGTGTATAAGAGACAGGGGTATGGGTGGGTGGGTTTTTTCCCCACATATTGTATTTTTAAATTGTTTTTTTTAAAATTGTTATTGTTTTATTGATTGTTGTTCGCCGCCCCGAGCTGTCCTGTGGGCAGGAGGGGCGGGATATAAATTTTAAATAAATAAATAAATAAAAATTTGTGCAACTTTCCTTGATCGTTCATACCGACTTGCACTAGCTCCCTATTCTATGTGTAAAAATAACATCTCATTAGTACTTCCAGCAACACATATTCTTATGTAATGTTCACCTAACAGAATTGTTAGGTGGGCTTTTGCTCATGCATGTAAAGCTGGAGTTTCCAGCTCACACAAACAAAGCACCATGCATATCCTGTGCCTTAAGAGTAGACTACCTGTGTCTCCTCACCTCAACACACTTCAGCTCTTCTTAGGAAACTCACTAGGACCTTCTTTTCAATGGCTGCCACAACCCTGCCCATTCATGTAATCAGGACTGAGACAGGGGCAGGGTGTGTGTTTTTAAACGAGATGCTACCCCGCATGGTCACACAGAAGCCACTCATCCAACCGCTCGTCTGAAGGTGATGCCTGGAAACGTGCACTCTTGTGAACCACGCAGCACCCACTCACAGTGCACTGTCGATAAATCCTGAGTGCCCCATGTGAGGTGAACCGGGGCAGCCAGCCATGCCAGCTCATAGCCGGTTCACTGCTCCTAGGCACTGGGGCAGGGGACACGGCCTTTGCAAGTCACAGGAACTGGCCTCCAGTGCTGAGGAACTGGGTTTCCCCGGTGCTCACACCAGGACATATTCTTTTCAAAGGCCAGCCCGGCACACTTCTCCCTCCCTCATGATCCATGGCAGGGGGAGTGTGAGGTGACTGCTGCGGTAGCCATGCTGGGAGCCACCCCTTAGAATCCCTCCCCACACACTCCACCTGAGTGGCTGCTCTGCTGCTGTGCCACTCAGTGGCCATGGACCTAGGGTGGCCATACCTCCCCTTTAAAAGAGGACACTTATGAAAAATACATGTTGCAGGGCTGCATTGATTCCAGTGCAGACCTGCGCCATGTATTTTTCATACGTGTCCTCTTTTAAAAGGGATGTATGGCCACCCTACATGGACCACCCTACGCCCTGTCTTGCTCGTTTAAAAACACACAAGAATGAATGGTGGTGCAATTTTATTTCAGGCCCCGAAAACTCCACTTTGGGATCGGTGTGAATAAAGTACCAGACTCTCTAGAAATTGATTTTGCCAATCACTAGGTGATGGTGGGATGGGAGATAGGGGGACCTCCAGTTACTAATGTGCACTGCGGCCCCCAGTTTCTCGCCTATGGGTGGGAGATGATGACCATAATTCCAGCTTCCATCCCAAATCACACCACAGCTTCTGAAGCAGCCATTTGCCTCATGCATTCCCCAGGCCTGGAACACTCTATGGCTGAGGCTATGGGAACCTCACTATTTCATCTCCTGTCCTGGGTGGGGCATTTGGAAAGTAGGCCGACATACCTTTACCCCCTAAATCCTTGGAAAAGACCATGTAGCTGGATCTCCCATCCAGCAGCAATGGGTATGGGAAATACTTGTATCCAGATACTGGTTCTGGAAAGGCTCCCGCTTTAATAGGAAAGCTCATTTCTAGGACTGAGACATTTCCAGAGAGCCTCAACGTAAGCAGCATCAAAACAAGCCAGCTTTGGTGTCCCGAATGAATTAAATGCACACATTAAAAACAAACGGCATGCTGTATTAGCTGAAAAGTAAATCTGATTTTAAAATTCCATTCCATTTTAAATCATCCAAAATGTTAATAGTAACCCATGCAAGATTTGATTGTTTGAAATCTATTATTCTTCCTCCATGTGTCACAAAGTAGGTAGTAGTGAAGATTTTAATTATTTAAGCACAGGATGAGGCCAAGAACAGGTGAATTATACAGAATTTATAAAGATCATGTACGAGCAAAATGATTGCTTAACAAATCATATTTTTAAATTCAACAGTGCTGCTTTTTTAAAAACAAAAATTGGTGGACTCTGCTACAATGCTAAAACTCTCTTCTGTTGTAGCATGCTGACCTTCTGATAACCTAGTAAAAGCCTTATAATTGGAACAAAGTCAATCAAAAAAAAAAAAAGTAGCCACATTTTCATGGATAAAAAAGCCCGTCATCTGTGTGTGGAGAGATTATAATTTTAAATTAAATCCATATCCTGTGTTACTATAGAAACCCCCATTTTGTGACATGTTTGTGGGGGAAAAAATAATTTGGGGAAAGGCAAGCTAATTAAGGTCCTAGAGAAAGGGCATTAAATCCTGAAGTGACATATGTCATGTTAATTTTCAACAGTAGTCTTCATTTTACAGATTATGATACTGTGAGAGACTGATGGATTGAGAGGCTTGTTGCCATGGAGATATTTGCTGCTTTGCTGGTATTCCCTACAGAAACTAAAGGATTTTTTCTCCTCCGTTAGACAAATTGGATATATATAACAAGAGATGTTAGAAAATTGAAACAGCAGAGTTTAGTGGTGAAGGGGGAGCTGAGGGAAAGACTGACACTTATAAGGCAAAGGAACCACCACTCACAGACCACACAACCATGGGGGAGGTGGTAGGGAATGAAAGAAAGAAGCCTATATAATTTATTTATGCTTTTTCTCCCTTTTTGGGATGAGGGAGGACAGCAGTACAGAAAAGGAAGTGTTGCCTAAGAGAGAGCTACAGCTCCCATTGGCTTATTCTGCTTGAGATGGTTTAGAGCTCAAGGCAGAGCTAAAAACCTCTCAAGTGAGCAAAGAAACAATGGAACTGCTTACCACAGAAATTGTCAGTGTAAATCACAGTTTGAGTTCCAAATACAAGTGCCTTCTTTTTTAATCTTTGTTTACAGCATTCTGAAAGCAAGGTGTTGATACTATTTCCACCCATCTCTCGGCACAATGAAAGCAAATGTGTTCTAGTCAGATGATAGAGAGTACTGTAGCTTATATGGTTGTGTCTCTTGCTCTGAGGTGTGGGAAGAATATGACAGGGTGGTTTCATTTCTAATACACTATTAGCCCATCTCAGCTAAGCATCTGGTAATTATTATGGAGGAAGATAACAGGTTTTTGCTTTGGTGTTTCCCTTTCCCCTTTTGCGCACAAAAATAAAGTAAGGAATGTACACAGCAAGCATCCTGTAGCTTTGCAAGCTGCTATTCCAGTGAGACCTGTTGGGCAGCTCTTACTTTCCTCAGTGCTAAATTAGTACATTGTGCTTAAATGTGCCCTATTGATTTTTATACCTATAATAAATTAAACATAATTACTTATATAGCACCCTGAGCATATACTGAACTGTAAAATGGGCAAGCCCAGGACAAGCAATTAGCAGAACCTATGACAAACTATTAGCATAACCCCTCCCCTGGAGGACTCTCCGATTTAAAGCAGGAGACACCATAATGCAAACACAGGGTAACCTAGTGGTCATCCAGGTTGGAATGCTGAGAGGGGGGAGAAGTTTGCATGCTTGATATATTGACTTGTTGGCTGTGCAAGTATGGGGAGAGGGATCATGACAGAAGGTGCTTAAAGAGAACAGCAGGGAGGTGTGGGAGTAGAGGAGAACAGCGGTAGCAAGGAGCTGAGTTATGGAGGACTTCAGTAGCAAGCAGGAGAAGCTTGAACGTAATAAAGGAAGAGAGAAAACCAGCACTGAGACAAAAGTAAGGGGCAAACAATAAGAGGAGAGTGAGGAAAAGGTGATCTTGCTAACAGCTTTCTTGTATGACAGGATAGGAGAGAAAGTTAGACAAATGGAAGGTCATAGAGGAAAAAGCTGCAGAAGTTTAGAGAGGGAATAATCAGAACATGGTTTCTCGAGATACTAGAACTAGGGGACAACCTATGAAATTAACGGGCAGCAGATTTAAAACGAAGGAGGTATATTTTTTTACTCAGTGTACAATTAACCCAAGGAACTCATTGCCAGAGGATGTTAGGAAAGTCAATAACATAAACAGGTTCAAAGGATAGGTCCATACATATCGCTACTCGTGAGGTTGGTCAGCAGATGAGACATCTGATCATCAGGGGCTGTGAATGAATAGCAGGAAATGTATCACTCCATTATGACCTATTGTGAAATTCTCAAAGCAACTGAACCTGGTCACTATCATAGACAGGATGCCAGACTACATGGACCATTGGTCTAACCCAGTACAGTTTTGTTCTTACGGAATGGTATCTTAGCAAGTAGCCAATGATAAAGGAAAGGAAAACCCCTGGAACATACTGTGTTTTAGACAGAGTGGTGAGGAAAGAAGGAAAGGGGGTTCAAAGACGACACTAGTGTTATACAGTTGGGAAATAAGGAATATGGAGCTTGTATTCAGAGTAATGCAGAACAGTGGGTGAGGAGACAACTTGAGAGGAAAGGAAATATGATTTAAAACATGTTGAGATCCAAGTGTGAGAAATATCTCCAGGAAAGAGAACAGCAGGGATTTGGAAGTGAACAGGGATGGAAAAGGTGGGCAAGGGAGAGGAGAAAAAGTGAGAATTTGTATTAATCATCACAAAAATGTCATGACCTTAAAAAGGTCATTAAGGAAGTGAACACAGCATGAAAAGTGCTGAGAGAAGCTGGAACGGAAAGAGGAGAGCAAAGAAGACAGAGCAGGGACTGATCAGCTCTTTTAATTGAACAAATATATAATGAAGGCTGATTCATAGGCATTAATATCTGTGCTTACGCTTCTCTTTAAACTATCTTAGCATACAGAATTCCCCTCCTCCTTTTGTAACTAAGCAAAGCAAGTGCACCTGCAACAACTTAACTTCTTGAATGCCTTGACCTCTCTTGTCCATCCTAGTTTGGAGGTCCTTTAGAGCCGGAGCCTGCCTATAGCCATGGCCCCGCAGCACCAGGCACACTGTTGGTGCTCTATGTATAAATAATAATTAATAATAATAAAGGGTGTGAGAACTGGGTTCTAAAGAGGCAAAAAGAGAAGTGGAAGGAAAGAGTTACAGGGTTGAGAGCTATACTACTTTTTCATAGCAAAGTACCTCCTAATTTCTACTTTTCCCCTGGAACAGACACCTGGTGCTTAGGCATCACTATACAAAAGTGAGTGAGTTCCTTCTTACAGTAAGTGCACGGTACCATTGGGCATAGTACAACATCATCCTCCTCCTGCTCCCAAACACCAGCTATTGAGCCAATAGAATAGCATGCTTCAAATTAAGTCAGGATAGTAGACTCTGCAGCTGTACAGGTAAAGTTCATTCACACAAGTTACCTACTCTAATGTCCCCATAAAGGTCTAGCCACTGCTCTGAGAAGAGTTTCAACAGATCTTGTCAAAATAGTCCCAATGGACTTCATGGGGTCTATAGTTACAATTATTCATTATTAGTAATGTGGGGAAAACAATAGATGTGACTGTATAGTTCTGGTCCACTATCAACACAGGGGAAGCTATTAGGGAAGTCCATTGACTCACATTGTTAGGAATCCATTGAAATTGGCTACCTGTTAGGAGCCATTCTAATTTACTGTCTGTCATATAAATTGTTCTTGGTTTGTATTATTGACTGAATAGAGAGAGATACTGTGTATGCAGTATGCACCCTAACCTCATGCACTCAAAGGCCACAGTCTTTAACCACTTACTCCAGTAGCTCTGTTGATTTGCTTACAACGTTCGGAAAGCAAGGTGTGGATATAGTGACACCCATCTGTTATTTCAGTGGGACTGCCCTGGAGTGGTTTGGGGATTGTGGCCAATATCTTTGGGGGGATGTTTGCTTTTTAAATTGAAACGGTTAGTATCCATGTACATTAATGACTTTTCCAGCCATCTCAATTGTTTCATGGTTTAATTTTACCTCCTGAAAATATTCAATGGCACTGATCATTAGTAAAGGTGTGAAAATGTACCATCTAAAATAAAAGTATGAGGGACAGAAAATATTTGACAGCAATTCGCTTGTTGTTTTATTGGTATTGGGTTTGCTTTTTTAATCCTCATTGATAAAATTTAAAAGTGATGAACAGCCTTATTCCAGGTGTTTTTATCTATTTTAAGAGGGATGAGGTTTTATGTTATAACAAATTTGCCTAGAGCCAATAACTTCTATGGTCATATTCACACAAAGAAAGCAAAATCGATTTAACAAAGTCAAATTAATTTTCCAATTTTACTAATTTTCTTCAGCATTGTTCACACCAGACTTCAAAACTGATTTAGCACTACTGAAATTGTTCCCTATTGCTGATGCCATGGAAGTGCACATGCTGAGACATATCCCTGCATGTCTTGCATGCAAAGAATTCTGAGATTTACTGGTGCAAAGAAGAACCATATTAGTTCACCAACAATTGATATGTGAGTGATACCAAAGGAAAAACAAGCTAAAGACTTATTCATTCAATTTAGCTGTTCAAGGGAATGTGCCACATGTCATATTTCAGAAGAGATATATAAACTTCTGGCTATGAAGGTGAATAAAACTAACAGACAAGATATTCATGTATATAGAAGATACAGGACATCATGTACTTGGCAAGCTAGTATACAAAGCAATACACTTGTCTTTATTCAGTGCTGATAATGGGTGTAAACAGGTGCATGGCAGCTCTGAGGGTGCCTCTGTTACCCCTGGGTTGACCAGTCCATCTGAAGGGCAACCACCAGATGTCACCTGAGCAGGCTGCAGCTACTTCAGGACAGCCCCACCAGCGGTGCTCCGGAAGATTCCAGCACACACCGCACAGAGCAGGCTGGCCAAACCTGAGGCAATGACCAAATGTGGATCTGCTGCCCATCTGTTGGGTGGACCCATGGTGCAGATCCACACCTGGGCATCCGTAGCCCCATTCAACATTACGGAGTTACAGGCACCAGCCTAGAGCATTGGCTGAGTGCCCGAAACTCTATCGTGTGAGGGATGGGGGTCACTCAGGCGGCCTGTGACCCAGGGACAGTGCTGGTCCATTTGTTGCAGACCCAGATGGATCTGGGAACCAGCAGCCGCAGGGGTGGGCCCCTGGAGCAGCTCTGGGCTCCCGCAGGCTCCCCATCCATCTAAAAACACCCAATGTGCTCAGGGCGGCAGAATGAAGAGAGTGAAACACTTGATACTGAGTCAGTTTTTGATAGTGAAATTAGATTGTCCTTTCCTGTGAAAATATCCATGGGATGGGCTCTGGCAGAGGAAATTCCCACAAGAATCTCCTCATGGAGAATCCAAAATAAATGTTTCCTAGACATTTTCCTATGCTAATTCTGCAGGCTGAAATTCCCCAGGCTGTTACCCAGCACAACTCATCGGCTTTCAGTTTTGCTTTTAGTTGCCCCTCTGCAACATTGCACTGGGGTAACTGAGTTCAGATTAATGCTCTCCTGATTGGAACTTCATTAAAAATCCCAGTGATAAAGCATGAGCCAGAATACAAACCAAACCACTATGCCCTAGGTGCTTTGTCTCTTCCTGTGCTGACAGAAATAAACAGTGTGACAATTTTTCACACAATCACCTAGTGGGGGGAATTGTACTTTACATATACATCTACCACCTCACAATCTACAAGAGGCTTGGAAAAGCAAAACTGGCATTAAGCGAGGTTCCATGATGAACAACTCTAAGACATGCTTCACTTCTTTTCGGATGCAGAAGCCCATTCTCTTTCTCCAGACAGCACTGCTGTCATCCAGCAGCAGCAAACCCAACTACCCTGAAAGCAGACATTTCCTGCAAGTTGTTCACCTGCAATTGTGGGTGGAAAGGGGTTGTCATGACACATTCATCTCTTCCAAGGGGGTGAAAATTTCCTACAGGAGGACAATATAAAAAGATGATATTTTATCCCCCCTCTCAAGCCTGCTCCCTCCTCTTGCCAGATCTACACATGGATCCTGGCCCAGGGAGAAATCCAAATTAGTTAAACAGAGTTGGGGGAGCAGGATGAGGAATTAAAACTCGGATGAAAAATGGCAGTTTGGGGTTCATAAAACCCTTTAGTTTGAGTTTTGAAATTCATCAAAGTCATCTTTCATCAAAAGTTTTGGTGCTGTATACTCACTCAACCTGCAACCACTACAGTCTCCTTGGGGCTGCTACAGTCCAACACAGCTGATGCAACCTCAACAGTCCTCAAAAATGCAGGGATTTCCCAGCAAAGAAAGGGAAGGAATTTCTGAGCTTGAGTGAGAAGGAAGGGTTTTCCCCATTCCCCATGGACTCCTTCTCTCCTGCCTCTCCTAGTAGTCAACTGCCATAAACAACAATATTGAGTCAGACTCTTGCACTGTGTGTTAGGGGCTGAAGACTCCTATTTTATCAGGAGCAGTCTGCCCTCCCACACTGCAAGCCCCAGGGGATAGCCCTTTGCCAGCCTTCTGAGGGTGGCACTGAACCCCTCAGTGCTCTCCCAAGAAGGCTACCACTGTGGACTAGGTTCCACCCTGTACCATAGGCAGATCGGTTTGTGTAGAGCTGGCCTGCCAGGTACAGGGCTACAGATTTTCTCACCCCCTTATCCAACCTCTTGCCTAGCAACCCTCCCTCCTCGCTGCTTTTGTGAAAATTCCAAGCTCCTGGCTTTGTTCTGAACCGGAACAACAAAATAATCACAAAAGGGGCTCATCATTTTCCTTGAAAGGGGAATTCCTCCTGCCAATCCATTCTTCAACAATTTAACAAACATTTCATTGAAATTTTCCTGATGTGAGTCACTGTCAGCCAGTTGGTACGGCACATTTGGCTTCGCATATCACACCCAAAAAATTCACTGGAGATTGTCAAATGGCTAATAGATGCAGTAGAAGCACTTCATTTTCTCATCTGTCAGCTGTCATGTGATGTGTGGTATGCCAGGCCGACGACAGTCACAGAAAGACAATGTTGGCAGATCTGTTCATAACCATCTATGGCGATGCACAGTAATGCGATTGAGTATTCTCAGATATGCAAGACACAAAATACAAATATGTTCTGAATAATCCAACATTGCATTTATTTATTTATTTATTTAATAGAGAGGGCTAATAAACTAGTTCAATGAAAAGTGAAATAAGTTTCCAAGCTGTTCTACAGTTGATTGTCCACTACTGGGGGCAATGATACTAAACAGATACTGACAGTATTAAGGCAAAGCAGACAAGGTACAGGGCCCTGCACTTTATGGTGCCACCGGCTGCTTTGCCTACCTTTCTACAGCCTGGCACTCTATAGGTACTTAGCCTGCAACCTGCCCTCTTCCTTCTGCCTCCTCCTCCCTAGTGGGACAGAAGGAACATGGCCAAGTGAGAAGGTGTGCAGGTGTTGGCCCCTGCTGAATCCCAAGGTAATATGAATACCATACTATTAAAGTACAACTTTCAAAAGTTGCGATTTCAAAATATGTCCTAAATAGAACCATTACAATTTGGGTTTAATCTATTATGTACACGCATGTGTATAGTTTCCACACGGTATAGTGTGCTGGCAACAGAGGTGTGTGAGGCCGAACCGATGCCCCCACCCCCCAATCAATGGGGCCGACCCGATGGCCCATGGATCCGCGCAGGATCCATGGGCCATCGGGTCGGCCCTATTGACGCTTGCATTTTTAAAGAGGAATTAGAATAAAAGAGTTACTGTTCTCTACAATGTGCTAGCCATTCATTTTTAGGTTGTTTGGGTTTTTTTAAATTTGAACTACTTGAACAGATTGCAGTCCCCAAGCACCATCTTCAGAACAACGTGACAAAGCTAACCTAATATTCCATTACTGCAGCAGCCACTTCTCTTGTATCAAGGCAAAGGAATAGGGTGGTGGGGCCTCCGTGTTCTCTCTTTCTGCAATCCTAGTTGTACATCATTCAATATGTTCACTCTTTTTCTAATGCAGCCAAACGCAGCCTGAAGCTGTGTCACCAAGGAGAGTATTTTTGTTTCTTAGTGGATTCATTGTATGCACTATATGGTTCATAATATAATGGGAATATCTGCCAACACATTAATAAAATCCTTAACAAATGAAGTCATTTAAAAATGTATTATGGTTTAATGAGTCTTGATCGAGGAGGACAGTACATGAATGCTAAGACAAGCTTTTAGCAAGATGTATACTACAAAAGCAGCAAAAATATAACAAATGGGAAGAGATACTTAGCATAAAGGCCTTTTTCACACAGACTGATAAAATGGCTGTTACATTTTATTATACATGTTGCAGGGCACCCATAGCACACACCTGCAGCCCTGCAACATGTATAATAAAATGTCACACCCATTTTATCAGTGTTAGAGTGTCTGTGTGAAAAGGGCCTACTTGTAACTGTGCTCTGTCTTTGAGTTGTATATAGAAAGCCCTTTAAATATATTTAAAATCTTTTCTACAAATGAATGAGGAAGGCACTCTTTGCAGTTTCATTCCATTGTCCTAAGAGCTCTTTAAAAAGAAACCAAATGTTTCAAAGGAAATAGACTGATTGAACCTATTTATTCTAAATTCACAGAAAGTTGGACAGATGCTTACTAATGCCTGTATGTGTATTCAATAGATACTATCTCTGAATATTCAGACTTATTATTCTGTGCAATCTGGCTTTTGCTAGAAGAATTATGTTACGAAAATTAATAATTTATGAGTTGAATTTCATGTCATGTATATTTTAACAAATTTGTATAGGCACCATCTCAAGCCACTGATGTCTGCAAGATTTAAACTGCCATTCTGAAAGGCACATTTTAGTGCTTAAGCAAACAAAAGACTGGCAATGGAGAAATGCAGAAGCAGTGCAGGCAGTCACCAAGAGGTTTCCCCTCAATTGTTCTGGTAGTGCACCCGTGATCTCAATGCATTTTGGATCATTACTGCTATTTTGAGTCTTTTCCTAAACCAATGGCAAATCATAGTACACCAAGGGGTAATTACAGATGTGCTGGGCCTCCAGGTCCAACCCGGATCGGGATCCATCTCAGATCCTGGTCAGTGATGAAGCCGGATGTCCTTTAGACGTCCCGGCTCCATCACGCAGGGGAATCTCAGAGTGGGCAGGGCCTCCCCCCCCCTCCCACATCGGTCCGCCCTCAGGGAGATGAGCAGGCGCAGCAACCAATGTGGCCGCTGCGCCCAATCCCGTACCACGGTCCAGACCACGCTCAGGAACATAACACACGTTACTTTTGCCCCTTTCCTGATCATTATTCAGCTAACCACAGTTCTGGAGGTGAGGCCGGTCTCACCCCCAGAACTGTGGTTAGCTTTTAACCCTGCCAGGAATTCACCGCGGTGAACATCTGGCGGGGCTCAAACAGACTTGCCACCCATCACAGCCACCACCCTGGATTCACTGTGATCCAGTGTGGTTGACTGTGGTTGCGTCACGTCTGAAATTACCCTTACATGGGTTTAATAAGTACGAAGTCCTTGGTTCCAAGCTCACCTGCAGGAATCACGGCAGAATTTTGTTGTGGAATGAGCTATTTCCAAATCCTGTAAATATTAGGCAGTAAGACGATGACTAGTAACAGTAATTAAAGAACTCTTTTTCATTTCTGAAACCCCTACAATGACCGGTGGTATTAACAGAAACAGTGAGGTCCATGCTCCTTTCAATTTGCTTTTATTAGGAGCCAACTACTCATCTCAGAATAAACACCAGGGAGCAGCAGGCTTTAGTTTTCCCCCTCACTCCACAGAATCACCCCCTCACCTTACCCCAGGGAAGCAACACTGCCAGGACACAAGATCTTCAAAGGTAAAAATAACCTTAGGTGGCTGACTCTCATTAACTTTTGATGGAATTTAGGCCCTTTAAATGCCACTTTTGCTGCTGCAAACATACCCCACATAGTCTAGATTCCTAAGAAAAACAGGTCAATTTCCTGTAGCTTTCCATCTGTTTGCTTTCTCCCACAGGCTCCTCTGCAGCAGGGCAGTCTGCAAAATCATGCTGCTACCCTGCCCACACTCCCTGCACAGTTTTTAAAGATGTGAGCAAGAGTTAGAATGATCTCATTTGCAGGCTATGGCTGGCTCCATGCATGCCCCGACCTGTTAGGCACCAATGAAGCACTGCTAAATCCTCCTCTCTCTAGAGCAGGAAATGTTCCTGCCAGGAATGGACACTGTGCATTCCATGCTGCTAACTTCCACTAGACTAATTGTTGTCTGCAGCAGTGACTCTTCCATTATGAAAGAGAGCCTAATTTGACCAGGCATCCTTGCCTTTTGAACCAACTTGGTGACCCATTCATGATTGAAAGAATTAAATGGTTATGACTTCTGGGCTAGAGACGTCAAGCAGCGGGTTTTCATTCTCCTACAGATGACTGACACAAACCTGCCAATTATGACTGAGATCCAGAGAGCTGCCAGTCAACAAAACAGGGGTCTCAGAGACAAAGATTTAAAAAGATGACCATGATAGAATACTCCTAATCTACCACGCTAGCTGAGGTAACTTTATTCAGCCCCTAGCCTTGTGGGAGTGCCATACGTAAGAGAGTACACAACACAAAGCAAGGGGGGGAAGTAATAGTTTTAAATAATGCAAAGATGACAAATGTCTTCATAAGACATTTGTCGTACACAAACGCTTAATACACTTTGGGCACAATCCTCCAGCCATTAAAGTCAATGGCTCTGTTCCTGTTGACTATAATGAATAGAGGATTGTCCTCTGGAATTTTACACTGAATACTGGATTTATATTTTTGTAAGTACTCAAATTTGTTTGCATGTTTGTATTTTATTAATACATTTTTCTCTAAGCTAAGGCATCTAGCTAGACATGAGTGCCAAGAGTCTGCCTGTTGTCAGGTTTTACATTTGAGATAACAGAAATGCATATTTATACAAGTTTGGTAATGGATACGCTGAACCAGTCCAGACTGTACTATTTTTATAACTCATATAAATGGGACTGCCTTATCCTGTATAATAATTATTAACACTAGAGCACCCAACCAAGATTTGGATGTCACTGTGCTATGTCTGTGCTCTACAAAGGCAGAATCAGAAAGAATAATATCTATTAATACACAGTGCTGATTAAATAAGTTTAATGATGTTTCTTGATGAATAACCAGATACATGTAATGGGGCACACCCACTGACTTACAGACAATTCATTTGCATTCTCTTTTTGTGCTAGAATCCTGCTCCAGAGTATGCACTGGCTGCCAATAGCTTTCTCAGCACAATTCAAGGTGCTGGTTTTAACCTATAAAGTCCTAAATAAACGTCTTGGGCCCCAGGTATCTGAGAGACCACCTCTTCCCCTATATTTCGTCATGGCCTCTGAGGTTGGCCAAGGGTGCCCGCTTGCAAATGCCAACTACTTGTGACATTATTACAACAAGGGCACACAGGGGAGCCTTAGCAGTTGCTGACCCACAATTATGGAACTCCCTCCCCTTGGAGGTCCGCCTAAGCCCCGTGTTCATCTTCTGAAGAAGATGTAAGACCTTTTGGTTTGGCCAGGCCTTTGGAGGGCAGAAATAGGGTTGGGCGGGAGTGGGTAAAGAGAATTGGGAAGGGGATAGGTGGTGGGATGAGTGGGGCAGTTGGGATGATGTTGGGTTTGGGGGGCATTTTAATGTATTTTATCGTATTTTATATATTTAATGTTGTTAGCCACCCTGAGTCTGCGGAGAACGGCAGAATAAAAATGAAATAAATAAATTTGTTATACCGAAAAGAAAGTCACATATATGGCATCTGAACTTTCCATTAAGGAGGAGACCATCTACCGCTCTGCTGTCTGCCTGCCTGTCTGCTCTGCTTGCCGCTGCAGGGGCTGGGAGCCCTTTCCTGAGCTCGCCCCTCCTCTGGGAGTTCCAGCTGCCTAGCCTTAGGCCCAGGCCCCAGGTGATGCTCTGCCCCTCCTCCCCTGTGGGAGGAGAGGGGGGTGGGGCCATGGCTTTCCCAGGCCTTTTGGGCCAGGGGAGGGAGATAAGAGGCCTGCTGTTTGGTGGAGCTGCAGGCGTGTGCCGCAGGCCACGTGCCTAAGGGCCACTGTCAAAGGACCCTTAGACATGGCCCTTAGCGATGTCAGAAGGGTACTAACAGCAGGTAAGTGGTATAGTTGTTTTAGGGTGCGCGGTGGTGGGGGGGATGGCTTGTTTGTATTGTGTGGGTGAGGGACAAAGGGACTAGGTTAGGGAGGGCGGGGCTGGCCCCCTCGATGTGAGGGAGGGGTGCAGCCCTTTGGGGAGGGGGGTTACCCTCCTGTGACAGAGGAGGGTAGGGGGTGTATAGGATGGGGGTGAGGGGGCTGTTCCCCTCAGTGTGAGGGAGGGGGAACAACCCCCTGTGGAGGGGGGTTACCCTCCTATGCAAGAAGAGGGTAGGGGGTGTATTAGTGGGGGGGTCTCCTTCGGGGGACTGGTGGGATGGCCTCCGGGTGGGGGGATTGGGGGTGGACCAGAGAGGAGTCTGCAGCTGTTTGCAGTACAGAAACAATACTAACACAAAAGGTATTGGAGGTCAATAGTACTCTAACATTCCCAAAATTACAGTACTGGGGGCTGAATTGAATGGGGGTTGAACTGAATTTTGCGGCTGGATATGACCCCCAGTACCTTAGGCATGTAGTGCTTTCATTTTCCCATTCATTACAATTGGGTTCGTATATACCCCAATACCATTTTAGTGAAATTCTCAGTTTGAAAAAATTACAACAGGGTAAGTAAGTAATTTATTAAACATTGTGGCTGCATGGCCATTACAACAAGAAACATAAAACAGAAAATTGACCAACATTACAAGACTACAAGCTTGCGTGATGCACAATGCAGAACGCAATTGTAAATTAAAAATATTCAAAATAAAACAAACAATGTGACTTATGCCATGAAACCAGAATTATGCCATATTACGTGTGACTACCCCATAGATAAAACACAAGACAAATATATGTAAAGGTATAATTATATACCTATATGACTGGTGCCACAACGTACCCCCAACTAATACTAGTTATCCTTAGGGATGGGCGAACAGATCGTGGTTCGAGTTCGGCCATTCGGTTCGGCTGCGTTCGTTTCGTCCGTTCGGTTCGCCCGTTCGGTTTGGTTCGTCAGTTCGAATGTTCAGCCGTTCGGTGGTTCGGATCGAATGTTGAGTTCGGATTCGGGATTCGGTTAGGTCGGGATAGGTTCGGTCTTTAGTTTGGTGCAATCAGGAACTGAAAATGACATTTAGTTTTTGAAATAAAAGGAAAAAATTAAAAAACATATTTCTGGCCATAACATTTTTGTTTCTTATTACTTTTTGATGATATTTAGGGAGATTGTACCCCCCCATTGGAGCGCACCAAGTAGACCAACATTCGGAACGATTAGATAAAGGAAACTGATTTCAGAAGCAATTGAATATTGTGATTTTAAGAAAAGCTCCATACACATTCATGACTACAACTTCTTTATCTTGCATCCAATGTTCATGAAACTTGTGCATATTACATCCCTCTATATGCTTAATATTTCTGCCAATTTTAGGAAAGAGTGGATAAAGGGTCCCAAGGGTATAAGACATTAACCTGAAAATACATTTCCAGCTGTTACATTTTGATATTCCATTCTGTTTACAGGATATTTGACAGGAATGTATCAAATACCGTTCCTGCTATTTCAGCAAATGTACAGGAGATTTTGATAAAGGGAACCACTTCTGTTGGCCAATTTGCATCACAAACCGATCTTATACCACAGTGACATAAGAGAATCCCAGGCATAGGCCCCTTCTCTACATTTGTTGTACAGGCATATAAAATTGAGACCCTTTATAATATCTCTCTGATATTTGGCAGAGATGATCATGAAAGTGAAATATATAGTCCTGCCAAATTTCATGTACACTGGTTGGACTACAAAGATGTTATAATCAGACATACATTTATTTGTTAATTGCTTATACCACCAAGACCTTTTGTCCAATCCTTCTGAAATTTGGCAAAGATAGTTACTATGGGAAGGGGTATAAACTTAACATGTTTCACCTACATTAGATGTGAGGCAAAGAAGTTACAGCTAAGAATGTATATGTAGAATATTGCAAAATACAATAATGCAACTGCTTCTAAAATCGGATTCCTTTATCCAATTGTTTTGATATTTGGTGCACATAATGAGTTCTATTGAAGGTAGAGGCACCCCAAATTTCAGCCACATAGCTTAAAAAACAAAAAAGTTACAGCCGATAATGTGTTTTCCATTGAAACCAATGGAAATTCAATTCCGAACTCACCGAACGCATCTGAACCGAATGTTCGAATTCGAGTTCGGTTCGACCATTTGGTTCGGTTGACAGAACTGTTCGAGTTCAGTTCAAACTCCGAACGTTCGAATTCGAGTTCGGTTCGACCGTTCGGTTCGGTTGACCGAACTATTCGAGTTCGGTCCGAACTCCGAACTTCCAAACCGCGTTCACCCATCCCTAGTTATCCTTGATGGAACCACGGACACCCCCCAAGACATAAGCTCTATTGTCACTTTCCTGCGGATATTCGCTATTCTTAGGGCAAAAATAGCCACTTGTTTTGTTCTTGCGGAATTGAAATTCCCAAGCAGATAGATCAACTGTTTTATTTTTTTATTTTATCAATTTATATCCCTCCCCTCCTGAAAACAGCTCGGGGCGGCTAACAATTTTAAAAGCATAAAAAATATAATCATTTAAAATTTAAACAATCATAATATAAACAATTGAAACAGGGCTAGGACAAAATAAAATAATAAATAAGGGTAGGATGGAAAGTAAAAACCCTAAAACCCCCCCTCCCCAAAGGCCTGTTGAATTTTAGGGCGAACGGGATCCCAGCCAATAGCAGTTCGCAAATAATTGCCGTATGAATCATATACAACAGGATAATAGGGTGGATAAACCAACATAGGACAATTGATCACATTACTGTAGAGGAATACATGGAGTATGAAGTAGTAAAGGCTTGCCAAAAAAAGTTTTGTTAATTTTTTGGACCCCTTTGGGGCCTGATTTACTCCCAAAATCTGACCGAGGGTTAAATAAACATTTTATTTTAATAATAAACTTGATATCCATTATTTATTTTATTTAGTTATTTATTTGTTCATTTATTTATTAAAACATTTTATATTCTGTCCCTTCTGCCAAAGGCAGCTCAGTTCAGCTTACAATATCTAAAAATATAAAAATACACAAACAACATGAACATAAAACATATAAAAAGGGGGGAAAAGAGGTGGGAAATATCCCCCCGGGAGAAGAGGAGGGAGGAAAAAAATACCCCACCCCGCATAAAAATAAAAACCCACCCTTACCCATATCCCTCGCCAAAGGCTTGGCAGAACAGCCAGGTCTTGCGTTGACGATGAAAAGAGGAGACGTCCGGGGCCACTCAGGCCTCTGCTGGGAGGGAGTTCCAGTCCACAGCCTCTGTGTGGCCACTGAGAACGCCATCTCCATAGTCGCCCCCCAGAATACAGGGGGGACTTCAAGAAAGGCACTCCCGGTCAACCGCAGGGGCCGATCCAGAGCACGGGGAGTGAGGCAGTCCCACAGATATATGGGGTCCAAGCTGTATAGGGCTTTATAGGTAAGAACCAGCACCTTGAATCGGGCCCGGAAGACTATAGGCAGTCAGGGCAGAGAACGGAACACCAGTGTAATATGCTCCCAGCGGCCCATTCCCATAAGGAGACAGGCCACCGCATTCTGAACCAGCTGCAGTCTCTGAACCATCACCATGGGCAGCCCCACATAGAGCATGTTACAGTAGTTCAGTCTTGGGGTGATGAAAGCATGAATGATAGTGGCCAGGTCGGATCTGAGACGTACGGCCGAAGCCATCACACCAGGTGTAATTGGCAGAATGTGCTCCTTGCCACAACTCCAACCTGGACATCTAGGCGAAGCTGCACATCAAGGAGCACTCCCAGACTCCGAACCTGGGGAACCAGTGGGGGAAAACCATAACAGCTGTGGCTTGTTAATTCAGTTTATTCAGCAACTATAATTATTTACATTTTATTTATTTATTTATTTATTATCCCACCCTATCCCTTAGGCTCAGAGTGGCTTATAATTTGTTAACTTATTAACTGTAAGATTAACAACTAACTAATTACCTCAACTTCTAATCCTCACATCAACCCTGTGAGATAGGTTAGGGTGAGAGATCTGTGACTGGCCCAATGTCACCCAGCAAGTTCAAGGCTGAGGTGAGGGACTTGAACCAGGGGCCTCCCCCTATCTCCCAGTCCAAGTACTGCAGTCTTAACAACTATGGGTGTTTTCAGACGTGACGGGGTGGCTTCGCCCCGTCCCGAAAACAACCCAGAGATTCCCCGCCGGGATCACCCAGGCACGGCAAACAGACGTGCTGGGGATCCCAGCGGAGAATCAGGGAGGGGGCAGGGCCGCACGGCGCAACGTGCAGCCGCACAGCCCCACCCCCTCCACGCTCCCTCGCCGCCCGCCCTCTGGGGAGACGGGTGGGCGGCGAGGCCAATGCCGCCACAGCGTCGGGCCGGTTTGACCACGGCCCAGAATCCCGCCGGGGATTCCGGGCCGTGATCGCCGGCCAGACATTACTTTTTTTTGGTTCTGGCCGGGAATCACATTCACCACGCTTCTGGGGATTTTCGCGCTGGGAGCCCTGGAAGCGTGGTTGAAATTGACCCCATGTGGGCATTCAGCGTGGCAAACATCTGGCGGCCGCCGAACAGACGTGCAGGGCACAGTGACCACATGTAGGTATTCAGCGTGGTTCACTGTGATCTCGTCACGTCTGAAAACACCCTATACTGCACTGGCTCATCTGACAACTAGAGCTGAAACAAATAAAAATAGGGTCTGCTCGGGGAAGTCTGTCCTTTGGCATGTCAGTTCACCTCACTAGGCTGATGAAAAGTGCTACATAAATGCTAGATGGTGGCATTATTATATTCCTATTTCAAGAAAGCATAAGTGGTGAAGCTACAATCTGCCTATTTGTTTGAAATTTGTCCCTGTGATGAGAGAGCCAGCAAGAAGGATGCCAATACTACTTATGCAATGCTGGTATAAGCCTGTAAGCTCTGGTTTCAAAGAGGCAGTGGAACACAAGTGGTGCACACAGCTTGTTCATTCTCTTTGCACAGGAGCAAGTTTCACCCCATTTATATATTAAAAAGAGATCGATGATGATGATAGAAACCTCCCTGTATTGAGCACAGGTTACCTAGCTTCATTTAAAATAATAACTTGAATGGTACAATATTCAAAAACTGGTGTTCACCAACAGCGCTAGTGTTGATAGTTATGAACATCCAAAGTGTTGACTGCTATCAACTACTAGTAATATTTTGTTTTATGATTATGCCAGCAATGTGCCTGGTGCTAAGCAGTCATGATTACAGACAGGCCCCTGTCCTGAGGGCTTACAATCCATAATGGACATCGGACACATGAGGGGTCAAAGAGGGGCACACAGGGAGAGACATTAGATGCAGCCACACGAGATGTTACCTCAAGCAGGGCAGCGTTACCCCACATGATGCAATTACCACATGATGCAATGCATCGTATGCCTGGTGACCACCAGTTGTTCACCCCGCCCCGGGTGGGGTAGGCAGCTGGCTACTACACCCTGCGTCCTCAGAAAGGGTGTAGCCATCTTACCTGCTTTCTCACTTGCTGCCCCCCATGCCTGGATCTCCCTCCCTGTTCACATCCGCCTTGCCCCCTCCCTTCATACCTTCAAATCTCTCCTTAAAACTCACCTCTTTCGCTCTGCTCTGTAATAATAATAATAATAATAATAATAATAATACCCAAAGTGGGGTAAGGCTTCCCGACTCAAGATAGTGCTCCACCACTCATGTGCCCAGTCCCTGTCTGAACCGCCTCCTGGTGAGGATTGTCATGGGGCTTTGAGTAGCAGGTGTTGGTGCCATTCCTGCAAGGTCCCATCATGACTGGGGCAGAATAGTGGGAGGGCCGGGGGAGGGTGAATGTCTGATCAGCACTTCAGTCTGCCCCAGAGTGTGGCGGCGGGACAGCCAACAGTGGCCCGCCCAGTTTCCCTGAAGAGGGGCATTGACTGCCCTGTTCTCTGTGCTGGTCCCAAACTGTGACAGCTGAAATTGCCCACCCTGGGGTGCGCAGGGATCCATCCTGGCTGGCCTCGTGTGGCTGTACCCAAGATGCATTCATGAAACTAAGAAGTTGTAGGTACACATGTTTAGCATAATTACAAGGACGAGAAGAGTTTCCTGAAGGGATAAGACAGTATAAAAGAGAAGTATAGAGGAGGAATTTATAGGGATGAGGAACTAGGTAAAGCCTGTTAGAAGAAGTAGGGTTTTTTTAAGGAATTTGAAGGGCAGGAGGGAGGGAGCAGGGAGTATTTTATTTTATTTATTTAAATTTCTACCCCACCTTCCTGTAAGGCTCAGGATGGCTTACAGCACTAAAAACACAAAATACATTTATTCCTTTATTTTATTTATTTTGTCAAATTTATATGCCGCCCTTCCCACAAAGGCTCAGGATGGTTCACAATCATAAATAATAACAACAACAATTAAAACCAATAACAAACAACAACAACAATAATCCCCTTAATGCCTCACCCAGCCGTCCCCTACACCGTATCCTATCCAACCCTATCCCTGCCTACCGAATGCCTGGGCAAATAGAAAGTTCTTACATTGTTTCCAGAAGATGAACATTAAAATCCCTTTTAAATACATTAAAATCCCTTTAAAAAGAACAAAACCACCCTCACCCCTTTTAAAAGGACCGTCCAACCCGGGAATGAAGCAGGCTGATGCCGGCAGAACCAGAACTGGTCTAAAAGCGTCCATCTAAAAACACCCATTGGGTATTTTCAGAGGTGACGCTACCACGCTTAAACCCACCCTGGGGTCACAAGCACCATCACTTCCATTTAGCAGCTGCAAGATGTTCACCACGCTTTGCCCCAAACTGTGGTCACAGTTATAACTCGCAAAATCGTGAGGAACAGCCAGTGTAAGCCCTACCACAGTTCAGGGCAAAGTGTGGTAAGGCATATGGTCATGTCTGTTGGCCTACCCCGGGGCAGGGTGGCAGCCATTACCCCAGATTGGGTCTACGCGTGGTAGCCTCATTTCTGAAAAACACCATTGTCTGTAGCTATGTCCCTTTAACTTTCAAGTTGACCATGACAAGTTCAGATTGAATAATCAGGAATCCTGCCGTTAATTCTCACAATTGTAGTGCAAGCGTAGAGCCACTCAGTAGCTCACACATATTCGGTTTAAGCCTAACATTTTATCACTGCATATATGTTGTCAGAGACATGCCTTCATCTTCCACAGCAGCCCGATGTAAAGCAGGTGATATCAAACAGAAATTGGAGCTCAATGGCACTGTGTGGGGTTTGGCGGAGGGAAGGCTGCAAACCCCAGGGGGGAAGGATGGAGGGGAACATGGCCAAGGGATGGTATCTCTAGCTGGGGTGTGGACCGGATCTGGGAAGGAAGCAGCGAGCCTGGAAAAAGGGTCCCTCAGGGTCTTATGCGGCAGTCTGAAGGAACTCAGTCGCTCCCTGCCAAGCTCATCACCGGGACACAGGCCAAGCTGATTCCCTAACGGGGAATGCCCCCCTGTCGCGGGCGTCACGCACACGGTCCCCAGGAACCAGGAGGGGATGACGAGGATAGTGGTGTTCCCCGGTGTGGGACCCCCAAGGGGGCAGGATCTCAGGGCACGGGGTAAGGGCTCCTCACACGCCAAGGTTTCCAGGGCACCACGTGCTGAGGAAGGGAAGGGAAGGTGAACACTCTCACACGCTTTCACGGGGCTACTTACTCGTTCACGTCGTTCTCTCTCTCGCTCTCTCTCTCGCTCTCTCTCACTCTCTCTCTGCCACACTCCAGTTGCTCTCGCTCTGCTCCAAGACTCTTGTCAATCACACGTTCGCACGGGCCGGTCTCACAAAGGCAAGGCTCTGATCACCAGCAAGGAGGTCTGAGCGTCCCTTCCTTATATGGGTGGGGCCGGTGGCTGCCGCCACAAGCGCACTGAGCGACGCAGCGGCGCTTGCGTGGGTGGATCACTAGTGCGGGCGCCGTCAGGGGGCATGGCTGGCCCCGTAGTGTTCCCCGGCGGGGAGGGTGGTGCGTTGGGGGGCGTGGCTCTGTGCTGCGTCACTCGTGGTGCTGCTTGTGGTAGTGGGGGTGTAGCTGATGAGGCGTCAGCCGGCAAGGTGCTTGGGGAGGGCGGTTCAACTAAGGGGGGTGCTGGGATGGCCGTGTGGCGTGCTCGGATCCCCTTATCCTTTTTCGTCTGGTGCAGGGTCTAACCTCTTTGTTGTGGCTGGCGGGTGCCCCGCCTGCCCGGGTACCGTTGCGTTCCCCATCTCCTCAGGCCCCAGGGCCTGACAGTACTCCCATCCCTCCTTGGAGGCGCCCGGGGGCGGGTGCCAACAAGGAGGGATGCCGGGCATGAAAACGTTGAAGCAGGGCGGGTGCATGGATGTGGGTGGCCAGTTCCCAAGAGTTCTCCGAGGAGTCATACCCTTTCCATTTGACCAGATACTGTAGTTGGCCACGGCGTCGGTGGACATTCAGGATGGCTTGCACTTCATATTCGGGGACATCTGAGCCACGGACGGGCACCGGCCCTGGTCGTGGTGGGGGGTGCTGAGCCCCTGCCAGTTTCAATAGGGAGACATGGAAGGTCGGGTGAATTTTGTATTGGGTAGGTAAGGTCACCGTATAGGCCACGTCATTCACCTTTCGGCTGATGGGAAAAGGTCCCATGAAGCGATAGTCCAGTTTGGCTGACGGCCGGGTCGACGGGTAATGGCGCCGATCTACCCATACGAGGTGTCCTACGTTAAAGGAGGTGGCCGGGAGATGGCGTTGATCTGCATAATTCTTGTAGTGTTGTCGGGCCTTTTGGAGGAATGTTAGCGCTGCAGCCTGAGCTCGATGAATCTGGGTTACCAGGGCCCCGGCGGCGGGAATGTGGGGCAATGCTAAATCCGGGGTGCATATGCGTGGTTGGAACCCGTAGGTAACATAAAAGGGGTAGGTCCCCAACGATGCGCTGAGGGTATTGTTATACACAAATTCGGCCAGGGGGAGTAAATCGTACCAGTCGTCTTGTAGATGGTCTACATAGTATCGGAGGTATTGTTCGAGAGCCTGGTTCGTCCGCTCCACTTGCCCGTTGGCCTGTGGATGATAGGCTGTCGTGAGGTTCAGTTGGATCTGTAGTGCTTGTAACAGGGTCTTCCATAATCGCGAGGTAAACTGGGACCCTCGGTCGGAAACAATGTCGATGGGTACGCCGTGTAATCGAACGATGTTTTGTAAGAGGAGTCTTGCGGTTTGTTTGGCTGTTGGTAATCAAGGGCAGGCTGCGAAGTGGGCCAGCTTGGTGAAGTGATCGATGACCACGAAAATGGTAGTGTGCTTTTGTGATGGGGGCAGGTCGACGATAAAGTTCATGCCTATACGGCGCCAGGGTCCTTGTGGCAGGGGTGCCAAATGTAACAACCCAATTGGTTTCCTTCGGGGGACTTTAGTCCTTGCACAAATTCCTCAGGTCCTGACATAGCGTTCCGTGTCTGTTCGCATGGTTGGCCACCAGAATTGCCTTTGCAGGAGATCGTAGGTCCGTTTGATTCCCGGGTGTCCTGCAAGGGGGGCATCATGATGGCTCCAGAGCATTTGTTGGCGGGCTTCTTGGGGGATCAGGATCTTACTGCACAAGGTGTCGGCTGGGGCATTCCCCGGAGAGTTGGGGAGCAAGGCCCGGTCGACCGCGGAGGATTGTTGTACTTGGCCGTGGGTTAACCCGGCGCCGGCCATTGCGCAGGATGGTACAATCGGTTCCCCACGCTTGTAGTTGGCCGGCTGGTCCCCCAGGGATCGGGAGAGGGCATCAGCAAATATATTTTGTTTTCCTGGCCGATACTGAATGTGGAAGGAAAACCGTGAAAAGAACAGCGCCCATGACGTGCATTGGCAATTTTAACGGACTGTAGGTACAGCAGATTCCGGTGGTCGGTAATCACCCGAATGGGCCACTTGGCCCCCTCCAGGTAGTGGCGCCAAGTGGTAAAGGTGGCTTTAATGGCCAATAATTCCCGGTCCAGGATGGTATAGTTAGACTCCGCACTGGTAAGTTGCCGAGAGTAGTAAGCGCAGGGCATAAGGACAGGTTCCATGGGATCCTCTTGAAGTAGTACAGCCCCGATGGCATTGCTGGAGGCGTCAGTTTCTACCACAAAGGCTTTATCGAAATCTGGGAATCGCAGTAGGGGTGCCCGCGTGAAGGCGGTTTTCAATGTTTCGAAGGCGAGCTGCTGCTGTGTGGTCCAGACATAGGGCACCCCTTTACGGAGAAGCTGCGTGAGGGGCTGGATGGTTGCTGCGTATCGTGGAATGTATTGTCGATAATAGTTGGTTGTTCCTAGGAATCGTTGTAGTGCCTTCACTGACGCGGGCGGAACCCAGGTAGTGATGGCTTGTACTTTGGCCTCGTCCATCTTTAAGCCCTCTGGGGAGATGATAAAACCTAGGAAGGCAATAGTAGTGGTATGAAACGCACATTTGGACTGTTTGCAAAACAGACGATGTTGCCTGAGTTTGGATAGTACATTCTGTACATGTGTCACATGCTCCGCTTCGGAGCAGGAATAAATAAGAATATCGTCCAGATAGGCTATTACGTATACATCTAGAACTTCCTGCAGGACATCATTTATGAAGTGTTGAAACGTGGAGGGGGCATTGGCGAGTCCAAAGGGCATTACTAAATATTCAAAATGTCCATATCTAGTGCGGAACGCCATTTTCCACTCATCCCCCGCCCGTATACGTACTAAGTTGTAGGCCCCTCTGAGGTCCAATTTGGTGAATATTCAGGCCCCTTGTAACCGGTTTAAGAGTTCTGGGATCAACAGGAGGGGGTAACGATTTTTAATCGTAATGGAGTTGAGCTCCCGGTAATCTATGCAAGGCCGGAGCCCCCTGTCCTTTTTTGGCACAAAGAAGAGCAGGGCCCCTGCTGGCAACGTAGAGGGGCGGATGAATCCCTTCTGCAAATTTTCATCGATGTAGGCCTTCAGGGTCCGAAGCTCAGGTCCCGAGAGGGCATAAATGCGCCCATAGGTAGGCTGGTGGCCCGGGAGGAGGTCGATCGGACAATCGTAGGGGCGATGTGGTGGGAGAATAGCTGATTCTCGTTCATCGAACAAATCTGCATATTCCTGGTAACTCTGGGGAAGCCCCTCCCGAGGGGGTTCCATAGTGGTGACACACAAGGGGGGTGCGAGGGGCCGATCAGGTGCTTCTGCTATCCCGGGGAGCTGCAATTTCTGCGTTTGCCAATCAATGGTGGGATTCCACTGCTGCAACAAGGGAAGTCCGAGAACGATGGGGAAGATGGGGGTACACACGACGTCAAGTTGTATTTGCCGGGTACGTCCCTGAATCATCAGGGGTAGGGGGGGCGTCTGAAGGGTCAGTGGTCCCGAGACCAACGGGGATCCATCAATCGAATGGATGATCTCCGACGTCTTTCGTGGTTGCCGGGGAATCTGGTGGTGCCGGAGGTACCCTGTATCCACAAAAATTTCCCGATGCCCCTGAGTCGATGAGTCCCCATCCGATCAACGTGTGTGTGGGACTTAATCCCAGCATGACAGGGATCCGCAAGTGCGGGCACCACTCCCGCAGGGCAAGCCCTACGGGTCTGGCGCTAGAGGCGGGTCTTTGTGGTCGGCCCAGGATGCCCCCTATACATCCCGGCCGGGTACGTTTCCCACATCCCTTCGACCCTTGGGGAGTGCCGGACAATTGCGGGAGAAATGGGAGGCCTCCCCACAATAAAAGCATAATCGGGAGGAGCGTCGGCGTTCCAGCTCCGCCGCCATGAGGGGGCCCCGGGAGGCTCCCACCTGCATAGGCTCCAGTTCATCTTTGTGTAGTGGCTCCCCTTTGAATGCTTCAAGCGGGAGGGGGGCCGGGAGTGGCCCCCGAGGAGGCTCGGTGCGATGTTCTCGGCGTCGCTCATTCAGTCTTTCATCGATTTGCACCGTCAAAGTGACCAGCTCCCTCCAGGTCTTTGGTGTAGTAGCGTAAACCAGCTGGTCCTTGATCTCATAGTTTAAGCCTCGCCGGAACATTACTCGACGGACATTGTCTGGCCAGCCCAGGTCCACAGCTACCTGCTGGAACTTGGTCACGTATTCTAGGAGGGGGCCCTTCCCCTGTTTCAAGGTGGTAATGATAGTTTCGGCCTCCTGTAGGCGATGGGGGTAGTCGTACAAAAATTTAAATTCTTTAACAAAGTTATCATAATCTTCCAGCAAGGGGCTATTGCCAGTGAGAAGGGGGGTGGCCCAGGCCAGGGCGTGTACTTCTAACAGCCCGATAACAAAGGCCACCTTCCTGGCATCCGTGTTGTAGGTGCGGGGCTGCGTCTTAAAGGTGAGTTCGCAGAGGGCAAGGAACCCCTGGAACTGTCGCCGGTCTCCCGTAAATCTTGAAATACACGGTCCCTTTGGCTCGCGGGGTCGCAGGTCGGGGCCTTTGGCTCCCGCCGGGTGGGGTGGTTCCCCCAGTGGTGCCACCGCCCCACCGTGCTGTTCCTTGAGGTCCTTGACCTCCATCGCCAGGGACTGCACCATGTGGGTCAGTTCTTGCACCCGGGCCAGGACCTGTTCTAGAATATGTTGCTGGTGATTCTGTGGGGTTTGGCGGAGGGAAGGCTGCAAACCCCAGGGGGGAAGGATGGAGGGGAACGTGGCCAAGGGATGGTATCTCTAGCCGGGGTGTGGACCAGATCTGGGAAGGAAGCAGCGAGCCTGGAAAAAGGGTCCCTCAGGGTCTTATGCGGCAGTCTGGAGGAACTCAGTCGCTCCCTGCCAAGCTCATCACCGGGACACAGGCCAAGCTGATTCCCTACTGGGGAATGCCCCCCTGTCGTGGGCATCACGCACACGGTCCCCAGGAACCAGGAGGGGGTGACGAGGATAGTGGTGTTCCCCGGTGTGGGACCCCCAAGGGGGCAGGATCGCAGGGCACGGGGTAAGGGCTCCTCACACGCCAAGGTTTCCAGGGCACCACGTACTGAGGAAGGGAAGGGAAGGTGAACACTCTCACACGCTTTCACGGGGCTACTTACTCGTTCACGTCGTTCTCTCTCTGCCACACTCCAGTTGCTCTCGCTCTGCTCCAAGACTCTCGTCAATCACACATTCGCACGGGCCGGTCTCACAAAGGCAAGGCTCTGATCACCAGCAAGGAGGTCTGAGTGTCCCTTCCTTATATGGGTGGGGCCGGTGGCTGCCGCCACAAGCGCACTGAGCGACGCAGCGGCGCTTGCGTGGGTGGATCACTAGTGCGGGCACCGTCAGGGGGCGTGGCTGGCCCCGTAGTGTTCCCCGGCGGGGAGGGTGGTGCGTTGGGGGGCGTTGCTCTGTGCTGCGTCGCTCGTGGTGCTGCTTGCGGTAGTGGGGGTGTAGCTGATGAGGCGTCAGCCGGCAAGGTGCTTGGGGAGGGCGGTTCGACTAAGGGGGGTGCTGGGATGGCCGTGTGGCGTGCTCGGATCCCTTTATCCTTTTTCGTCTGGCGCAGGGTCTGACCTCTTTGTTGTGGCTGGCGGGTGCCCCGCCTGCCCGGGTACCGTTGCGTTCCCCATCTCCTCAGGCCCCAGGGCCTGACACACTGGCAATGTTAACAAAAGTTTCTGATTCAGGAGTAAGACTCCAAGGCTTCTGTCTATAGGCCAGCAGATCCCCTTGGGTCAGAGTTACAGATCTCCACATTTTTGATAGAAAGACCCTTTAGGGATGTGCCAAACTGCCATTAATTAATGACCAAGTAAGCAGAAAGAGAAAAATGGCTTTTGCTGCCTTCAGTGGTAAATGCCCTGGACTCCACTGAACTCCCAAAAACTGTTCATAGGAAAGATAAACTTTTCTCTATGTTATGAATTCCCCAGCAAAGGTGTTTACTTCAAGTGGCAATTCAAACATCACTCTGTAAGGAGGTTCAGGATGCCGCCAGTTGTAGTTTGTCCTGCTGGTCCAAAGATGCCCTCTCTCTTGCTCTGTCACCTTCCCACCCTTTGTATGTATAGCACCAGAAGAACAAGACCATATTTTAGAAATGGATGCTATTAAGGAACAGTCACTTATAAGGGAAAATAAATCTGTTCTTTCAGCTTTCCTTGTCTACTTGGCAGGCAGGTAGAATATAGCATCCATATAAGCAGATATCTCAAACTCTTGAAAGTGCTATAAAGTAATGAAAAGAATACACTGAAATCAAACTTTGTCTCAAGACACTATAAGATTTGCATCACTGTGGCTTCAGCCGTATAATTGATTAATTTTTATTTTTTATTTTTTATTTTTATTTATTTAAAATTTATATCCGGCCCCTCCTGCCCACAGGGCAGCCCGGGGCGGAGAACAACACTCATTAAAACAATATACATTTTTAAAAACAATTTAAAAATACAATATGTGGGGAAAGCCCCCATCCCCGCCCCCACTCCACCCCTACCCCTCGCCAAAAGCCTGACAGAATAGCCAGGTCTTACATATACGCCGAAACAGCAGGAGACTTGGAGCCAGCTGAAATGCAAAGAAAATTCAGTCTGCCAAGGAACTTTTTGGAGTACTGACTTTAGGCAGCAATATTTTAATGACAATTTCTGTAATATTCAAAGTAATTAAACATAAAGATCACTGCAAACTAATGGCAGTAAACTCACCTTGCCTAACTGTAATGTTAAGTTTTCTGGTGATTTCCATGTAGTACTCTGGGGCTTTCTGGTAGCCTGGGGTTTTTGAAGTATAAGAATACTAGAGCTGAAACAAATACTTGGGTTAAATACCAAATTTGATTAATTTGGTATATCCATGTCCATTTTAATGCACAGAAGTAAATAAGTGCAGAGCAAATAAAGGGGAAGCTATTGCTCGCCTCTTCCCAAAATATTAGAACTAAGGCACACCC
Source organism: Sphenodon punctatus (assembly GCA_003113815.1). NCBI lineage: Eukaryota > Metazoa > Chordata > Lepidosauria > Sphenodontia > Sphenodontidae > Sphenodon > Sphenodon punctatus. The sequence continues at coordinate 8,332,051 of QEPC01005805.1, read as the reverse complement.
TATAAAATTTACTGGCAGCAGGTTTAAAACAAATACAAGAAAGCTTTTTTTTTCCCCACTCACCATTGAATTAATCTGTGGAATTTTTCGACAGAGGATGTTTTGAAGGCCAATAACATAAATCGATTCAAAAATGCATTGGATAAGTTCTTAGAAGTCAAGTCCATAAATGCCTATTAGTCAAGTTGGTCAGGGAAGACTCTAACTGGCAGGTGTTAGGAGTGAATAACAAGGAATGGATCTCTCCATTGTGACTTGCTTGTACACTTCTCTAAAGCAAGCAACGGAACTTGGCCACTGTCAGGGACAGGATGCTGGGCTAGATGAACAATGGATCTGGTCCAGTAGGGCACTTTTTATGTTCTTATGCTTTTGTGTTCTTAATGAAGCAGACTCAAACAGTATTCTCATCCCAATTAATTTACAGGACTGAATAGTCATTCACTTTGTTTGGGTGTTTTGTTTACTTTGTTTATTTGCTATCCAGTCTTTGTTCACTTGGACTCTTTAGCACTCTTTTGCACCACACTGTTGTGCATTGGTACTATTGCCATTAGTCCAGTAGCACTTGTGTGCAACAACGTGGTATACGATCACACTAAACATTACTACCAACCGAAGCAAAGTAGTCGAGAAGGAAAGTTACCAAATAAATGAATATACAGGGAGGTGGGAAACCAAATAAATGACTATACAAATACTGCAGGGTTAGCAAAGATTTATTAGGATATATTCAAATAATCTTAGTCTACAAATTGGCACACTCATTTCAGCACTAAAGGACACCTCTACCATGGCTTCTGTGGGTATACAACAGTAGGGGGTGGTCGACAGATAGATCACAAGCTAGTCTCCAGTAGGGCTGTGTTCTCACCTGCGGCAGCGGTGGCAGCAGTGGGAGGGGCAAGGGAAGACACGACAGCACAGAGGAGCCAGCTGACAGGAAAAGAGCCAATGCAAACAGGGATCTGCCACGGCCTCTCTTGCGCACGCCCTGACATGTGTGAGAGAAGCCACAGCAGATCCCCATTCTCACCGGCTCTTTTCCTGTTCAACATATCCAATTTCAACATAAGAGAGAAGTTTTATTAATGCAGCGTTATACTCAAGTTCCACAGTACAATATTTCACTACTATAATATGAGGAAATGTCAGAAGCAACTACTATTGGGCTATTGCCGTTAATAAACATTCATGAAGCAACTCAATTCAGAAGCAACATTCATGAAGCAACTAAATTCAGAAGCAACTAAGACAGACATATTGCATTGGTGATCACCACAGACACTTCTGTCTGTTTTTCAGAGTAAGGATGCACTATGTTCATAACTTTTCATATATTCTTTTCCAAAAGCAGTTAAAAATGGTTTTACAAATATTTTCTTTACTGCTTCTGTTCTTCATTAGTCACTAGGCTTGGCTGCTTACATGTGGAAAATATTTGTCACAGCACCTTAGTAACTATAACCACTCCAGAGAGAAGAATATAACTTGACATTCCTTGGGAAACGCTTATTACACCAAGACATTGCTGTCACCACCCATATAAGAAGGAACTCAATTTTAATAAATGCAGGTTGTGTCGTTGGTTGAAAAGGAGATCACAGTACGAAGGGATAAGATGTATAACTGAGATGCAATGTCTCCCAAGTAAAGCATCATCAATTTTGATATGGAAGATGAGAATTTATTTTGTACTCATTCCTGTTTTATCACAAAATGACATTGCTATTTTCATTCTAAGACTGTTGTTTGAAAAAAGATACGTATCTTTATATGCTGCAATAATCCAGCAAGTAAATGATTAAAAATCTTGCGGTGTAAGCACATGAACTAAACTGGAGTCTATGTGAGTAGCTGCATTCCTGTTTGCTGTAAGTGCATCAGAGGTTCAAGGTGATAGATACAGAGTTGCAACTAATGTCCCGACATGCAGGAGTGTTTGTTTAATAGGCAAGAGACAGAGCAGAACAAGAGATGGGAGCTGTTTTTAAAAATATCTAGACAGTTTTTTTTTAAAAATCTTTGGATTTGATTCTTTCGTCCTTAGAAAAGATAAGCATTTTGATCATAAAAATTCTCAGCGCTGATCCTGCACTATGTGTTCTTTGTGGGCGGATTGCTGCACCCAAATAGAGCCCTGCTTCCTGCAGTGAGGCTCAGCTCCAGCACAGCAGCCTGCCCTTCACAGGTCCTATGTAGGATCAGGACATATATGCATATTTTGCTATTTTGCAGTTCATAACAAGATTTTTGAAATTGCCCTTTTTCAGTTCTTTTCTGACTTGCATATATTCAGTGTTTCCTGAGGTATCTACTAGAATTATTATTCTAAGCTACAACAATTTATTCACGTTTTCACCATTCTTTCTCTTTCGTAAAGAGGAGTCTTTGTCTTTCATAACGTCTTTCATAAAGAGGTGTCTGCATTTTGTGCAGGTGCACCCAGGATATCCGCATACATGTCCAACATGCACAATGCATGCATACTATGCACACAGTGTGCATGTTCACATTCTACGTTATTATTTTTATTATTAACAAACATTTATATAGCGCCAGCAATGTATCTGGCACTTTACAAAGTAATAAAGCATACGTTGGTGCACGTATGCACTTCTTGTATACATGTACCTTGAATTGGCTCCAAAGTGGGAAAGAAAGGACTTAGAGCCATAGTTTGGAGGAAATAACTGGATTTGTGTAGCACTGAAACAAATAGGCATTTTCATAGATAGATAGATAGATAGATAGATAGATAGATAGATAGATAGATAGATATTGTTTATTTAGCTTTACCAAAGGTATTCGCAAACCTAAAAGTTTTGCATACATACAATATGCCAAGGCAAAAACAAGGGCTAAAAGGGCAAAAAAGATAAAAACAAGATCCATAACTTTACACTCCTATTATAAAATGAGTAATTAAAATATTGTAAAACATTCAATCATATTAAAAAAAAAAAAAAAAGGAAGAAGTGCAAGGTGTCCTGACCCAAACATCATACCCCTTCCAAAAATTCAAAATGTAGATATTTTTCACGCAACAGAAAAGCTTGCTGAAGAAAAGCTGCCACTGCTAGTGAAAGCTCTGGGATCTTATCTGCCAAAAAAATCCTGAGCAAACAGGACTCTGAACTCTCTGAGTACTTCAGTAAAAACGGCTGCAGGTATTTTTCTTTTATTTGATCATATAAGTGGCAACTGAACAAAATATGTTCCGATGATTCTGTGATTAAAAAATGGGCAAAGTCGGTAAGAGTAATCCAACCTAGCATATCGGCCCTCCAAAACCTTCATTGGCAGAGAGTTTAATCAGGCACATAAAAATAAATATCTGGAGCACAAAGGCATCCTGCCCTATAAATAGTCTGCCATACGGTTCAAACCTGGAACCCACTGAGAATAATTAGACAAATATGAAGTTTTGCTGATCAACATTAAATTTCTTTTGTGATCTAAATCACCTATTCTAACCAAGTTTTCAGATTTAGCAGCTCTAAAGTCCTTATTCCAAAAAAACTCTTCTGAAATTCTGAAAACCCTATTTTAACTAATTTATTTTCTATAATCTTGAACCAGGAATTCTTAAAGAATCAGCTATTAAAAACTGGAGCAGTCTGGCACTGTTTGACCCCCCACCCCGGGTCGGGGGCAGTAGGTGGAGAGCGCGAGGTTACAGAGGCCCTGTCTGGTCCAACTTTGTGGGGGGAGTTTCAGGAAGTGACGCCAGCTGATGCAGTGAATGTTCTGGGGTCTGTGAGAGCCACCAGTTGTGAACTTGATCCTTGCCCGTCCTGGTTGGTGAAAGCCTCCAGGGAGACATTGGAGACGGTGCTGGCAAAAGTGGTTAACGCAGCAGGGGAGGCTGTCGCCCACCTTCAAGGAGGCTGTGGTGCGCCCCCTGCTGAAGAAACCATCATTAGATGTGGGCGCTCTCGCCAGCTACCAACCTGTCTCTAACCTTCCCTTTTTAGGGAAGGTTATTGAGCGGGTGGTGGTGATCCATCTCCAGGCGCATCTGGACAGCATCGGATTTCTGGACCCTTTTCAATCTGGGTTTCGTCCTGGCTATGGCACTGAGACAGCGTTGGTGGCCTTGGTCAACGATCTCCACCGGGAGATGGATGCAGGAAGTTCTACATTTCTTATCCTGCTAGATCTCTTGGCCGCTTTTGATACTGTGGACCATGGGCTGCTGTTGAGATGACTGCAAGACCTGGGGGGTCTGGATGGGACTGTTTTTGAATGGTTCCCCTCATTCCTCTCAGGGAGAAGCCAGCGGGTGGCGTTGGGGGCTGAAACATCTTGCCCCCATGCCTTGCCCTGCGACGTTCTGCAGGGTTCCATCCTGTCTCCTTTATTATTTAATGTATATACACAGCCCTTGGGCGAGGTCGTGAGAGGGTTTGGAGTGCGATGTCACCAATATGCTGATGATACCCAGCTGTACCTCTCTTTTTCAGATGACCCAGACCCTGCTGTCTCATTGCTATCCCACTGTTTGGAGGCCATGGCAGAGTGGATGTGGCAGAGCAGACTGAAGCTCAACCCCGATAAGACGGACGTGGTGGTGGTGGGGAGGGCGAGGGAGGGGTCAGCCCCCCTGATTGGGGGGGGTTCGCCCTCCTATAGCTCAGCAGGTTCGGAGTCTGGGGGTGGTGTTGGACTCAGATCTCCACCTGGATTGACAGGTGGAGGTAGTGCCTTCTGCCAGTTGTATCTAGTGTGGAGTTAGCGTCCATACATCTCCGGGCTGGACCTGGCCTCCCTCATCCATGTCTTAGTCACCTCGAGGCTGGACTACTGTAATGTGCTCTACGTGGGACTGCCCTTGTTCCTGGTCCGGAGCTGGTGCAGAATGCGGCGTCCCAGCTTCTGATGGGGACGGGTCATCGGAAGCATATAACACCTGTGCTCCGGGGTCTGCATTGGTTGCCAATAGCATGTCGAGCCAGGTTCAAGGTATTGGTATTGATCTATAAGGCCCTTCACAGTCTGGGTCCCTCGTACCTCAGGAACCACCTCACCTTCCGCACCCCAGAGTGGCTCCTTCGGTCTGCCAGGGGTGCCTTCTTGGAGGTCCCCCGTGTTAAGTGGGGAGCCACAATGGAGAGGGCATTATCGGTGGCCAGGCCATGTCTTTGGAATTCCCTCCCGGAGGAAGCTCGCCTGGCCCCAAGCCTTTTGACATTCCGACGGGTTTGTAAAACCTGGCTGTTCGCCCAGGCCTTTGGGGAGGAGGGGGGGAGGGGAGNTAGATAGATATTGTTTATTTAGCTTTACCAAAGGTATTCGCAAACCTAAAAGTTTTGCATACATACAATATGCCAAGGCAAAAACAAGGGCTAAAAGGGCAAAAAAGATAAAAACAAGATCCATAACTTTACACTCCTATTATAAAATGAGTAATTAAAATATTGTAAAACATTCAATCATATTAAAAAAAAAAAAAAAAGGAAGAAGTGCAAGGTGTCCTGACCCAAACATCATACCCCTTCCAAAAATTCAAAATGTAGATATTTTTCACGCAACAGAAAAGCTTGCTGAAGAAAAGCTGCCACTGCTAGTGAAAGCTCTGGGATCTTATCTGCCAAAAAAATCCTGAGCAAACAGGACTCTGAACTCTCTGAGTACTTCAGTAAAAACGGCTGCAGGTATTTTTCTTTTATTTGATCATATAAGTGGCAACTGAACAAAATATGTTCCGATGATTCTGTGATTAAAAAATGGGCAAAGTCGGTAAGAGTAATCCAACCTAGCATATCGGCCCTCCAAAACCTTCATTGGCAGAGAGTTTAATCAGGCACATAAAAATAAATATCTGGAGCACAAAGGCATCCTGCCCTATAAATAGTCTGCCATACGGTTCAAACCTGGAACCCACTGAGAATAATTAGACAAATATGAAGTTTTGCTGATCAACATTAAATTTCTTTTGTGATCTAAATCACCTATTCTAACCAAGTTTTCAGATTTAGCAGCTCTAAAGTCCTTATTCCAAAAAAACTCTTCTGAAATTCTGAAAACCCTATTTTAACTAATTTATTTTCTATAATCTTGAACCAGGAATTCTTAAAGAATCAGCTATTAAAAACTGGAGCAGTCTGGCACTGTTTGACCCCCCACCCCGGGTCGGGGGCAGTAGGTGGAGAGCGCGAGGTTACAGAGGCCCTGTCTGGTCCAACTTTGTGGGGGGAGTTTCAGGAAGTGACGCCAGCTGATGCAGTGAATGTTCTGGGGTCTGTGAGAGCCACCAGTTGTGAACTTGATCCTTGCCCGTCCTGGTTGGTGAAAGCCTCCAGGGAGACATTGGAGACGGTGCTGGCAAAAGTGGTTAACGCAGCAGGGGAGGCTGTCGCCCACCTTCAAGGAGGCTGTGGTGCGCCCCCTGCTGAAGAAACCATCATTAGATGTGGGCGCTCTCGCCAGCTACCAACCTGTCTCTAACCTTCCCTTTTTAGGGAAGGTTATTGAGCGGGTGGTGGTGATCCATCTCCAGGCGCATCTGGACAGCATCGGATTTCTGGACCCTTTTCAATCTGGGTTTCGTCCTGGCTATGGCACTGAGACAGCGTTGGTGGCCTTGGTCAACGATCTCCACCGGGAGATGGATGCAGGAAGTTCTACATTTCTTATCCTGCTAGATCTCTTGGCCGCTTTTGATACTGTGGACCATGGGCTGCTGTTGAGATGACTGCAAGACCTGGGGGGTCTGGATGGGACTGTTTTTGAATGGTTCCCCTCATTCCTCTCAGGGAGAAGCCAGCGGGTGGCGTTGGGGGCTGAAACATCTTGCCCCCATGCCTTGCCCTGCGACGTTCTGCAGGGTTCCATCCTGTCTCCTTTATTATTTAATGTATATACACAGCCCTTGGGCGAGGTCGTGAGAGGGTTTGGAGTGCGATGTCACCAATATGCTGATGATACCCAGCTGTACCTCTCTTTTTCAGATGACCCAGACCCTGCTGTCTCATTGCTATCCCACTGTTTGGAGGCCATGGCAGAGTGGATGTGGCAGAGCAGACTGAAGCTCAACCCCGATAAGACGGACGTGGTGGTGGTGGGGAGGGCGAGGGAGGGGTCAGCCCCCCTGATTGGGGGGGGTTCGCCCTCCTATAGCTCAGCAGGTTCGGAGTCTGGGGGTGGTGTTGGACTCAGATCTCCACCTGGATTGACAGGTGGAGGTAGTGCCTTCTGCCAGTTGTATCTAGTGTGGAGTTAGCGTCCATACATCTCCGGGCTGGACCTGGCCTCCCTCATCCATGTCTTAGTCACCTCGAGGCTGGACTACTGTAATGTGCTCTACGTGGGACTGCCCTTGTTCCTGGTCCGGAGCTGGTGCAGAATGCGGCGTCCCAGCTTCTGATGGGGACGGGTCATCGGAAGCATATAACACCTGTGCTCCGGGGTCTGCATTGGTTGCCAATAGCATGTCGAGCCAGGTTCAAGGTATTGGTATTGATCTATAAGGCCCTTCACAGTCTGGGTCCCTCGTACCTCAGGAACCACCTCACCTTCCGCACCCCAGAGTGGCTCCTTCGGTCTGCCAGGGGTGCCTTCTTGGAGGTCCCCCGTGTTAAGTGGGGAGCCACAATGGAGAGGGCATTATCGGTGGCCAGGCCATGTCTTTGGAATTCCCTCCCGGAGGAAGCTCGCCTGGCCCCAAGCCTTTTGACATTCCGACGGGTTTGTAAAACCTGGCTGTTCGCCCAGGCCTTTGGGGAGGAGGGGGGGAGGGGAGGAGGGGGGAGGGGGGTTTAGGGTTTTAGCTCTTCCTTACCTTTTATTTTGATCTTATTTATTTTTCCCAACCCTGTTTTGGTTTTTAAATTGCTGTGTTGTTTTTTAAAATATTATTATTATTATTATTATGAATGTTTTTATTAAATTGTACCTACGTGGCCCGGAGGAAGCTCGCCTGACCCCAAACCTTTTGACATTCCGGCAGGCTTGTAAAACCTGGCTGTTCACCCAGGCCTTTGGGGAGGAGGGTTAGGGTTTTAGCTCTTCCCTACCTTTTATTTTTATCTAATTTATTTTTCCCAACCCTGTTTAGGTTTTTAAATTGCTGTGTTGTTTTTTAAAATATTATTATGAAGGTTTTTTATTAAATTGTACGTCGCCTCGGGATGCCATAGGCATGGGGGGCGACTAACAAATGCATAAAATAAATAAATAAATAAATAAATTTTAAAACAGGAGTGTAGGGCCGCCATCCAAATCACCGCTAACCAACTTTTCTGGCCCAATTCAGTCCTACTAGCTACCATTGGAGTACCTCGAGGAGCTCCCAGGAGAAATTGGAGAAATTTATTTTGTGGGACATTCAAACTGCATGACGTAAGAATGGCACACAACTCTGCACCATACATAAACTGGGATTGGACCTTAGCATTGAATATCTTAATAGCAAGATCAAACTGAGTCTTGCCCTGATATTTAAAAAGGCATCCAATAGCATGGGCCAGCCCCTTTGAGGTGACTATCGCCTCATTATAATGTACATTCCATTTATACGTAGCTTGAAAATGAATTCCCAGATATTGAAACCTATTCGCTTGCGACAGAAAAAATCCATCAACCTCCCACTTATACGTCTTCCTTTCCTTTGTAAAAACCATAATCTTAGATTTTTCTTAATTTATCTTTAAATAATTCAATTTGCAGTAACTCAAGAAAGCTTGCAGTTGTCTTTTATTTATTTATATTTATTTATTTTCCAAATTTATACCCCGCCCCTCCTGAAAACAGCTTCCAACATAAAATACATATAAAAACAAATATAAAAACAATTTTAAAACATCAAAAATACAATTTAAGTATTTAAACAGGGCCCATTCAACATTAAACAATAAACCGGGTAGGGGAGATTAAAAAAAACCCTAACCCTTCCCCACCCCAACCCCAAAGACCTGAGCAAACAGCCAGGTTTTACAACACCACCGGAATGTCTACAGGCTTGGGGCCAGGCGAGCTTCCTCCGGAAGGGAGTTCCAAAGGGTTTTGGAAAAGCCACCGAGAATGCCCTCTCCATTGTGGCCTCCCGCTTTATGCGGGGAACCTCCAGGAAGGCACCCCCGGCTGACCGAAGGAACTGCTCTGGGGCGCGGAGGGTGAGGCGGTTCCTGAGGTATGAGGGTTCCAGACCATAAAGGGTCTTATAGATCAACACCAAAACCTTGAACCTGGCTCGACACACTATTGGCAACCAGTGCAGAGTTCGGAGCACAGGTGTGATGTGCTCCCGATGACCCGTCCCCATAAGGAGACAGGCCGCCGCATTCTGCACTAGCTGCAGCCTCCGAACCAGGAACAAGAGAAGCCCCACGTAGAGCGCGTTGCAGTAGTCCAGCCTCAAGGTGATGAAGGCATGGATGAGGGAGGCCAGGTACGGGCCGGAGACGAACGGACGCAGCCTTTGCACCAGACACAACTGGTGGAAGGCAGCCTTAGTGACTGCCTCCACCTGCCGCTTCAGGCGGAGATCCGCATCCAATATCATCCCCAGACTCCGGACCCGCTGAGCTATAGGAGGGCAACCCGCCCCTAATCTGGGGGGGCACTACCTCCCTCGCCCTCCCCACCAACATCACCTCCATCTTATCGGGGTTGAGCTTCAGTCTGCTCTGCCACATCCATTCCGCCACGGCCTCCAAACACTGGGATAGCAATGAGGCAGCAGGGTCTGGGTCTTTTAAGACCTAATCTGGTCTGTGATAACAAAACCAGACCGTCTGCATACATAAGACACCTAATATGACACAATGCCAATTTGGGAGGGAACAAATTATATTCTGCCATTCTGGGAATGAAACCATTAATAAATATATTTAAAAGGGTTGGCGCCAGTACACATCCTTGTCTAACTCCAATTGAGGTATTAATATTGTCTGAAACCTGTCCTGCACTATTTATCTTGACCACCACATGCGAATCTTGATGCAGGTTTTTAAGGAGAAATAGTAACCTCTTGTCTATTGAAGATACTTCCAATTTTCCCCAAAGAAGTTCCCTATTCACTTTAACAAAGGCAGCTTTAAGATCAAAAAATGCAACGAATAGTCTATTTTTGGACTTAATATATTTCTCAATTAAATGGTAGAGGATTACACACTGGTCTATCATTCACCTGCCTTTCTGGAATCCAACCTGCTCTGGAAAAATCGCCTTGCTATTTTCTAGCCAAAGAATCAACTTGGCTAGTATTGTCTTTTCATATCTGTAAAGATTATTCACAGTTTGGTTAGTCCACCAAATAGCTGAGTAGCTATTCATCATGGAAACTGCATCCCATATCCATTTATTTGGTCATTTTGTTTTGGTTATTTTCATCACTTCAGTGTTTCAGCATTACTTGGCACTAATTTGCAACAAACTCTTGCACACCGATACTACGGAGTAACTAGTAATAGCCAATTGCACTGTGGTCCAGCAGTTTGGCATGCAGGACTGCTGAATAATGCAATTAAAAAAGTATGGAAAGGGGAACCGTATACGACCCCAGTGGTCATTTTGCACATGCTCGCTGCCAAGCAGGAACCCACCTCAGCATACCCCGGTGAGGAGGTTTAGGCTTGCCGAGAGTCATCTGACAGTTCTGGTGTGCCAGCAGCATGCCGCTATGAGGGAGCCTACAGTGCCCGGAGGCCTCCATCAGCAGTGGCGGGCTGGCGACACGCTATGATGAGGGGGCCTGTCGGGTGGCCTCCAACAGCCATGACAGGCTGGCTGGTAAGTACAGCTGGCAGGGCACTGTGGGAGGGTGGAAGAAGGGCCCCAGGGCTGGTGGTGTTAGGAACATGATTGCAGAACCTCACCCCCACCCTCCGAGGCCAGTAGTGGGCCAAGGGGATGTGGGAAGTTGGACACCCTGTCCCAGGGGATGGGAACGGTGGGGATTAGGGACGTGGTTCATTCAGTCCTGCATTCCCTTCCCACTGAAGTCTATGGGAGGATTTCCCATGGACTTCAGTGGGAAAAGGTACAAAACTGAAAACCAGAGCCAGAACAGACCTGATTTTCAGATGCACCTAGTTTAAATTGAAACAGTCATTTTCAGGCTGTTTTGGTTTTAAACCGGAATCCCATCCCTACTCAAACTGCCACTTGATTCAACTGTGCTCCAGGCCAGACAGTCCTGCTCTCACAGACAGACAATGTCTGGTCACCAAATAGACGGAATCCCACTGTTTTCCACTCTGTCATTCCCTAAAATAGTTATTACATTGAGAGTTCTTCCAATTCTTGCATTTTGGAATTTCTGGGAGACCAGATTTTTAAATTATTTAAATACACAATTTACACCCAACATTTAACCCTGCAAGTGCTAAGTACCACTCTGGGAGAAAATGAATAATTTAGTGTTGGCATGTTGTCATCTTCTTGAATGCACTGCTCCTCTCTCTATTCAGAAACCTTTGCTCAGTTTCCTCTGAAATTAAACAGCTATATCAATTTAGTTAGTGGTTAGAAAATGCAAGGCATTAGCAGACTAGATTTAAGTATTCAAGTTTTTCCCCTTTCTCTCTTCCCCTCCTCTCATTATTTTCTCCCACGGGATCAAAAGCCAACTACCATTTTGTGTCATGGAACATGAATAAAATTTTCTTATTCTCCATGGATATCAGTCATTATCTTGGGCATCTGATCTGCATGCAGTGGTTGCTGTTCTAGACACAGGCCACAATCCACAAGCCACTTACTCCAGAGTAGTCCCATTAAAGCCCTCAGAGGTAAGTGGTTTACGGATTTGGCCACAGTCAATTATAAATAAACTCTGTTTAAGTGGGTCAGTTACAATATTGTACAACTCTGACACTACTTCAATAAAGTCTTCCCATACCCAGGACCAGACCTTCCCATAAGAGATCTTATGAGGACCAGAGGCTGGTCACAGAACACATGTCTTACAAGGGGAAAGTTTAGGTCAAGTAAACCTACTTAGGAATAACGGCAATTATGTGACATCTGCATCTTTGGGGGTCCTTTGTTTCCTTTGGATTCCTAATAGGGAAACAGCCATAATATATGCATTGAGCAGTATTCTACTCCATAGACTCCATTCAAGAGTAGCATTCCTGCTCACCTGGTGAAGATGCAGAGGAAAGGGTTCCTTCCCAAGCACAACAGGCTACAGGAAGAACGGTACCACATCCACCCAGTGGTGCTGGGCTTAACCTTCCATGGGCATTATTAGAACAAGTACCGCAGACTACCTTTTCCTATCTCCATGGCCACAATTTAGGCCTGTCCCTGTTTTATCCAGCCAGGCTTCACTACTTCCCTTCTTGTGTGCTATGAAGCTGGATCAGCTAGCCCTGGTAGAATCAATTGTCTCACCCTTACAGGGGTTGTCATCCCTCAGCTTGGTTTAGTCCTTGTGGCCCCAGTCCACAGACAAAACACCACCAGTTCACATTCCATTGTGGGGAAGTCTTTTTGCATGTATCCCACGTTGCAACACTTGAAGCACACTATTTTTTTTCCCGGTAGGTAAAGTCTCTTTATTATTAAAAATTTGCCGCTTAAGCTACTTAAAATAAAACAGATTCTTCTTTGAAAGTCATTATATTTTAACAATTATTTTAACTATAGATGGTAAACTGATGAAACGCCACATGTTGCCTGAGAGTTTGGCTTTAAGTATTGTAAAATTTAATCTTTTCTTTTTTTAAAAAAAAAAAGTCTTGCTGGAAGAATGTGTCAGTAACACTGCGTCCCCATCCCACCCCCCACCCCACCCCCCGGGGCATAGCTAGATTGGAATGCCTCATGGTGCAGGAGCTGGTCCACTTCCCTCCCATTCCCACCACTTCCCTCTCAGTGGCAGGGAACACCACCACACCAGGGAGAATGCACTCCCAAAAGCTCATGGGCCCCTGTGCAGCTGCACCACCTGTTACTATCATAGCTACTCCCTTGCTGCCCTCTTAGTTTACCACAAAAATGGGCCTGATACTTATAATCTTTCAGGACCCAATCCAATTCAAAACCCGTGGATCCAATTCCATGGGGTAAACACAGATGCACAGGCGAGGCGGCAGCTCCCTGACTTGCAAAACCTCAGCCGACACAGTCAGGGTTAGGAAGGGGCACTGAACTAATGTGCCCATGGCCAGAGAGCTGTCCCTCTGCCCGCACGTCCCTGGTACTGCGAGTAGCCAAACAAACATGCAGGTGGCTGGAACTGCCCTGCCCTGTTCCCTGTCACCACCATAACGAGCAGCCATGGCAACCAACCATGGTGGCCCCTGCTCTGAAACGGGGCTCAACACACATACTAGCCCACGCTGGCCTGCGTGAGCGGCCCTTAGCCCGGGCTGTGTCCTCAGAGATTTTCTGAGGACGCAGCCCGGGCGAGCCGCCTACCCGCCCCAGGGCAGTCCCTGGCTGACATCTGGCGGTCCGTAAACAGACATGCCAGTGGGTCCTGGGCTACAGCAGGCCACTGTCATATGGTTTTCACCCATGTTTTTATTGTAGAGTTAGCTTTTTGTTCAATAACACACAGCAGAAGTTTCTTTAAAACAGAACTTTACTAAGAGCTCAGAAGACATGCTTCCATACTGTACAGACTGCATGGGACAAGATGGAGGACAGAGAGAGGAGAAGAGAGGAGACAAGGAGGGGAAAAAACTGTTTCATTCCCTGACCCTTCCCCTACTGGACAAACCCTATATTAAGCTTGCAGGGCTTGCAATGGGCTTTTACTTGTGACTGTTGCACAATCCAACACCCCTTCTCAACAGTCACTAGTCAAACCCACTAGGTTCATTCTTTTTAACAGCTTGCGATGGCATTCCCCTGCTGGTGGGTTCGTGAACACATCCGCTGTCATATCCTCTTTAGGACAGTATTGCAGATCTATGAGTCCTTGTTCCTGTGAGTCTTTCAGAAAATGGTATTTTACATCAATGTGCTTGGTTCTGGGGTTGATTTGTTCTGTTTGAACCTGCGCTATACATCCTTGGTTGTCTTCCAGGATCGACGTGGGTCTGTCCAATTTTTGCCCCAGATCGTTCAGAAGTTGTCACAAACAGATAACTTCTTGGCTGGTGTGTGTTGCTGCCACGTACTTTGCCTCCGTAGAGGAAAGTGTCACAGAGGCTTGTTTCCTACTGCACTAGCTGATGGGTCCTCCACCAAGCAAGAATAGGTAACCACTGATAGATTTTCAGTCCAAATGGTCTCCAGCCCAATCTGCGTCCACGTACCCTATCAGGTCTGACACAGAAGTTGCTGGAAGCCGTAGCTTGAGGCACACAGTCCCTTTCAGGAACCGTAAGACCATCTTCACTGCATTCCAATCCGTTTGGGTTGGGGCTGTAACTTGTCTACACAATATACCTATTGCCACCGCAATGTCAGACCTTGTGATTGTGGCAATGTACAAGAGCTTTCCTATTGCCTTTCTGTATTGCTTATTGTCGGCAGCAATAAGCTCGGTTCTTTGATCTCCTTTGGGTAGTTGGTTTTCAAAGGAGCATTTGCTGCCTTCACACCCCCCATGCCGAAACTTTCAATCATCTCTTCTATTGCCTGTCTTTGGTTGAGAAGATAGCTTCCATCATCTTCTCTTTCAATTTGTATTTCCAGGTAGTGTGTTATGTTACCCAGGTCCTTAGTTTCAAAGTTCTGAAATAGAGCTCTCATTGTTTCGTACTCGTCCCCTTCTTGCTCAAAGCATACGATAAGGTCATCGACATAAATTAATATGAAGATTAGGGGCGGGAAACTGGTAGAATCCGGTATCCGATAATGCCGGTACCGGGCGTACCGGCATTATCGGATTTGACCCAGTAATCCGGACCGGGTACCGGATTCCAGGGTACCAGATTTTTTTGCACTGCAGCCATTTAAAAATGGCTGCAATGTAAAAAAACTGCCCCAGCAAAAAAGTTTTTTTTAAAAAAAACCCTCCCCGAGTCCAGGCTGCGCGGGTGGAAGAGGGGACACCTCCCACCCACCCTGCCCAGCCTGGATTTTTGTTTTTAAAAAAAGAGTAAAGAAAAGACCCAGAGGCGAGGCGAGCCCACCCCCCAGCACCAGCGGCCGCGGCGTCCCCGCAGCCGCCGGTAAGTATGACCCGATCCCGGGGGGGTGTTTAACACACACACACACCCCAGGGATCACCCCTACTAAAGGTCAGTGCGCTTGCTGCTTACCTTTGGGAGCTCCGCCGGCGGCGGGCGGTCCGGAGGCCTTAGCGCCGGC
>QEPC01005805.1:8272592-8306577 GCA_003113815.1 Sphenodon punctatus | reverse complement strand
CTCCTGGGTTCACTGGGAGGGGAGTGGGGGCTAGTGGGTTACAGCAGGGGGGGCTGGGAGCCAGGACTCCTGGGTTCACTGGGAGGGGAGTGGGGGCTAGTGGGTTAGTGCAGGGGGTGCTGGGAGCCAGGGCTCCTGGGTTCTCGGGGAGGGGAGTGGGGGCTAGTGGGTTAGTGCAGGGTGGGGGGGACAGTGTGTGGTAAAATGGAGGTTTGGAAATCCCACCATGTGCCCACCCCACTCCCCTTACCCTGGTCCCGCAATTTTAATACCATCATCTATGGTGGGGCTGACGACTCCGCTCCGCTGCCGCCACTTTTGCATCCAGATCCAGGGAATGCGCAGGCAGCTCTCTTAGCCTCCCCAAGTCCCTTCTTTCCTTCCTCCATGCCAGGGAGGGAGAGAGGAAGGGACTCTGGGAGGCTAAGAGCTGCATGCGTGTCAGCAGCTCTCAGCCCCCTGCACAGGCTGGGACCCAGCCTGTGTAGGAGGCTGAGAGCTGCTGACGCACGCGCAGCTCTTAGTTCATACCGGGGGCGCCTCTATTGGGTGCCCCCATATGAAGTTTCCCTTTGCCCAGCCCCTGCAATGCAAGAGTGCCCCCTGCGGCACTCTTGCGTTGCAGGGTCCCTTTATGCGGAATGGACGGCTCTTCTAGCCGCCCACTCTGCATAAAGGGAGAACGGCTCCCTTTTGACCCTGAAGGCTTCTTTAGGAAGCCTTCAGGGGGGTGGGGGTGAGTCACTGGTTGTGTGTGTGTGTGTGCACGCACACAACCGGTGAAACTGAGCATTATTCAATTAATTCAAGGCAGGATTAAAAATCTTCTGAATTATAGACCCTTTTTACATGGGCCGCGGCTGCATGGGGGATGGGAATAGTTTTCAATTTCAGTAAAAAAGAGAAGATTAAATCTTAAGATAACTTCTGGCAACCATAATAATGTCTCAGATTACACTATCGCTATACTATCTCCCCCAAATAAGCTACATTTACATATTAAATGGAGCCTGCATATAAAAAAAATCATTTTCATCTTCCAAAAGCATTAGCATCAGAGCCAAATAAATAATTTAAAGAACCAAAATGCAAATCTAATGGTAGCTTACCTATTAATCTGTAAGATTTGTTTTCAGCAAGCATCCTTTGGGGCTAATTACAGTCTAAATTGTATTTTTATTTATTAGTGGGTTTAAAATATATGAAGATGTAAATGCTTAATATGCTTAATATGCATATTATTAAGCATATTAATATGTGATAGATAGATAGATAGATAGATAGATAGATAGATAGATAGATAGATAGATTCTCTAGGCTGGAGCCAATTATGGCCCTTTTTACATGAGATGGTACCACTCATGTCCACACACTGCTGCGTGTGTGGACATGAGCAGTGTGGACACTGCTGAGGGGTATCATTTTGTGTAAATTCTGTGGCTGGTGAGTGGGTGGGTGCGCGCACTTCCGCAAAACATGCATCCCCACTCCCACCCATCCCCGTGCAAGGAGCAACCAGGGGAAATAGAGTTTGCTCCATGCGTGGGGATGCGTGGGGGTGCGCCCATGCTGTGGTGCTCACCCATCCCCCATGCAGCCGCGGCCCATGTAAAAAGGGTCTATAATTCAGAAGATTTTTAATCCTGCCTTGAATTAATTGAATAATGCTCTTCAACAAACTTCCTTAAAGAAATAACAGCATAGAATCTGATGTTTGCTGCAATAAATATTTTAATATTTAAAGAATACTGTTGTAAGACTCTTCTGTTTGCTCCCCATGCACTCCATACAACCTCTGACAATTTGGTTGAAAATCAAGGGGAAAAGAAAGGGATATTTCCAGCTGGGAACCAGATTCTTGGCTTTGTACGTTTGATACAGAGGTATATACATATTTAGAAACAACAAGATTATTAAAAACCATGATGCAATACAAGGGCATAGCTAGGTGGGAATGGGCCATTGTACAAAAGATGGAATGGGCCCTTTCTGGGGCAAGCCACTCTAGTGTGCATATGAATTCTACGTGTGTGTGGGCCCCCTAGACTCATGGGCCCCAGTGCAGCTGCAAGTGCACCCCTGGAGCAATACAAGCAGAGGTTAATTACTTAGGCTCCAATCCAAGGTCTGCACATGCATGGACCAAAACTAGAGTTGCGCACATGCAGTGTGCACATGCAGGGTTGCTCCAGAGAAGTTCCGCATAACCACTGTGGCAGCCACTTCAGACCCATTTCCCCTTGTCTTGGGTGGCAGAAGGTTCAGGAAACAGGGGACTTTCCCAGAGCCACCTGGCATGCATGCACACAACTCTAGTTTTGGCCTTTGCCCATTTATTTATTATATTTATTTATTTATTTTATTTATCTATTTAACAGTTTTCTACACAGCACCCTCTTCACTGAGGACAACTAGCAATTTACAATATAAAAATACATAAAATACAATAATATAAACACCATAAAAATAATATAAGTATTACATAAAATAAACATTAAAATCCATGTAATGGAGCACCATAAAATATAAAGACCCTCCCACCTTAACCCTCAACCCCTCTCCCCCCAACCCCTCTTACCCATCTCCCTCACCAAAGGCCTGGTGGAACAGCCAGGTCTTACACTGTCTTTGAAAGGAGGTGAGGTCTGGGGCCACCCGGGCCTCTACCGGAAGGGAGTTCCACAGCTTTGGTGCAGCCACCAAGAACACCCTCTCCATAGTCGTCCCCCCGAGATACCAGGGGGAGTTCAAGAAGGGTGCTCCCAGCTGACTTCAGTGGTTGATCCAGAGCCTGGGGAGTGAGGGCCCTAGTGTTGATTTGTAAATGCTGACTGATGACAAGTAAGACCAGGCTCCATTGGTCATATCAAAGACTATCCAGCATTTTAATGCAATTCTGAATGGAGCACACTCCAACACTGCCCTCTCTTGGTCAATAGCAAACAAAACTTTGAGTGGTTGGTTTTACTAATCTTTTCGTCCTCAGCTCCCCAAAGCTGACCATATAAGTCACCTTGACAAACAACTAAGAATATAATGACAAGATTCTTTAAACCCCGATGCAGTAGTTCCCAACCTCTTTGCCTGCATACTCCTAGTTTGAGACTTAATATTTGTGACCTCAGACAGCAACAAAGGCATGCAAAATATATCAAATGTCAGTTGAGACTGTGACTCCATCTACATAGCATGCCCCTACATGGGGCAGCAACCCTTAGCTGACTTAAGAACATGGTTGAGAGTTTAGATTAGAACTGAAATGAATAGTGAATTTGAGATATGCCAAAATTATATCCATTTTCAGTCCAAAGATAGAGTGTGGTCACTGTGTTGGTTGGTCCCAAGTGACAGAGGGTATTTTTAGACATGATCATACCATGGGTGGTCACACATGGCCACCCATGGTGGTGTCATGTTTGTTCCTGCCAGCCAGATGTTTACTGCAGGCAGGAGAAAACAATTCCTGGACCATGGCAGGATTAACTCCTGGTTGTGAGATGGCTCCCTGCCACCTCACAACCCAGAGTTAGCACGGCTACGGTCGGGGGAAGCCATCCCCAGACCATGGTAGAACATGCCATCATGTATGATGGCCCACTCTACCTAACTCCAGTCAGTGACTGGAGCTTTTCTGGGCGGGCACAGCAGCCTCATAGGCCGCCACACCCACCCATCAGGGAGGAGGCGTGGCCGCACTGAGCAGCACAGGGGCCGGGGCTATGCGGACCATGTCTGCATGTCACCCCCACCCTCTCCCTGCCCCCTCTCCAGCCCCAGCCATCGACACGTTTGTTTGTTGGTGGGGCCAGATCCTGCCCAGGGTGAGGGCTCTCACCCCAGGGAGGATCAAAGCATGGTGGCTACTAGTGCCGTCACCTCTAAAAATAGCCAGAGAGACAAAGTGGTTCAAATGATACTTTTTATTAGACCAACTGTTGTTGGTGGAAATAAGCAAGCTATCGAGTCACACACAGCCCTTCCTCAGGTATGTAGCATAGCCAGTAGAACTATATAAACTGAGGAAATATAGAGCAGGTATATATAAGGGGGCATGGAATGGATGGGAGTGAACAGACCAAGATGGGAGTGAACAGAACAAGATGGGAGAGACGTGCCAGACATTAAAAAAACAGCTGCACAATTATATATTGGTGCAGAATTCAAAGGAACAATAGGTGGTGGTAAACACGCAGAAATGGCAAACATTGGGGATTTGGTGGGGAAGCAGCTTATCAGGAAAAGGGAGTACACATATCAAAGAAACTGGGTTCACAGTGTGGTTCACAGTATGTGAATCCCCACAATGTTTGAGTATTCAGCTGACAGGGTCAGTTACAGACAGGGAGATACAATGGTTAGAATGATCTAGGAACTTGGTACAGAGGATAACAGAAATTTTAAAATGCAGTAACTATAAGGTATAAAAGATTTCTGTAGTGGCTGGAGAAATTTAGGTCTTTGTTAAGTCCATTGTTTTTGGTGTCCAATAAAGTTATGAATTTTGGTTCCCAGGTCTGTCTTCTGAGGGTGTTGTGAAGATCCTCTCAGTCCTCAACCTCAGAAAAAAAATTGCAGTTAAATTGTAGATGTTTGAGGATGCTTACACAAATGTTTTCCCTGTATCTATGGGGTGTCCAAATCTTGTAAGTTCTTGTGAGATTTACTGGAGTCAATCAGAAACAGTGTTAGAGCAAAACAAGCAACATTCTGAACAGTGAGCTGCTGGCCCATGTCCTCCTCTAAAATACAGAGTGAGAGAGAGAGGGAGAGCGCTTGTACAGGAAACGCTAGGACTTGTAATTTGAGAGAGAGATGTGTGCCTCCCTATGTGACATGCTCTCTCAAGAAGTACAAGTCTATTTACGTCATTTCAGAAGTAGAATTTTTTTCATGACTCATGAAGTTGCGTGTATGGAATAGGATCGTGGCAGAGGGCCTGTGTTACAAGTTTGTACTGGGCCCAGAGAAATTATGCTTGGGCCCAGTGATATCTTTTATTGGACCAACTACAGTTGGTGGAGGTGTGCAAGCTTTCAGACCTCACAGGGGCCTTCTTATAAAAAACACGGTCTTCACAAGGCAAGGGGAAACAGAAAAAAGTTAAACGTATTTACAGACACTCTACGGTCTTTGCAGACTAAGACTTCAAAAGATCAATAGCAAGGAAAAGAAATTACAATATATAATTAATTTCTATAATGAATTAACATCTTGCTCTCATTTAACACCCTTTCCCAGCAACCACTCATTAATAATTCATACGTTTGGCTGCATTAAACTGAAAAGCATAGTCTTCACAGCCCTATGTCTACCTGTCCCCAAACCCAAATTCCTGCTTACTTTGGCCCTTTTAGCAGAGGGGTCGATGTTCGCACCAGTCTGTGTGCAGTGGGGGGGGGGGAGGGTGTAGACGGGCGCACAACGCCCTCCAGCATTGCACACGTACGGAGCAATCGCCGTTTCACCAGTTGCTCCGTGCGTGTGCAATGGGTGAAGGTGGGTGTGTATGCGTGTTTGTGGGAGCACGCACGCACGCACGCACGCCCACCCACCCCACACACACACACGCCACGGATTTTACATGAGGCTCACCCACCCAGATTTCTGGGTGTTCATGCGTTGGTACCGCCCGTGTAAAAAGAGTCGTTCTTGTATATCCCTCATTACATCATATATTGTAACTCAGGATATGATTCTGCAAGTTGGGCTTTACAAGTGGTCGCTTAACCCACTGACGTCTGGGTGTTGAGCAAGAGGGGCAGGATAATAATAATAATAATATTTATTTGTTTAGCCATAGCCATAACAAAAACTTTTAAAATATATACAAAACAGGAAAAAAGAGAACAGTAGTACAACCAACAGAGAATTCACAATTTACACAGGGCAACAGTCTGGGTATTCGTCCGTGGGTGCCGCCCATGTAAAAAGGGCCATTCTTCATTAGAGGAGGTGCTGTTCTGCCCATGAACATGTCTCCTTTCTATTTTAGGAAGTGCCTAGCACTCCTTTGAACTCACTGTGCCTTTTTAATATATATATTATTTAATTTTTTTAAGTAAGTTTTATACAATATGTGGTATTAGTTGTCATTTTTATTACAAAAATTATTTTTTAAAAACATGATGATGATTAAAGTAATGAGAGAGAAAATACAGGGTCAGGAACACGGGGCTTTCCCTACTGGATCACTGCAGTCGTCCACAACCCTGTTTTTGACAATGCCCATTGCCAGGGGGACGCAATGGGGAAAATGCAGTGAATAGGGGTCCCTGTCCATCACCCAGCCCCACAGTGAGATCCATATGAGAAAAAAGATCTGCCTGTATGAATACAGTTCATCCTATGGGGCATTTCTATTTTTTATCTATGGCTATGAGATCCAAACCTTAGCTTAATGGATGAGGAAGTCCCCCCAGACAATTGGTCTTGGTGATAAGGGCACCAGATCCATCTTTTATTGGCTGTCAGTTAATCTTTCCATCTGTCTCAAAACATTCAGCTCCACCATATTTGCATGCTAACCAATATTTTTTTTCACCTGTGATAATTAGATTCTGAAACTGTTCTAAATCCTTCGGTGTTTTTACACAAACGTTTCTCCTGCATGTTTGCTGTTACATCCTGAACTTTCTGTGTGTCTACATCACTCACCCAGATCTTAAACATATGGCTCTTTGAACTTCTAAATAGAACTTCTCCCAGAACTTTTGTGTGTAAAACGTTCTCCTGGTAAACTGCTTTGCTCCAGGCTGCTGTGGTCACTTGGTTTCCATGGCAGTCCCTCACGTCTACAGCTGCGGCTACTCTAGGCTGCCACAGAGCAGTGTTTTGTGTGAAGAATGCATCCAGGAACTGCCTCAGGGAAGTGTGTGTGTGAAGAATGCATCCAGAACTTATTTGTGGACTTGTAAACCCAGAAGATTGAAAGACCAGCACTTTAAAGTGTGTGTAAAAATGCCCGTTGTCTTCCTTATTTGCTTTCCATCATCCTCAGTCACCAACAGCCTGGAGCCTTGAAAAACCAATTAAAATATAATATTAAGGTCACACTACAAGAAGGAGGCAGATTATATAGTTCATTTGATGGCAAGTAATTCATAAAAGTAAGAAAAATCATCACATAAAAATTCCAAAATGCAGGTGATAGTTATAAATCAAGTACAACAGCAATGCTACTCAAGAATTTCCACAACTTGGGTCATTTATGTTCACACAGCTCTGTCTGCTGAGACTTCCCTTCTCATTTTTGTCACCTGGTTTTTTTGTGTGAGAAGGACAGCAACTATGTAAAAAAAAAAAGTGATACTAGCAAAATACTGGACTTTCAAGGGTTTCTTTTGTATCCTAGCAAAAGGAAAAGACAAGGCAAGACAGCAGAGTATAAACAGACTATTGTTCCCAGACCACCAGAAGAGTTCTACCAACTGCCAATGGTCCAGGAAATACAGTTTGAAGTCTACTTCCTTGCCACAGATTCCTTTGCTAATTTGCAACCCAGTTGCAGATTGGTCAAAACAAAAGGAACAACAGAGAACAACAATTCTGATTGGAAGCACTGGAGCGGAGGTTAAGGGACACTGTGGGGAGGTTAAAGGGTGGGCTAGTCACACAGTGATTGGTTCAGAAATGTGGGGGGGAAAAACCCCATTGTCAAAAAGTCCACTCTGGATCCCTCTGAACCTTCTAATTACCATCCTGTCTCGCTCCTCCCTTTTGCTTCCAAACTCCTTGAACGGGTTGTCTCCTCCCGTTGCTTCAACCTCCTCTCCACCAACTCCTACCTTGACCCCCCCCAATCTGGCTTCCACTGAAACTGCTCTTGCTAAGATCACCAACGATCTCCTTATGACTAAATCCAACCGCCTTTACTCCATACTCGTCCTCCTTGATCTCTCTGCTGCCTTCGACACTGTTGACCACTCGCTCCTGCTTGAATTGCTTCACTCCCTTGGATTCCGGGACTCTGTCCTCGACTGGTTCTCCTCCTACCTTTCTGACTGCTCCTTCAATGTATCTCTTCCTAACTCCTCCCCCTCCTCCTCCCTACCCCTCGGTCGGGGTTCCCCAAGGCTCTGTCCTTGGCCCATTCCTCTTCTCTATCTACACCCTATCCCTAGGCAAACTCATTGCCTCCCATGGGTTCCAATACCACCTATACGCTGATGACACTCAACTTTCTCTCTCCACTCCTTCCCTCTCTCCCTCTGGTTCAAGCTCGTCTCACCAACTGTCTCTATGATATCTCCGCCTGGATGTCTCAACGCCAACTCAAACTGAACATGGCAAAAACTGAACTCCTTGTCTTCCCTCCCAATCCTTTCTCTCCCTCTTCCCTGTCTATTGCCATTGACGGGGTCTCCATCCTCCCTGTCCCCCATGCCCGTAGCTTGGGTTTCATCTACGACTCGCACCTTACCTTCAAACCCTACAAACCTTCAAACCGTTGCCAAATCCTGCCACTTCTCCCTCCACAACATTGCTAAGATCCGCCCTTTTCTGTCTGTCTCCTCTGCCAAAACTCTCATTCATGCCCTAGTCATCTCACACCTCAACTATTGTAACCTCCTCCTTGCTGGCCTTCCCCCTCTCACCTTTCTTCCCTCATCTCTGTTCAAAACTCTGCTACCAGGATCATCCACCTAGCCCGTCGCTTTGACCATGTGCAGCCTCTCCTCTCCTCTCTCCACTGGCTCCCTCTTCCGGAGCGTATTCTGTACAAGCTCCTTGTATTCACTTACAAAGCCCTTCACAACCTCGCTCCCCACTACCTCTCTGCCCTGATCTCCCTCTGAACCCCTGTTCGAGCACTCCGCTCCTTTTCTATCCCCTCCCTCACCCTCCCACGCCTCCTCTGCTCCAACCACCTTCGTCCCTTCTCCCTTGCTGCCCTCATCCACCTTGTCCCCACCCTCCACACCTTCAGGTCCCTCCTCAAAACCCACCTCTTCCGCTCCGCCCTTCCTAACTCCTGCTAATCATCCCCACCCAGGATTATCCCCCATCTGTTAGCTGTAAACTCCCCATTTACTGTAACCAAGCCAAGAACGTGTACCTGAGTTCTCGCATCCTCATGAATGTCACATCCCTTGTCTCTCCCTCTGTTCCCCCTTCCCTGTCTCCCCTCCCCCTGTCTTTAGTGTAGGTATAATGGGGTGGCTTCTTTGAGCTGGTAAGAGCCCTATTACTGGGGAAGCCTAACAGGCCCATGTAGATAGACTTCAAGTCTGGAACATGCCCAGCTAGGGCACGCTCAGTAGAGCCCTAGAAAGCCTGCAGAACTCTAAGTCTGCAGACATGCCAGTAGGGCCAGATTGAACTGAGCATGCTCAAGGCCTATAAAAGCCTGGAGCTCAGTCTTTGGAAGGGTGGCCTCAGAGAAGGAGCTCCCTGCTAGAGCGCCTTTCTCCTCCTTACTGGAGCATCTCCAGTGAGATCCCCCTGGTCCCTGACCTACGGAGCCTGTTGGCAGAACTGGAGAAGGACTAATTCAGGTGGGACCTGCCTAATAGAGGCCACATGGAGACACTAGTAAGTCTGAGGGTCTCCGGCCCTATGGGGCTGAACCCCACCAAAGAGACTGGCCTACAGACCCTGCAGGGCACAGGCCCTAGGAACACGCTATTGGTGGCGTAGGCCTTGGCTAGAAGGCCACGGGTGGAACCCCTACAGTGGAACCCCATGTAGCGTACCCCTCCTATACGAGGGTGAAATCAGCATAGCAGTGGGGATTGTTAATTCCCCGAAAGCGACCCAGCATCCCGTGCGGCCCTGGAAGACACACACACCCCCCTGCTACAGTAAGCTCTTGCGCAGGGACTGTGTCTATCTTGTTTTTTGTAAAGCACCAGGTACATTGCTGATGCTATATAAATGCTTATAATAATAATTATAATAATAAAATGATACCCTTAGCAATACAGTACCATTTACCAATGGTAAATGGTACTGTATTGCTAAGGGTATCATTTTATTACCAATGGTAAATGGTATTGTATTGCTAGCAAGAACAGAAGTACATCAAATTCTTTGTAAGATTTCTACACATCATAAGAGTTTTCATGGATGTATGGCTTTTTATGCCAGATTGATTTATGGGGTGTCTTAATTGTATCAAAGTGTATTAAACAAACTGTTCTGGAAGGACTGTTAAAGCAACATAGAAAACAACAGAGTGAGAAGCCTTTTTGTGACTCATAATGTGTATCCAAAATAAAACAATTGTACAGCCACCCACCTATTTCAATTAAAAACTCTCCAACTCTCATGGGGAAACTGTTAACAGAAAATATAAATTCCTGCAGAGTCAAACCCAACAATCCTTGTCAATATGTTGATGGGAATTTTATGTCTGAATTAGATACGCAAGATTCTGCCAACAATACCTTCAGTGTTGCTTGGGGGTGGGGGGTGTTGCATTACAGTTCAGGAAAAGGGCAATGTGGTGTTTGCAGAAAATAAATGTTTGTGATATGTATCTGTGAAGCCGGATGGGCAGTAGTACATTAGAGTCTATGGATCCCAAGAGAATTCTACTCATGTTTGCATCAAACAAATCTCCAGATGCTGAAGGAACATAACACTAAAGTCTGTTTGAACTAAGTAACATTAGAGTCCTTGCTTTTAATGTATAAGTAAGAATAATACCTGCCTGCTTGCTTTTTCCCCCTAAGAGAAGGCTTATATTCAAACTGCTTATTAGAATCTTAAAACAAGGGAAAACTTTGTTCATATGTTTGCTTCAAGTGTTTTATATTTCCTTATTAAAAGGGAAGATGGAAGAAATATGCAACAGAAAGGAGCATTTAAAAATGCAAGTGCAAGAAAGTTTGCCAGTCAAAAAACTCCAAACTTATATGCAAAATTGTGCATATAAAAGGAAGCATTTCTGAAATTGGAAAAGATGGGCTAAGTGTGGGCAGCCATTAAAGAATGAGCCATGGTGCATGCACTAAGCTCAGGGTGGTGTGGGAGTACATGGAAAAACAGCTTATCCCATGGTAGCAAACTGGTTGCTAAGTCAGCCAATAGAGTGAAAAAAACTAATGGTACTATGTAGTAGTATGTTCAGTCATCTGCCATTAAAGTCAAAGGGGGGTTTGCCATTGACTTGAATGGCAATCCCGCAGTAATCCCCATGGTTCATCATCTGGGTGATGAGCAGTCTTTCAGGAGATAGTATGTTCCAAGCATGAAAAGCATCAAACTGGGATGAGATCCTGTCTTGCTGCTGGACTCTCCTGTGCAGACATGTGCAACTCTCAGAAGTATAAGAACACTTACTTTTTGCCAGGTACTGAACCTGTCCTCTGTAGTGGTGATGTGACCAAAAAGAATAACTCTGTTCAGGATGACATGTTTTTCAGATTGGGAAATAAAATGTATTTTGCTTGGGGAATAAACACTACAGTACCAATAACAGCAATACACATTCATAATGAACACTGGTCTTGAACAAGAAAGTAACATTTCAGGTTATATCTGTAATTAAGTCAGCTAATACCAATTCAGATAAGCTGTCACTTAAAATTTCTGGAGAAATAAATCTCACATACAAGTTGATTTTAAGAAAAAGAATCATGTTTTACTGTTAGTGCTATTGCCAAGGAAAATATACTATCTGAGTGAAAATAGTAATATTTTAGACATAGAAAATGCATCAGATGTATTGCACCTATTATTTTGTCGTCTCAGGCTGATGTATAAGCACTGCTCCTGATGGTAAATGGGAATATACTTCAGCCTATAGCTAGATAGTATTGCTGAAACCCCCTCTTCACCCCAGATAATGGGGATGGTGTAATACCTTGCCCTATACTTACTATCAAAAGATGATGGTAGAAGATGTGCAAAGCACCATAGCATTGAATAAATGTTGAGTTCTTTTATTATCCTTATGATATAAAAAATAAGAGCATTTCACCCAGATTTCTTGTGCATGACTTCTCTGGGTGTTTTTAAATGAGATGCATCCACACATGGCCCCCCACTGACCACATATCCAACTGCTCATGTGAAGGTGGCCCGTGGGGAAGCACGCTCCCGTGAACCAAGAAGTGGCCACTCATGGTCCCACATGGAGCACCTCCCAAAAATTGGCCGTGCTTTCTGCGGGGCCAGCCACATGTGCGGTGGCTGCCTCCATGGCTGGGATAGCCATGCCAAGTGTCACTTGTGTGAAATACTCCCCACGCATGTTATGTGCACGGCTACCCTGCAGCCCTGTCAGCCATGGACCATCATACCTGCCTTGCTTGTCTAAAAAACACCCTTTGTTTCTTGATCCATTTAGTCTTGCTTTTAATATACTTCCATATACATTTCAATTGTTTGCAGCCAATTTGGGCCTTTACAGGATGAATATTAATAAAGTTATGTTCAAGAACCCCACACGGTATGATGTCAAAATTGGATGAGAGCCATGTAACTTTGGGTGTGTTGTCATCCCAGGTGATTTGCTATGTAAGTCAACAGAGAGTAAGCAGGAATTTTGTTCCTGGAACAAAACTCATTTTCTAGGCACATACTTCAGTTCATCATGTCTGTCTGTCCAAGCCTTTTAAATCATTCTAGGAAACAAAAACCTGCAATGTTTTAGGCTGTACGTTTTAAAAAAAAAAAAAAAGTTCAAAGAGCAGGAGAGAAACTGTAGAAATAAAAAGAAAACATGCTATGGGTGTAACATTAAAAGTTAACTCTGTTTCAAGGGCTTCCTAAGTGAAATAAAAACAAAAAGATAACTGAAACCCCCAAACTACAATCTGACAACATTTCCCATGAGTCTCTCCTCCAGGAGAAACCTTGTTAATGTTCCAGAGCCGCATGGATGTTCACAAGGAAGATTAAGACTGTCCTCTTGAAGGATTTTTTAAAGTGAAATCTGATGCACATGTAAAACAATGCTCTGCTGCAGAGCTCATTCAAAGTTATGTAAGATGAAAGGACAATATGCTACTACTCAGATGGCACTTTTGAGTTGCTCCCTGTCTCTTTACTAGATGCACAGCACAACACAACAGCTTTCCTTTTTTTGGTTCATTGCTGTATCACTTTAGGCACAATCCTCTGCCACTGAAACTCCCATTGTCTTTAATGGTAGAGGCCTTTCCTACCTGCTTGCAAAAGAATCTCTTTTAAAAGCAATAATGAGGAGCATCAGCGTTTTTAAACGAGACACAACCATTCATGGCCACCTATCAATCACCCACCCAACTGCTCATGTGAAGGTGGTGTGGATGGATGCGCACTCCCATTACTCATGCAGCACCCACTCCTGGTCACTCACGGCACTGGAGAAAAAGCAAGAGTGCACCATGTGGGGGAAGGCGCCCACACATCTCTGGCCCATTTGAACCGGGGCACCCACCTATGTCAGCAGACAGGTCCACAGCCCTGATACCTCCCCATCCTGCCCCCAGCCCTACAGGGAGCTCTTAAAGGGGTAATGGCTGTCCATCTAAGTTGATCTGGGGGCAGTCCTTGGTGGCAGGAGTGCATGGAGGCTGCTTGCTTGGGAGCCACCTGTTAGAATTCCTCCCCACTCACTCCATATGTGTGGGTCCTCCACAGTTGTACCACTTAGCAGACATAGACACGCACACACACACCCTCTAGCCTTGATTGTTTAAAAACACCCAGAGCATCCATATGGCATCAGCATTCTAGGTTAGCTAACTGGTTGTGTCTGTTTCACTAGCACAAACAAGAGTTGGTTTGTTTGTGCAGATTAACTGGGAAGATAACTTGCACCAAATCTAAAGGAGTAAAAATGTAATGCACACATTTCTGGTGCTAAAACAGGTGTAGACAGATATTTTAACTTGATTTATGTCAATTGTATGAAGGTCTGATAGAAGAAGGCCCAAATTCTCTGAGTCACCTATCCTTTCCTGGGCAGCAAGGTGAGCGAAGGCATGAAGTTTGCCGCTCTTCGGTTCTCCAGCCAGCCCTGACATATATGGCTGCTTTTATATGAGACGCTGAAAAGCGCCTCCTGAGTCCCGTGTTGAAAGAAAAGCAGCGGGGGGAGTGTTTACATGCTTCCTGCGCTGCCGGAAGTGACGTGCTCCCCGTTGTCAGCACCGCCGCTACCGACAACGGAGAGCACGTCACTTCCGGCAGCACGGGGAGCATGTAAACACTTCCCGCGGCTTTTCTCTAAACGCGGGACTCAGGAGGTGCTTTTCAGTGCCTCGTATAAAAGCGGCCATATCACTGAAGAATGTGAACATTGTGTT
This sequence comes from Sphenodon punctatus, assembly GCA_003113815.1. Taxonomy (NCBI): domain Eukaryota; kingdom Metazoa; phylum Chordata; class Lepidosauria; order Sphenodontia; family Sphenodontidae; genus Sphenodon; species Sphenodon punctatus. The sequence goes on along the minus strand of QEPC01005805.1, from coordinate 8,292,340 downwards.
CTGTTACTTCTATAATAATATTTCTGTAGCCCAGTGTTACAACTGTAAAAAGTTATCTTTATTAACATTAGACATATTTACAGAGACTAATGCTTGAAGGCAGCTTCTGTACACCTCAGGCTCAGGGTTCTTATCCTCTGAACCAACAAATCTCAACTACTGCTAGGCTTCACAGCCGCAGTTATGCTGTGGCACTCCCCTGTGATAAAGCCATGAATGAGTGTCTTATATTGGTTCCATGCCAATTGAGAGTTTGCTTCCACAGCAGAGTACTGAGGGCATGAAAACCTTCAGCTCCATGTTGTCTCTCCGATCATTTTAGAGGTGTGTGTGTGTTAGTGTTCCTCTCTTCACAGCACCTAGAGAACTTGTGCAAAAAAAAAAAAAATACTAAGCAACCAACTTTTTAGAAGTGCAGATATAAAGATAGGATGGAATTCATCTTATAAAAGAAGAAAAGGAATGGGTAAGAAATAAGAACAGGCCAAGCATGTTCATTTTAAAAAACCTATTAAAAAAAATAGCCAGAATCTCAGCTGGTTTAAGTTGGTGCAGCCTTTGTCTGAGCCAAACACATTTACTATAGCTCTGGATCAGGCCCACGGTGTGGTTTTAAATCTGCACATGGATGAAAGGAGAGAGGTTTCACTAAGGGAAGAGCTCCGTGCTTGCTGAATAAATTAATTAATCACTTGCATATGCATTTAGCATCTCCAGTAGTGGTTGCTGGCTGCTTCTCACAACCAGTTGGATAAAAGTTCATAGTGGCCATCAGTCAGCCTGGAGTGTCCTGTCAGCATGATGTGGGCAATCACTTTAACAAGTGAAGCTAAAAGGAGCCATGGGCCATAGCATCAAAACGGGGAATAAAGGAGATAATAGAATGTTTACAGTTCAAGCCAGCCAATAAGAAAACATTAGCAAGGAACATTAAATAATGTTTCAACCAGAAGTCTGCTGGAATGTTCACATCTTTCCCACCAGTGAGCATGGAAGCTGCTGTCAGATTTAGTCCCTTCCTTGAACAATAGATTGCTGACCCAAAGGTGCTTTTACATCACAATTATTAAAAATGATAATCCAGTAAGAAATGGTTCCTTCTTGCCTTAAATTCTCCCAGTCAATTGCTGACAAGCGTTATGTGCCTTAACCATCAAACTAAGATGTCATAACAACTACAGTCCCTATAAATGACGGGTAGTGGAAATAGCAAAAAAGAACAGGATTACTGTTTTCTTAAACACAGAAACTGACATTTTAAAAAAACTTTTCTCAGGGGAAACTTTTTTCCCCACACAACAGAATGTTAGAATAAGAATGACTATATTAATGTCAGTTCAGAAACTGCGATCAAAAGAGTACCTGGATTTTACTCAGCAGGAATCCTTCCTAATACCTTCTTCTAAACTGCAGATGATAGGACAGAATTTCTCTAAGATGGTATTATAGGTGTCTGAAGAGCCTCACTTTGAGGAAACTGCCTTGTCATTAAATAAACTATAGGGAAAATTCAGTTCATTTTAAGTGTCTATTCTGGGAAAGAGTAAATCACAACACCTGAGAATTTTGTATAGCAAGAGTCAAAGTTGTGTAAGGCAGTGGTTCTCAAGCTTTACACCTCCTCCCACCCCTTCATCGCATACACATGCATACATACTACCCATCGCTCTTATCTCATTTGCCACCCTGTCCTCATGCCCGATATACTATGCTCCTGTTCTCCCCCAGTTGCTCCCCACTGCCTCTGCTGCTACTACTGTAACTCCCCTAGCTGAGTTGAGCTGGGAGATTTCCAAAATGAGGCCAGCTTGTCCATTTCTGGCACATGAATTTTGATTGGTGGCTGCAGCATCCATCAGATTTCCCTTTTAGAAAAGTGGGTGAGGTTGCTGACATTTTAAACATTCCTCCTAGCTGAGTTTCAGTGGAAATCAAAGTTTGGCAGACCCTTATCTCAGCTCCTTACATTCTGCACTCCTCAGAAGGGAAGAGAATGAGATTTTAACTCAAGGTCTCCTCTTTGATGGCTCACAGAACTTACCCCAGGCTACAGAGATATTTCTGGGGAGTCCCTCTTGCTCTTGTGTTTTTCACATTCTGGGTGGGGGGATTGTGGCAGGTGGAGTCATGAGATACCTCAGGATGCAGCCCTGGGGGGCGGGGTCATGAGATACCTCAGGATGCAGCCCTGGTGGGCAGACTGCCAGGCAGAAAGACTGAGCTAGCTACATACTAACATAAATGTTGACAAGTCTGGAGGTTGGGTGTCCTGGCCGATTTGTAGCTAACTGAAGGAGTACAAGCTGGGAGCTTTCCAAGGTCCTGGCTGAAGTTGGAGACTTACAGGAAAGAGGTTATAAGAAGAAGTAGCTGGGCCTGAGAAGATCGGAGCCCCATTAGGGTTTTTTGGCTAGCAAAGGGTCAGGACTGGTTGGTTACTAGATGCCAGAGCACCAGAGAGAAGGTGTGGAGCAAATAGGCTGGGAGCCTTCAAGAGAATTGTCCACAGCACAAGAGCTGAGAGTCTGGAAGGAGGCTCGCGTTGGCGCTAAAATAAAGTCAGCTGTGAGCCTAGCAAAGGGCTTGCCAGAATGAAGAAAAGTTTGTGGACATTAACTTTGGGTTTATTCTATTTGGGGGATGGAACTCTTTTCTGTAGGAGCAAAAAAAAACTGTGCTGGAGTAGCATCGGCCTGAGTGATGTAATACTTGGGCTCTGTGTCCTCATAGTACTCGCTCTCATGGGTGACCTGTTACTGTTAAATCTGTGAACTTGGAGAATGGTAACTTGGACAATGTGAATTTGGGACCAACATGGCAACCTTACTTTCTCTACACTGTGAACTTGGACACTGTTAAATCTGTGAACAGCAATGGATAAAATGTTAAAATTCAGGGGGGAAATGCCCCAGCTTATGTGTTTAAAATCACTGCCACTAAAGTCTTTATTAATTTAGTGTTAGTATTACACAAGTGTCTTTCCTTATAATAATTCCTGCTGTCCTGAGCCCGGGGAGCGGAGGAGCCCGTGAACTCACCGGCAAAGTTTCCATCAGCTGTGCAGAGTTTCCAGGCGGGGGGTGGAGCCAGCTGCCCTGCAGAGAGGAGAAAAGGGGCTTGTTAGCCTCCGGCAGCGCCGGTGGCGCGCGCCAAAGGGTCGCGCGCAAAAGGGTGCGTGCCTCGCCCTTCGGCGTGACCGGGCGTAGGGAGCTGGAATTTTTGCTCCTTACACTAGCTCTTCCCCGTGGGGTAGGTGGTGGCCGCCTGGCCGAATATTTGCTGTATTTGGTCTATATTGTATTTGGTATATATTTGGTCTGTTTTTGAGTCTTGCAATTGTTTCTCTGACGCTGTGCAGCGATGGTATTATCTAAGCGGCCCCGGGGTGAGCCAATTCAATCTTCACCAACTAAAGTTGCGAAGCAACGTAAGCTGGATGCCTTTTTTCCGGTTTTGACTGAGGCTCAAGTCGCTGCCTCTACTTGCTTGCCTTTAGATGAACGACGGGGGATGGCTGCAACTAGTTTACCTTTTTCAGATTCTCATGCTCAACCTGCTGTGCTCCATACTCCTTCTTATGGGGCTTTTTCAGCGGTCTCACCAGGTCCAGTTCAGGGACCCAATCCAATAGATAATTTTGATTTAATTGCGGACTTCGCTATTATGACATCCCATACCTTGCGATATCTATCGGCTCAAATCCAACAGCTTACTTATAAACTGGAATCTCGGTCTATACCTCCACCCCTGCAGATGGCGGGAGGCGGGCCTGGGGCTCCATTTCTGGAAGAAGCCCACCCTATACTACCAAGGCCAAGCAACTCTAACCCAGTGTTGGCAGTATCATTACAAGATTTGCGGGGTTTATCCCCTTCGAAACCATTCAGGAAATGTAAATTTTCTTCTACCAAACTTCTGTTTACTGTACTGCCTCTTGTGAATGGAAGACTTCCCCTATGGAATATTCCACTTGATGTCGCTGAACATTTAAGGGTTCTGTTACAACTACCAGTGACCAGTAGAGATATTAGCTCTGTGGAGCATGTATGCACTGTCAAAAGACGGTGGATGATTTATGTAATTTTTTATTCTAATAAGGTGGTGGCTCAGGTATTGCAGAGAAAACATCTCCTGAGTGGGCATGGTGTTCATGTATCCAGAGTTTTGGAGCCTGACGTTAATACTGTATTCTTTCCAGAGAATTCCCCCTCACCTGGGGGCCCGGGGGCTGAGGGCTTGAATCCTCCTTTTCTGCCAATTACCTCTAAAGAGCCTATGGCAATTGCAGCCCGGGGCCCACGGGGTTTTTCTATCCAGGGGGCTGGTGTCCCCCATTTGCCCGGTAGGGAGAGTTCTGAATCTATGGATACCCAAGCTCCCCAGAGTTCTCTGGGGGGACCCTTGTTAGATAAGCCAGTCCAACCAATGAACTGGCTGTTGCCCCAGGGCACTGACTCTGGAGCCCTGTTTGATCAGCTTGACAAACTATGTGCAAGGTTGAGCCATTCTAGAATTGGGAGATACCCTGGGAGAGTTGTGCAACCTGGTGAACAGAGGCTGCTACCTTCGGCATCTATTCAATCTGTGCCGGATTCTCCGGAAGCCTCTTCTACCCCTGTGGCAGTACGGGGTAGCTGCGTAGTCAGCTCCCGATTATCAGGGGGCGAGAGGCAGCCCAAATATACGGGTTTGGAATCCCATTCTAGTCTAATACATGGGGTTTCGGATCTGGTAGCCTCGGGGACTATTAGGCCAATTACAGCTATAGAGACTGGTGCCTATTTAACAAGTGCTGCCCAGTTGGAGATGGCACCCAGTCCCCCTCGGACGATTATTCCTCCTGGGAGGGGCGGGGGGTGGGTTAGTGAGCAGCAGAAGGGTATGCATCTGGCTCCTAATAGCAATGCTGCTTGACTATCCCCTGCTACGTCCCATTTTACCTTGTTGAGTTGGAATATTGCAGGTTGGCGGGCTAGATTTTCTGATCCTTCCTTTTTATCTTTTCTCTCTAGTTACCATATAATTTTGTTGCAAGAGACATGGGAAGCTTCTGACTTTGTATGTCCTGGCTATGAAGTATACAATCTGCCGGCCCAATCTCTTGCATCTAGGGGCAGGCTTAGTGGCGGTCTAGCTATGTTATGTTCAATAAAACTTACCTTAACTGTGAAGTTGATTAAAGTTTTTAAATCCTATTTTGCTTTGTGGTATTGTTTTAGACCCCAGGGCGAAGCCCTTTTGATAGCTAATGTATATGTTCCCCCGCTATCTTCGCCATATTATGAGGAGGAAATTTGGCGGACAATGGGGGTATTGATCACCGAGGCCAGGAATATGTTACCTGAGGTCCCATTAGTATTTGGTGGCGATTTTAATACCCGGATTGGACAACACTGGGGGGGCTCCCCCTTGCTGAATGATAGTGTTGGGTGCCCTTGGCTGTCTGCCCGTGTCTCTAGGGATGTAGTGTGCAGTCATAAGGGCCTACGGTTCGTAAGATTAGCCGAGGAGATGGACCTGGTCATTCTTAATGGTAGATCAACTGGCGATCCAAGGGGGGATTTCACTTATTTTTCTGTGAATGGTGCTAGCACCATAGACTATGTGTTAGTCTCCTCCGAATTGCTGTTCCAGGTAGTAGACTTTACAGTCTGTTTGAATTCTTTGTCTGATCATCAGCCTCTACTATTGGAGATGCTTGTGCCCCAGGGGTGGCCTGTTGGGTTACCCCCAACAGATCCAGGGGGTTCTAGTTCCAGGATTCTAGGATTACAGAGGATTTCTGCTCTGAAGGAAATTTTCCCTCAAGCTATACAGCAAGTACACATCTTGGCACTGTCAAACGGTATTCGTACCGGGGGGCTTGACCCTTTGATGGCCTATGGCCCTCTGGTAATTTCCCTGCGTAAGGCTCTAGGCGGTCTTAAAATCCAACCTCCTAGACGCCAGGGTTTTCCCTGGTTTGACTTCTATTGCGGTAGATTGCGGAGGGAATTGCGCAGGTTGACCAGACGAGCCAGGAGTCATCCGTTGGCCCAGAATTGTGCCTCCCTTATCTCATTACGTAGGGTCTACAGAGGCACTCTGTTAAAGAAGAAAAGTGAATACCAACAAGCAAGTTGGAGGAAACTTCTTTTGGCTGCACGCAGCAGGAATCCAAGTGCTTTCTGGAGCCAGGTTAGGCATTTTTTCCCTAAAGCTACTGCTGTAAGCAGCGCCCGTCCTGCTTTAGAAGCTTGGACCAATTATTTTAAAAACTTGTACGAGTCCCCAGGGAATGCTCCAGTGGATCTTGCCGGGCTTGCCCAAAATATATACTTACTGGAGGCATGGCCTCCAGTACAGCCAGACGAGATCAGAGAGTATATATTAAAATTAAAGTCTGGGAAAGCCCCAGGCAATGATCACCTTACAACTGATCTAATTAAACTGGACCCCGACTGGTGGGCTGGCCTGCTGGCCCCTGTATTCACTAGAATTAATGAAACTGGGATCATACCTGAGGATTGGTTGTCTAGTCTGGTTGTCCCTATTTTTAAGAAGGGGGATTCTACTCTGCCAGAAAATTATAGGCCCATCAGTTTGCTTAGTGTGGTAGGGAAACTTTATTTGAGATATCTGTTAGGAAAGTTTCTACACTGGTTGGAGTCTAAGGACATACTTATCAAGGAACAGATAGGGTTTCGTGCTGGCCAGTCTACAAGTGACCATATTTTTACTTTAAATTATCTTATGGATAAATATGTGAGACAGTGTAAAAACGGCAGATTATATCTTTGCTTCGTCGATTTACGCGCTGCATTTGACTCTGTAGATAGACATCGGCTCTGGCTCAAACTTAGTTGTTCTTCAATAGAGAGGCGACTGTTATACCTTTTAGTACAGTGTCATAGTAACAACTCTCTTCAGGTGCGCATTCCTTTTGAGACTGCTTTATCCGCAAAAATACATATTCAGCGTGGAGTGAGGCAGGGGTGTGTTTTAGCACCTCTTCTATTTAACTTCTATGTCAACGACGTTAAGAGGTTTATTTCGGATGAGGACACTCATGCCCCAAAAGTGGGGAATATACGCTTGCCCGTGCTGTTGTATGCAGACGATGCAGTCTTACTTTCTCAATCTCAGGTAGGGCTGCGTAGGGCGATGACCAAATTTGCAGAATATTGCAAAATTGAGAACCTGGATATAAATTACCAAAAGACAAAGGTTATGGTGGTAGGAGATAGGAAACTGAGCCACCGTTGGTTTATGCATGGTAACCCGATTGAGCAGGTTTCCTCCTATAGGTACCTCGGGGTGTTGCTTTCGGCAACATGCTCTTGGAGACGCCACCTTGATGCTACATTATCTCTGGCTAGGAAGACCTCTAATACCTTATTGGGTTTTTTTCATTCCCACGGGGGAAGGTTGGTGGGACCGGCTAGGAGGCTTTTTCAAGCTAAGGTAATTTCTCAGCTGTTTTATGCTGCTCCTGTCTGGGTTCCACGGTATTTGGACTCCTTGGAACATGTCCAGAACAACTTTCTCCGAGGAATTTTGGGGGCCCCTAGGTCCACTCCGCAAGTGGTACTCCGTTTGGAGTCTGCTTCCCGACCCCTTAGAACCCAGGTTCTTTTTGTGGTACTCAAGTTTTGGCTCAAGTTGCTTTACAATTTATCCCCGTATGGGAGTCTGTTTCACAGCATGGTGCCCGATTTCAGGAATGGCCAGTGGTTTCTTACAGTTACAGGGCTGATCTATAGCTTAGGTTTCTCATTAGAGTTTTTCGCCGATCGATCATATCCCGAGGTGCTAGGCTTGATTGCTCTTCGTATTAGGGATCAAGAACGCCAAGCAGAGACTGCTCTGCTTGATGCTCAGAAGGCTTGTCCCATGTATGCGACTGTAAAACTGCCATTTGGCAATCTGGGTTACCTTGACGCCTGGATAAACTGGCCCGAGCGGAAAGCTTACACACTTTTTCGTTTCCAGCTATTTCCATCAGCATGGATCTTGGGGCGTTTTCAGGGTACCCCTTGGCACTTGAGATTTTGCGCCTGTAATACTGGACAAGTTGAATCATTGTTGCATGTTGTGTTTGAGTGTTCCAAATTATCCTTACCTCGTTCCCGCTTTTTAATGCCTTATATAGCAGATTGCTCACTTGGGGAGAGAGAGATGGTAATTACTAGATTACTTTCCGGCTTTGATACCGAAATGACTAGGAACATGGCAAAATTCTGTCGTTGGGCCTTATTTATAAAGCAGTCCATCTTGCTCCCGGATTAATGTCCGGTTTTTTAAGGATTTCCAACTAAGCCTATAACCAAGTTGCTGTGGTCTGGTTCATAATGTATTCCTTGTAGTAGGTTATACAGAGAAATTTAGGAAATTTCTGAACTTTAGCAATTCGGGCTACACATGTAGCAGGTTTTGCTTACATGAGATATCATTAAGTTGTAGCCAAATTGATAAACTGGAGGTTGTGCATGATAATTGCAAATAACTCAGTGTGGATCTGTTGCTGACATTAAAATATTATTCTTGGGGAGGATGGTATGGGGGTTAGTTAGATTATGAGGGAAAACCCGGTACTGAGATGTATATATTAATATGTGGATCTTGAATGGAAACTTTGATATACAATATTCTCTGTGTTTTGACCTACGTACTAAGTTTTTTCCTTTGTATCTTGTAATTTTGTGCTGTGTGTACTATTTTATTCTTGTGATTATTAATAATTGTTTGTAAATTTTTTGTAATTTTGTTATAACCTGATGGTTAATACAAATAAACGCTTTACTACTATAATAATTCCAGCATTAAAAACAAGGCAATAATATGCTAAGATAGTTTTTATACAAGCACAACAAAATGTCCAAACAATACGCTCACCATACTTTATACTTTGCTACAGTAGTTTCTCTAACACAATCAATTTAATTTCAACACAGGCAGCTGCAATGTGTTCTCAGAGTTGAAATGTCAACGTATGCCAAAAGCATGGTACCATCTTTCTCTGTGATGTGGAGAGTATGCTGATGGCTCATTGTCAAGGGATAAAGTGTTGGATGCTGGCAGCAAATGATTCTCTTTCTTCCCACTTCTGCTTTGCATCTTAAATGCTAATTCTATCCTATGACAGATGTTGAATCAGGTTCATATGTCAGCTGCTCTCTTTCTACATTGTGTATTGGCACTTTGGTCAGCACAGTATGATTCTAGATTCTCCCACTTTTTCTCAATTTGTATCTTTATGCTTCAAGTAAAATTTTCAGAAGCAGTAATATGACTCAGAAGCCTAACTCCCATTCTCAAGCGCAAGCCTCACTGAAAGTCAATGGAAGTTAAATACCTAACTGGTATTTGTGGCTTTGAAAAATCTTTCTATTAGACCATAATCCTCAGAGCCTTTACCCTGGGGTAGTCCCACTGAAGCAAATGGAACTCCTCTGTAGGAAGGGATTTGAAGATTGTGGCCACAGGGCTCTAAGTCACTTTTCACAATGGATCTGTCAGCTTGATACTCAAAGTGCTCCACTGGTGCAAACCCCAGCATTCTAAGGTAGGCTCCTAAGTCATTTAGGGACAGATTTTCCCTAAAGGGAAAAGGGATGTAGGTTTTTGAGCTTGCCTTGCTGCCACTGATCATGGGAACAGGATCACAGTTCCATAGTGTGCAAATGTAGTTTTTGGCTTTGAAAATTTACCCTGAAGTGACTGAGGCCACATTCACGCCTTCAGTGGCCAGCCGGTCTGTGCAGATTTTGGCTCTGTGAGAGAACCTGGAAACCAAAATATGCAGAAGGTTCTGCTGGTGCAAAAGCCCCCCCCCCCCCCCCGAGACTTTATATATTTACTGTATATGGGTAGTTGGGTTATGTGTTTGCAATTTTCCCAAAATAGAGATACTTTATTTTATTCAATTTTTATGTCATCCCCTCCTGTCAATGCACCTTGGGGCAGCATATAACATAAAATCAACATTAAAAAGTGCATGTATATATAAACAATAAAGCCCAATAAAATCACAGTAAAACTACAAAAAGGCAGAGTTAAAAAGACTTAATACAAAAACAAAATAACCCCCACCCATCACCCTACCCAAAAGCCCGGCAGAACAGCCAGGTCTTACATTTCTTACAAAAGGAAGGGAGGAGCGGGACCAGGCGGCCCTCTGTTGGGAGGGAGTTCCCCAGTCTCGGCACAACCATGGAGAACACCCTCCTCATCGTCGCCACCCATAAAACTCAGGGGACTCCGAGGAGGGTATCTCCCAATGACCGCAGGGGTCGCTCTATGACCCGGGGGCGTGAGGCAATCCCGCAGGTAATCAGGCCCAATATGGCTGATTATTGCCTATTATCTCTTTTCATGCTCAATGAGAAAAATTCGGGTGTGCAATATGCACTTGGAAAGCCAGACATCTGGGATCCATACATAATAGCAGGCATAATTCAAAATAAAATGCAAGGATTTGGGGGGCAGTTTAAATGTGTTTTCCACTTTGGAACATATATAAGCTGCATGATGTTTTTGCTAATCATTTCAATAATTTTGGGATCTATCCTTTTGAGACACCTTGGGTCCAGATTGGGAAAGTATTGATGGAGTTATAGACAAGAACCCTTTATTGATAGGGTGTTAAAACCAACAAGCTTTTTTTTATTCATGAATATTAGTCGCATTTCCAGATAACCATATGAATATCTGAACAAATATTTGCACCCCACATGATACTCATCTATATATTTGACTATTTTGTTTTGGATACTCCAATGTTTCCCATGTTTTGGGCATTTCATTTCAAATATTTGGTTATTCAACCAAACTCCAAACTGCAATAACCAAAAAGAGAAAAAACCAGTCTAGGAACCCAAATCGGGTATCAGGATAAAGTAGAGCCAAATAGTACTTTTTACCCACTTTGTCAGATGCAATTCACAGCAAGTGAAATCAACAAATATAATATTCATTACAGATATTTGTTTCAGCTCTAGTTCTGGGTGACAGAAAACTGAAGGGCTTCTTATGGAGAATTTTAAAAGTAAGGTCTCTCAGGTGATCTGCTACATAAAACTGCACAGAATAAGTACTGCCTCCATTGCTGGAACAAAACAACACAATAATAGGCCTCACCATATGACCTAAGAGCATGAGTACAACAGAAATCCAGATGGATTCCATTTCTAGATAAAACTGTGAATAATAAGATCAGATCAATATGATTTTGAGACCTAGGTTTGGAAAGTTCCAGTTCATCTAGCCACTGTAGCTCTTCCCACTCACACACACTATTGTAAGGTGCAAAAAGCTCACTGACACCCCCTGCACTGACACCCCCAGGCATGTGAAGAGCCTGAGGCACGCTCTCCGCTACTACAGCAGCAGCACCCTACAGGCTAACTTCAGGAAGGAAAATGTGCCTTATCTACCAGCAAGGAAGGCTGTAAGTGACTAGTGTAACTTCAGAGAGATTCCTGCTTCCTGTGAACCCTCCTTCCTCCCACATGACTAACATTTTCCCATTTGGCTTCTTTCTGTGGTTTCTCCCAGAGCAGAACCTCTAAGCATCTTGAGTCTAGGTAATGTAAGGGCTGTGAATACCCATGACAAACAGCCACATTATCAGTAAGCAGAAGAGTCCATTCCTTAGGTCTGAGTGGCTGATGCAGTTCAGCAGGGTCGTAAGGAAGGAACTTCACCAGGGCCTCTAATTGCCCCAAGCTTCAATGGGTGGATTGCCAATAGGATCTTTGCAAAGGTGTCCATCAGTGAGCCTGTTGTTTGTTTTTAAATATACATTTAATCCAGAATCTTTTGCATATGTGTTATTCATGTAAGCATAATAATAGCATGTTAGTAACACCCAGCTGAGAAAATATGCAGCCAGCTCGGACTTTAAATTTTATCAGAATCCAGCCCAATACAAACACTGCCACCAGGCCCCTCCTTGCCCCAGCATGTTTGTTATATTCCTTCCCTGGGCTCCAAACCTTGGCTTCCAAGTAAGCCCCTCTCTTGGCTCTCAGCCTTGACACCTCTGCCTCTGGACCCTATGGTCAACCAGGGAGGCCAGTGTACTGCATTCCTGGAACAAGCCTTTGAACTTTTCTGATCCATCACCCTGAAGGCAAGTCTCTCCCTAGTAGGCCACATACTGAGCTTCAGGCTTAGCCTCTTATGGGCCCTCCTCCCAACAGCATTCTCCCCTGCTCCAGCTGCAAGGAATTACCCATTCCTAATTGGGTAATTAACCACCCATGTCATGCTTTAACCACCCAGTTACTAAGGGCCATATCCTGCAGCCTTCCAACTGTGCGGGTTTTGTTTCATTATTGGTCTTTTATTATTTAAATACTAATCTATACTATGAGAATGGGGAGATGACCATGGCCTCTCTGAAAAAGGGGTATGAGCTGGGTGGGGATTCCCAAGTGAGATAGGAGGGAAATATGGGAGTGGGAACACGTCAGGAAGGTTTACATGATTTTTGGTTTCTTTAAAAAATTGCTATTTGAAGTTATTTTTGTTTGTTGTGAGTCATTCTGATCCTTCGGGATAGAAATTGATAAACAACACAACGGATTCTGGTCTTGACCCTGCAAGGACTGATCGGGGTTTATTGCACCACATTGTGCATAAGCATCCCCAAAAGAAACACACTCGACTTCAGTTCTTTCCTTGGATCCAGACCAGAATATCTAAACTCAGAACTAGAGATGAAATGAGCATCAAAATAACTGCTATGGGGATTGTTGGGGGGTTTTGTTTTATTTTTGTTTGGTTGGTGTTTTTTTTAATTTGAGCCAATTGTTTTGGCCAATGTACAGGTCAATGACATTTGAACAACCAATTTTTCCCAATTCTATTTGTTCTGATTGTTTTGTTTGTTTCATGCGTTTCCGATTTGCCATTCATTTTTTCCAGGAACAATGAAATGAGGAGTGGAAAATGATTGGCAAAAACTGGAAATGGCTGAAATGAACAAACCAGACAAACCGAACAAACCCAAGTTGTGGAAACGGGTAACAGATCCAAGACTGGATGGGTTGCATTTGTTATTTCTGTTCAGGGACGTAGCTGTCAAACAGGAGGGATATTTGTCCAGGGGCCCAAGCTGGGGGGTGGGGGGGGCATGGCGTGTAAATCCTGTCCTGCTGCAGTGCGGCCGGGTAGAGACTGAGCTGACAGCAGTGCCTACAGCACACCGTGTGTGTGGGACCCACCTGGGGGGGGGGGGGGGGGGGNATTTTTATTTCTACCCTGCTCTTCCCAGAGGGCACAGGGCGACTGTCCTGCAATCACCGGCAGTGGTGTCACAAGGCAGACAAGCACAGCTGCAGCCTCCAGGACTCAGGCACAGCAAGCAGAGGGAGGGAAAGGTGCTAGGGTTGCCACCTATGTATATTTTTCCAGGCCACATACAAAAAATACATGTTGCAGGGCCTGCATGGATGCCATAGGTGCCAATGCAGGCCCTGCAACATGTATTTTTCATAAGTAGCCTAAAAAAATATACATAGGTGGCAACCCTAAGGCCACTTTCAGACATGCCCCCCCCCCCCCCGTGCATATTTGGGCTGCGGGGGGGGGAATGCGCAGCCCAAATATGTGCAGGGATCAGCCAGACTGAAACACACACACACCCTACGCGGCTTTGCCGGCAGAGCAGGAAATCGAGCTCTGCATCCCTGCGCATTTCTGTCGGCAAAGCCGCGCTGGGGGGGGCAGCTTTCAGACCAACCAATCCCCGCGCATATTCGGGCTGTGCATTCCTCCCTGCAGCCCAAATATGTGCGGAGGGGCCATGTCTGAAAGTGGCCTAAGAGGTGCTGGGTGGGGGGGAAGGAAGGGAGGGAGGGAGGGAATGGTGACAGTGAAGGGTCCAAATCCATTTTTTACACCTGGGCCCATTCCATCCTAGCTATGCCCCTGTTATTTGTTTGTTTCAGGTCAGATCATCCGGATTCAATGGGTCTACTCATTTTCGGGGGTAAACCTAGAGCTTCATCACTGCCACTCTTAGTACTGGAGCTCATCCTTATGAATTGTTCAGTCCTGTTCGACTGGCAAATGTCTGCTGCAGGAGTAGGAAGAGTTCAAGATATCATGTTCTCTCTAAGCTCTGCTTCGTGTAGACCAAACCCCAGTCACATTATTACCATATGTTAATGCATTTACAAAGTATTACATTTTAATGATTTTCTGTTGCAGTGAGTGTAAATCTCGTTTGGCTTTGATTGCAGTGTTGCCAACATTAGCTATTATTCTGTGTTAGATCAAAATCAATGCTGTCAGAGAAGTATCCATTCCTTTCATTACTCTAAACAGCATTCTGTCCTAATAATGTACACTGAGTCATTGCTGTACAAGCAATAAAAAACAATAAATACCACTGTTTCATTTCAGAGTCTAAACAACCTGTAAATCATAATTTCTTTCACAGAGAAGGCTTCATTTAAAATAACCGATTGATTTTTCTCTGGGGTGAGCTTGTATCGAGTTGGGGTAGAATGGGAGGGGACATATTGACACAGCAGGATAATGTTCTGCTGGATAACCAGTAATTGGAGAGCAGGCTATCTAATTCTAATGTCATCATCAGGGACAAGAGAACAGGTTTCAACTGGTCCTCAACTGAATTAGGCCATTTGACGTATATCTAAAACTAATATGAAACACATGCATGGGGTGTCTTAGGAAAATAATACAACCAGATTATTTTAGGGGATTATTACTATTTATATAGCGCTTTCAGTGTTCAAAATGCCTTGCCATCCTCATCTAGTTCTCCCTCACAAAAACCTTAGGGGCAGGTTATTATTATTCCCATTTTACAGATATGAAAACTGATTTGCAGAGTGAGATCTATAAGCAGGAAATTATTCAAGGATATGTAGCCTGCAGTTGTTTTTTATTTTTATTTTCAATCACAACTTTTTGTAACTCCAACTAATTTCTTTTTTTATATATAACTTGGCCTATCTTTTTTTTTTTAATAAAGTTTTATTTTAAAACTGGCATGTGTGCATTTGCTGAGGCTGGTAACAGAGCTCTGGAGTGGACTTCTGTTTGACATAGAGGCAAATGATTCCCTGTTGAATCCAGTGGGAGTTCTCTACAGCGAAGGTTTGCTGAATCAAGTCCTTGGGAACAAGCAATTTATTTAGTAGTTCAACAGGCAGTATCCCTTGTATGTCAGCAAGCATACGATGAGCCTCTGTTAGGCTACAGTCACGACCAGAAAATGATTTTAGGTTCAGGAAAGAATAGAGACAGAAACGGTGAAAGCAAGTGACTTAAGACATTTTTCAATATAAGTAAAAACGTTTGTTTTTGTTTTAAGATCCTATCTCTTAGGCTCAGTTTTTAAAACTTACCAATTATCTCATTGCAGGCCTCTCTGGGCTGCGACTTTTTCCTTTATTTCTTAGCACCCAATTACTTGGAAGTCTTTGTTCAAAAGGAAGAAATGTGCACTTTACCCTAGATCACTGTTGATTCAGATGCTTTTCGTTTCCGTGACACCTGTGGTCTTCTGATTTTGTAAAGCCTGTTTGCTTGAAGCTTTGACAGTGAGGGACTTATTTTAAAATTAGTTCTTTGCCTGACAAATTCCAGGGCATCACTACACAGATTACAAAAATGGTCCTTTAAAAAAGATGATTAGGTAGTAAAAGACATGATTACAAATGCTGGATAGAAAAGACTTTTAGGGACATCATAGAGCAGTCCCACCTCTGTTCTTGCAGCCCCTGTGCTGTGTTGGAGGATGAAGGTCTTGGGGAGGAGGGCATCAAGCTTCTATGGTGTGAAATGATCCCACAGCTGGGACCTGCCTTTCAGATGATGTTATAGTATCCTCTCACACTGAGGATACTTTTCCTGGTGAAGGGACCCCAACTGACAGTAATAGGATGGCTGTAGTAGCGGGTGATTCGGTCTTTAAGAATTAGATAGTTGGGTTTGTGACAGCCGTGAGGACCACATGGTCAATTGCCTGTCGGTTTCAGACCTCATGGAACATCTAAGCAGGATTTTAGTGACAGCTGGGGAGGAGCCAGTAGTTGTGGTCCATGTTGGAACCAATAATATAGGAAGGGGGTTCTGGAGGCTTAATTTAGGTTTCTAGGAAGGAAGCTGAAGTCCAGACCCTCCAGGGTATCATTCTCGGAAATGCTTCCTGTTCCACACACAGGGTCCCAGAGTCAGACTGAGCTCTGGGAGTCTCAATATATGGATTATGGTACAGGGAGGAGGGATATAGATTTATTAGGAACTGGGGAATCTTTTGGGGATGAGGAAGCCTATACCGGAAGGATGTGCACCAGCTTAAGCAAAATGGAAGCAGACTGCTGGCGCTAAAATTCAAACGGTGATAGAGGAGTTATTAAACTAAGATCTGGGGGGAAAGCCGGCAGCTGCAGTGGAGCACATGGTTTGGACAGAGGCAGTCCAAAGGGACTGACATCATTAGTAGTCATACAGTGTATTAGTAGTGACACAGTAGTGCTACAGTGTATATTGGTGGAGATATCAGCAGTGCCCTTGTCATGGTCGGACCATTACCTCCTACAGACCTCTCTCCTAGCACATGTCTGCCCCTGGAAGGGTGTGGAGCCAATTCGAATGGTTCGCCCCCAGAGGCTAATGGAACCGGAACGTTCTGGTTGGTTCTCGGGAGGTACCCTCTGAACTCGACGGCTGTCTCATCAATGACCTTGTCGCATTATGGAACACTCTGCTGACTGAGGCCATTGATCGGATGGCTCCTAAATGTTCACTGTCCAGGTGACAGCACCACAGGCCTCCGTGGTTTTCCGAGGAGCTGCGAGTGCTGAAGCGAGAAGGGCGGCAGTTGGAGCGATGATGGCGTCGTTATCGTGCTGAAGCCAACAGATTGCAGCATAGAGCCAGCTTACTGGCATATGCGAAGGCTATGAGGGCAGCAAAAAAAGCTTTTTTTGCTGCCCTCAGAGCATCCCCAAAATCTCACCCAGCTGAGCTTTTCTGGGTGGTGCGGGGGTGGGTCAGTCTGGCCTCCCTCCACCTTGGAGTGGAGCTATCTATAGCACGCTGTGATAGGTTTGTGGATTATTTTGTGGATAAAATCACTCGTATTCACCATGATTTCGACGCTGCACTTATTACACTAGGGGAGACAGAGGTTATGGAAATCACGCCTTGTCCAGTTTTATGGGATCAATTTCAGTCAGTGACACCTGCTGATACAGTCAGGGCTCTTAGGGCCACTTCTTATCCATGCCCGTCCTGGCTAATTAAATCTTGTAAGGAGACAATGGGGCTGTTGCTGGTGGGGGTGGTCAGTGCCTCCCTTCGGGAGGGCAGAGTGCTGGGCTGTCTCAAGGACGCAGTGGTGTGGCCTCTGTTCAAGAAACCATTGCTTGACGTTGACTCCCTTGCCAGCTATTGACCCGTCTCTAACCTTCCCTTTTTAGGGAAGATTATTGAGCGGGTGGTGGCTCAGCAGTTGCAGGGGCATCTTCATCACATCAGCTTTCTTGATCCCTTTCAGTCGGGATTTCGCCTGGGTTATGGCATGGAGACTGTGCGTGTGGTCTTGGTAGATGATCTGCGCTGGGAAAAGGACTGGGGTCGTTTGAGCCTGTTGGTCCTATTAGATCTGTTGGCTGCTTTTGATACGGTTGATCACAAGATGTTGGTGGCATGCCTGTGGAACTGTGCAGGGGTGAGTGGGACTGTTCTTGAATGGTTCCGCTCGTTCCTGACTGGAAGAACCCAGCAAGTGGTACGAGTGTTTGTCATCATACCAAGACCTCGCATGTGGTATCCCGCAGGGTTTGATGTTGTCCCCCCTCCTGTTCAACATATACATGCAGCCTCTTGACGAGGTGATCAGGAGGTTTGGCGTACAGTGCCATCAATATGCTGATGACATCCAGCTATACCTCTCTTTTTCAACAGAGCCAGACCTCACAGTCTCCATGCTTAATCAGTGTCTGATGGCAGTAGGGGATTGGATGAGGGCTAATCGGCTGAGGCTGAATCCCGACAAGACAGAGGTGATGTTGGTGTCCTCCCCCAGTCTCAAGAAGTACTTGCTTGGATCTCTGAAGTTAAATGACAGCAGATTTAAAATGCAAAAAAGGAAGTACTTTTTCACACAGTAGATAATACAGTTGTGGAACTCATTGCCAGGGCAAGCTGTGAAAGTCAGCAGTGTAACTAGCTTCAAATGAAAATTAGATAAATTCTTAGAGGATAGAGCCATAAATGCCTACTAGTTGGGGCTTAAACTTCTGGCTACCAGTCGCTGAGAATGGTTAGCAGGCAATGGGTCACATCTCCATGACCTGTACATGTACTTTGATTGAGCTACCAGAGCCAGCCACCGTTGGAGACAGGATACTGGGCTAGATGGACCGCTGGTCTGATCCGGTATGGCACTTCGTATGTTCTTATTATAGTAGATCAGTAATTACTAAGATCTGTTATCATAAGTATTTTTCCGAGGCCCACGCTGGGACTTTATGCAGACTTGCACAAGGGGGTACGGAAGAGGGAGAGCAAAAAAGACCTAGGGTTCATGCTGCAGACCAATGACATAAGTAGGGTGGGGAATGCCCAGAACACAGCAGAATGCAGAAGTACTAAGATCCTTTATAAAGCTGGCATGAAAAGTACAGGAAGGGATTGTGCCAATGTACGCTTTTATTTCTGCTTTAACTCATATTAATGTTACTCTCTCCCTTGTCTTTTCTAGATTGTAAGCCCCTCAGGGCAGAGACCCAACTCTAATTAGTGATTGCACAATGTCAGGTACATTGCTGGTGCTGTATAAATAATAAATAATAATTATAAAGTATGAAAATGCAGCAAGGCCCCCAAGTATGGTTGTCATTAATCCACACTATGTAATTTCCTGTTCATCATTGTTTACAACCTATTAATTGTTTTTGCTGCATTTAATAGCTTGCAGTGCATTTAATCATCAGTTGCTGGCACCAAGAGATGTCATAATTCTTAGTACTTGGTTTGATATAACAAGTAAATAATGTCACGAGCAAATGAAATAGCTTCACTTTAAAAATCATCTCCCAGAGTGGCACTTACTGTGGAAAATTCCAGCCGGTGCCATAAGACCAGAGAGGTTCTACCAGCGGCGGCCCTAGCCTGAGGGTGCCTGAGGCAGTGCCCTGCCTCCGCTCTCTCCCGTCCCCCCGGTGCCACACTGACTGAGCGCTCTCTGTCTCTGCCGGGCGACTGAAATTGACATCGGAGCGCCGCACTGCTCTGACTGCTGCAGCTTGGCTTGCAGTCAGAGCAGCGCAACGCTCCAATGTCAATTTCAGCTGCCCAGCAGAGACAAAGCGCTTTAGTCAGTGAGCGCTAGCCTCTGTCTAGACTCCTTCTGGGGCTCCGGAGTCTGGAGTCCCAGAAGGGACAAACTTGAACTGAATGCGCGCCGGGCGGCTGACCATTCAGTCCAAGCACACCGCTGGGAAATGAAATTTCCCTGAGTGGTAGCTTTTCATTGAGCCCTATGGGCTCAATGCAAAGCCTCACCTGGGCTTTCAGTGGAGGCGCTCGGCGGCAAGATGTGCTGCGGCACACATGCTTGAACTGACTCAGTCAGTTGAGCATGCGCGCCGCAGCACATCTCACCGCTGAGCACCTCCATTGAATGCAGTGAACTGCCTGGTGCCAGTCCCTGTGCGACGACGGTCATGGTGAGTAAACATGCCGGGGGAGATCGGGGAGCAGAGGCACTGGGGAAGGGGGGG
>QEPC01005805.1:8245248-8264633 GCA_003113815.1 Sphenodon punctatus | reverse complement strand
ACAGCAACACGAAGGTGTAGGGGGGAGTATAATTGCCCAGAGTGGGCCTCAAAGGAAGGGAAGGAGAGGGAGGGAGGAGGGGGAAGGGTTTTGAATTGACAGGGCTTGGCAAGGAGGAAACCCACGCCACCCCCCCTGGCCCTCAGGGCAGGGTCGGTGGGAGAACATGTTTTCAAACACTGTCTGGACAAGCTTCTGGGCGCTTGCACACGAGTCCGGGAGGTGGGGTGGGGAGGGGAGACTGCTGTGAGCCAAAATCACGTGGCCCTGTCATCCATGAGTGAAATCATGGCAAAAATGGGCTAATGATGTTTAAAACCCTGCACACATGAATGAAGCTTCACATGATTCCTCCTGCCATGATTTCGACTCACGGCTGTTTTCCCCCCTTCCCGGTCTCGGGTGCAAGCAGCCAATGTGTCTGTGATGGTGTAGGCACTGGGGATCCTGCTTCACAGCAGAAGACTGGATTTGATTAACTTTGATGTCCCTTTCGATTCTATGATCTACATGCATTCTGGTCAGTTTGGGGGGGGGGGGGCAGGGCTTGAGCCTAACGGTCATGTTACTTAATAGTCAATCATCGATAGTCAATGCTCTTTCTCTTGCCAACCCAATCAAACCTCCTCTCTACTAAAATCAGGAAAGTGCTTTTTGAAGATGCTCAAATTTTTCATGCATGTTCTACTCTCAGAATTGGAATGGAAGGCTATCATCTCAACATTTAGCACAGATTCCAAGCTCATAGTCTCATCCATACCATTTTTACTGTATAATAGGTGCTCATAATTAGCATCTGGATTTATACTGTTGCGCATGTATGTGAACTATCAAGGTTGATACTTGACATAAAGCTGCTAAGTACCTGATCTGAAATGTAAGAGCAGGTTGAGAGAATTCGTAACAGTAAAGAACATAAGAACTTAAGTAGTGCCATACTCAGTTAGACCAGGGCTCCATCAAGCCCAGCATCCTGTCCTCCCAACAGTGGCCAATCTTGATCGCATGGGAGAAGAACCAACAGTCACAATGGGCAATCCATTCCCCGTTTCACTCCCAGCTCCCGACAGTAAGAGGTTCATCCTATAAGCTACTTGGTTAATAGCCATTAATGGACCTACTCTTCAAGAACTTATCCAGTCCTTTTTTAAACCCAGCTATACTACTGGCCCTGACAACATCCTCTGGTAACAAATGTTATAAGTTAATTATGCGTTGAGTGAAAAAGTACTTCCTTTTATTTGTTTTAAATCTGCCAGCAGTTAGTTTCATGAAGTGTCCCCTAGTTCTAGTACTATTTGAGAGACTAAATAACCGTTCCATGTCTATTCGTTCCACACCACTCAAGATTTTATAAACCTCTATCATGTCCCCTCTCAGTCTTCTCTTCTCGAAGCTGAAGAGACCCAGCTTGTCAAGCATCTCTTTGTACAGAAGCCGTTCCATACCCTTTATCATTCTCGTTGCCCTTCTCTGTACCTTTTCTAGTTCAGCTATGTCTTTTTTGAGATGGGGTGACCAGAACTGTACACAATATTCCAGGCGCGGTCGCACCATCGATTTGTATAGAGGCATTATGACATCCTCGGTTTTATTCTCTATCCCTTTGCGAATAACTCCTAACATTCTGTTTGCTTTTTTGACTGCTGCTGCGCACTGGGCTGAAGATTTCAGTGTCTTGTCCACAATCACTCCCAGATCCTTTTCCTGAGTGGTAACTCCTAGCTTAGTACCCAGAATTGTGTACTCATAGTTTGGGTTATTTTTCAAATATGCATCACTTCACACTTGTCCACATTAAGTCTCATCTGCCATTTTGCCCAGGCACCCAGTCTCATAAGATCCTGTTGCAGTTCTTCATAGCCTGCTCATGTTTTAACTACCTTGAATAACTTGGTGTCATCTGCAAATTTGATCACCTCACTCTTAACGCCTTTTTCCAGATCATTAATGAATACATTAAACACAGCACTGGTCCCAATACAGATCCCTGGGGCACACCACTTTTTACATGTCTCCATGCAAAACTGACCAAAGCAAAGGTAACACTGATAGTAGGTGCAATCCACCTCCCATTGAAGTCAATGGGATTTTAGCCATTGATTTCAATGGAGACTGGATTACAATAAGATTTCAATAAGTGTCAATAGTTATATTGGCATGAATAATTGACAATAGTTATTTGTATGGTTTGCTGCCAAAGACAGAGTGGTTCCAGAATGCTCTGGGGGAAATACCTTCTGATCGCAACAGCTGATCACTCGATGACCTCGTTGCTCTCTGGAACATCTTGTTGGCCGAAGCCATTGAGCGGATGCCTCCCAGGCGTCCGCTCCCCCGAGCATAGGCGTCGCAGGGCCTGTGGTTCATGAAAGAACGGCTGCGACTGAAACAGGAAGGGAGACGATTGGAGTGACGGTGGTGTCATACTCGTACTGAAGCCAAACAATTGCGGCATAGAGCTGCGTTAAAGACCTATGCCATGGCTATGCGGCCAGCAAAAGGGAGCTTTTTTGCTATCATCATATCATCCGCAAAATCACATCCAGATGAGCTTTTCCGGGTGGTGAAGGGGCTGGTCAGTCCGGCCTCTCTCCACCTGGAACTGGAATCTTCCAGTGCTTGCTGTGACATGCTTATCGACTATTTTGAGGATAGAATTGTTCATGTCCACGATGATTTCAATGCTGCACTTGAAGCAGTAAGTGAACCTGAAGTTATGAATGCCCCACCTTGTCCGGTTTTGTGGAATCAGTTTCAGCGGCTGTCATCCACCAATACGGTGGAGATGCTAGGGGCTGTGAGGGCCACAACTTGTGAACTAGATTCTTGCCCATCCTGGCTGATGAAAGCCAGCCAGGAGACATTGGAGCCATTGCTAGGGGGAGTTGTCAGTGCCTCCCTTGAGAAGGGAAGGGTGGTGGGGTGCCTGAAGTAAACTCTGGTGTAGCCCTTGCTCAAGAAACCATCCCTTGACATTGCCGCCCTTGCTAATTATCAGCCAATCTCTAACCTTCCCTTTTTAGGGAAGGTTATTGAATGGGTGGTGGCCCAGCAGCTCCAGGGGCATCTGGATTGCATTGGTTTCCTTGATCCCTTTCAGTCTGGCTTTAGTCCGGAGTTTGGCACTGACACTGCACTTGTGGCCTTGGTTGATGATCTGTGCTGAAAGTTAGACCAAGGTCGGTCCACTCTTCTGATTTTGTTAGATCTTTCAACGGTGTTTGACACAGTTGACCATGAGATGCTGGTGATGTGCCTGCAGGACCATGCTGGGGTGGGTGGGACTGTTCTTTAATGGTTCCACTCTTTCCTGGCCAGAAGGACTCAACATGTGGTACAGGGGGATTTTACATCTTCTCTTCAGGATTTCTCCTGTGGAGTTTCACAGGATCCATTCTGTCCCCTCTTCTGTTCAATGTGTACATGCAGCCTTTGGGCAAGATCATGAGAGGGTCCAAGGTGCGGTGTCATCAATATGCTGATGACACCCACCTCTACCTCTACCTCTCATTTTCATCTGACCCAGGCCCGGCAGTATCAGTGTTTACCCAGTGCCTGGCTGCGGTGGGAGCTTGGATGAGGATGAGCCATCTAAAGCTAAATCCTGACAAGATGGAGGTGATGTTGGTGGATAGGCGTGAGGGAGTGGAGACCCCTATCATTGATGAGATGTGTCCCTCCCTGCTCCCTCAAGTTCAGAGTCTGGGAGTCCTCCTCAACTCCCAGCTCCACCTGGATGCCCAGGTGGCAGCTGTGGTGAGGAGTGCATTTATTATTTATTAATTATTATTATTAGCAAGCATTTATATAGCACCAGCAATGTACCTGGTTCTTTACAAAGTAATGCAATAGACATAGACACGATCCCTGCCCTAGAGCTTACAATCTGAGAGATGGGGGTGGGGGAGATGAAGAAAGGGGAACAGAGGGAAAGACAAGGGGTGTAACATTCACGAAGATGCGAGGTCCCAGGTGCACGCAATGCTTGGTTGGTTACATCTAGAATGATGGCTAGTCCATGTGGTGAGGATATGAGTACACAGAACTCAGGCAACAGATTGTACTGGATGGAAGGTATCAAAAGGAGTTAGGTGAGGGGAGCGAGGAGCCAGGGAGGGCAGAGCGGAAGAGGTGGATCTTGAGGAGGGATTTGAATGTATGAAGGGAGGGGCCGAGGCGGATGTGGGCAGGGAGAGAGTTCCAGGCATGGGGGGCAGCTAGGCAGAAGGGATATAGGTGGTTAGGGGAGCAGGGGAGGCCGAGAGAGGGGACAGAGGAGGAGCAGAGTTCACAGACTGGAGTATGGAGGGAACTCTGTACATTTAGTAAGTTACATCTGGTCTGCCATCTTCGGCCTTATATCTCCGACTCCGATCTTGTCACTGTCATCCATGCATTCATCACCTCAAGATTAGATTACTGCAATGCACTCTACATGGTGCTGTCCTTGGTGATGACCTGGAGACTGCAGCTGATGCAGAATGCGGCAGCCCACCTTCTGATGAGGATGGGTCTCAGGGAGCACGTAACATCTGTGCTCCATTCGCTGCACTGGCTGCCTATAGTCTTCCAGGCCCGATTCAAGGTGTTGCTTATTACCTTTAAAGCCCTATATGGCCTGGGCCCTGCTTACCTACAGGACTGCCTTGCCCACCCTCTTGTCCTGGATCGACCCCTGGCATCAGCTGGGGGCACCTTCTTGGAGGTCCCCTGGGGTATTCCAGGTGGCTACCTTTGAAAGGGCGTTCTCTCACCTCTCTCTGGATCTCCCCATCTTCCATAGGCATTGCAAGACCTGTTTCACCAGGCGTTTGGGGGGGGGGGGGTAGTGGGGGGTGTTCTTTTGGGGGAGGGGAGGAGTATTTGTTTTTTACTGGGCTTCAGTTGTTTTATTTGATGTTTATTTATTTATGGTTTTAATGGTTGTTTATTTATTATGAATGTATTTTTTATATTTGTTTAATATATGTTGTTTGCCACCCTGAGCTGCCAGTAGACAGGAGGGAGCGAGTTACAAATTGTGACAATAAATAAAAAAATAATAAATAATTGATTGAATGCTAGATCCTGATTACTGACAGATAGTGTTTAAACCAAGCCTTTGTGGCAAATGTGTTTGACAAAGCCAGAGCAGTCAGTTATGACTCGGTTGACTTTTCATTTGCTACTGCTCATTTTCTCCTGCAAGCTGCTCTCCTCTGTGATTAACAGTGTGTAAAACAGAGATTTAAGAGCATTTCAGAGTTTTGCTTATCTATCCAAGCACAAAGCTGGTTAGCATTTGTTACTGGGTTATTTGGTACCCTGAGAAAGCATAGTGTAGCCCTTTAATAACAGAGTCTGCAATCCTAAACATACTTTCTCTGGACTAGTCCTATAAATGTAAAGCTGGCAGCCAAAAACATCAGCATATTTAGGGAACTTGCCACTGAGAAATTAAATTAGATTAACTGGAATTTAAAAGCAAAACAAAAAAAAACTTGCTGGCTTTTTGATGCATGAAAGTAGCATTCACACAAATTTGCCACCTTTGATTCTTAACAGAACAATGAAATACAGAACATTAAGGGATCAGTGACTATACATACAAATTCATTACAATTACAGTTCAAAAAACATTCAACTCCATACAGTGCAACAAGACATAAACCCCCAAAAGCATGGAAATTATTTCAGAATTTGAGGAATATTTCATATTTTATCTTCATCAAGATAAATGTAATATACGTACTTAATTCCTTACCATACATACTTACTCATATTCATTTTTATCAATAACTAAACTTACACATTTTTACATCATCATCATAATTTGACAACGAACAATTTTTTTAGAGTGCATTAACTCTGTCCTTTACATGTATAGAAATTGTATACACTTTATCCAATAAACTTTTAACAATGTCAGTGTAGAGAACTTTATACAATTCATTGTCCAGAATGCAGTTCTGCAGAAACAGACAGAGTTAATGCATAAGAGTAAGTATGTATGGTAAGAAATTAAGTACATATATTACATTTATGTTGAAGAGGATAAAATATGACTAGAGCTTAAAGTCTTTGTGACAGAGCTGTCTCCTGTTAAAGTTACGTGATTTTAAAAAGCAGAGTCACGTAACTTTCATTATGCTAGTTTTTTGCCAGTCAGCGGCTGCTCGACTGTGCATGCATGAACCGCAGAACCAATTTTTTAATCATGAATAACTCAGTTTTAGCTGCACTAAACACTCTCAGACTCCAGCAGCACTCCGTATTGATCTTAGGCTCCAAGACTGTGGAGTCTGGGTAAGGCCGGCCTTAGCCTAAGTGGGGCCCAGAGTGGGGAAGAAATGTGGGGCCCCAAGTCTGAGCAGTCATTCGGATTCTGAATCGGATCACTTACCTGATCCGCTGCCGCTGCCACCACCACCTCCAACCTGGGCCCCACATCGGGCTCAGAGCTTCATAACTTTCCTTATGTTGTTTTTTGCCAATCAGCAGCTGCTTGACTGTGCATGCGCAAGCCAGCAGAACTGAATTTTTAATAATTAATAACTCTGTTTTGGCTGCCCCAATCACTAACATATTAGAGAAGCAGTTGTTATTGATCTCATGCTCCAAGTCTGTGAATTCTGGGGGCTCAACTCGTACAGGGGGAGAAGATATTGATTATTCAAAATTGTGAGGATGCTGTGCATTTTGACCACAACCAATTAACTTTTAAACAGTCATAACCTTTTATTTTCTGGATGGATCTTCTTCAAACTTCAAACTTTACACTTATGATAGATAAATTTTCAGAAATGTAGATCAAGCGGTTTCCTCAAAATCGGGGTGTCAGCAGTCCCCTGTTTATAATGGAGGGTGGTTGTGCATTTAAATTCCTTACAGCTACTGCTGTAAGGAAATAGTTTGTGAATTGTGGTCCAAATATGCATGTTTCAAAGCTCTACATGGCAAAGTTGCAAACATACAAACAAAAACAACAAGCAATTATTTGAAAAGAAATTGGAGTGGGTACTCTAATATGCAGAGGACAGACACCTACCCTCTTCAAGGCAGAGATTAATTATAGTCGTCTTTCATTTCAAAATTTTAAAAAGCTGTTTCCAGCTAAGAATCCACTAAAAGAAATTTAAAAAAAACAACAACAAAAAACCCATACCCCCTACAACCAACCTGCTAGAGGCTTCTTTGAGTAAAAACAAACGTGACAGTAACCTGTTCTCCAGTCACATTTGCACATGTTCACCAAGACTGGCCTCTGGCATGTTGGTGGGGCCGAACTCACAGCCTGGGTTAGCACCAACCTGATCAGGACAAAGTGAGCCAGAGCATATTCATAAGTTTGTTCCTGCTGGCCTGGATCAAAGCAGCTGTCATAGGCCACAATGGCTACCCATCATGGTGGAGGGTGGGGCGCAGTGTGGGGGCAGGGCCAGTCAGCCACGTGTGTGTGCATCTCCACACACACACAGCGCAGTCACTTCTGTTTTTACCCTTTGATGCCTTTTTCATTGCAACTCACATATTATCCTCCTTACCTAGTAAATCCAATCGCATTCCTTTCTCTGGATGTCATTTAATTTATACAACAGCGCCTTTCTATTTTCAGAACATCTCACTTTTCCATTTCCCACTCCTATTGGCCTTTATAAGAAATCAAACTTCAGGACCCCAGTCCTTTAAATGCTTACCTGTAGTTTCACTGAAATCAAATGTTGCATTTACATGCTTGTAGAATCAGGGCCCAAAGGACATGTACGTGCATACTGGAAATGTCCTTGTTTATGCAAGTAATCAAGACACCCATGCTAAGCAACATGACAGTAACACATAAGGGGGAAAAACTGGTAGTGTTTAGTAGTTCACATACACTCCTTTCCATGTTAGGAAGTTTTTTAGATTTTCATCTGGAATGAAGTATGAACACTGAGAACATGTATAAAATATAAAGATGGACCCTGCCCCAAGAAAATTGCAGTCCAAGGCTTCGATCCTAAAAACACCTACATGCATAACACCTCATTGCGTTCAATGCAACTTCTTGCACATTCGTGTTTTCAAAATTGGGGCCCAAAAACTAAATCCTGAAAAATTAGTAGTCATCTATAAATACTTGTATAAATTCCACTGAAGAACATCGGATTATTCAAGTTGGGAAAGTTTTGTAGGGTCAGGCACTTAGACAGATACCCAGATCACAATTCTGCAATGAGAACTAGGCAGGCAGTCTACATAGCTTTTGATATCTCTCCTATTTGTTATTTCAGTCCCTGCTTCCTATCATTTGTTTAAATCTTATCTGCTTCTTCTGTCTGTCTACAAAGAGCTATGTTTGTTTGGAGAAGAAATCCAAAATGATAGAGGAAATGTTATTTGTAGGATGAGTCACACATTAAATTAATTAAGACAGCAGTAGATATACAACCATATACATTTATATCTGGTTGTAGCTGAAATTACACACTCTGAAGGACCTGGAGAACCTCAGGCTGAATCTTTTAGGATACATAAGGTCATCATTTTGGTTTTTGGTCTCTTTTCTCCACACTGGACAGGATAGATTTTCTACCATGAGGCACTCAGATAGCACAAAAGGCATGGAGACCTCTCCTAAATCCCCTGCTAAGTATCTATACACCTACCTAGGCTCAGTCCCACAATCACCTACACATAATGTAGTCATATTGACTTTAATGGGATTGCACACGTAAGGGTTTCAGAATTAGGCTTCCAGGGTGAGGGTGTCTCCAGTAGGCGCCGCGCTGGCAGAAGAAGCTTGCCTTCTACACCATCCCCTCCGAAGCCCAACTTTCTACATTGTGCTGAGGGGAATCAGTTTCCCTACACTAGTGAACCCAACAAAAGCTAGACACAGCAGACTGTTACCTGACAAGAACCGCTATGGTTCTACTCAGTTTCTAGTCAATTTCACTTTTCTGCCTGCTGCTATCAGTGGGAGAGTGGGGAGGGGCACTTTGCTGGGAAACCCTGAGGGTGGCAAAATGTAGTTTCTTTCTGTTATGTACTAACATTATTTAGAGGGTGGGAGAGGGAGGACCAGCCCCAAACTGGGGCCCCCAGTGGAGTAATATTTGAATGATTTAACCTCTCTCAGATTTGTCCCTATTTGAAGCACTTAAATTAGTATGGAAACAATGGTGACATGTTGGGATGATGGAGCTTAGTGACAAGTACAGAATAAAGCCCATTTGCAGCACTTAATGCTTGGTGGAATTGCATAGTTTCTATGGTTGCTACCCTACGCACATATATGACGTGCGTTCCTTTCAGTTCATCTCAGATTTACAGGTTGCTTATGCATCAGGAAAGGAAATACATAATAGTGATTTAAACTGCTGAGGAAATCCAGGAGGTTTAATGA
This sequence comes from Sphenodon punctatus, assembly GCA_003113815.1. Taxonomy (NCBI): domain Eukaryota; kingdom Metazoa; phylum Chordata; class Lepidosauria; order Sphenodontia; family Sphenodontidae; genus Sphenodon; species Sphenodon punctatus. The sequence goes on along the minus strand of QEPC01005805.1, from coordinate 8,255,263 downwards.
GGTTCCCTGGTTGTTATATACAGAAGGGAAAACAAAAGATATCACAGCCTTGCTAATAGGAGGTCTTGGTATTTGGCACTCGTTCCAAACTGACACAAGGGGAAGATATGAATAACTTCTCCATAGAGCATGTTGCAAACATACACAAAGCCTGCAGGAGAACAAAATATCCATAAGATGCTAGAGCAAACCTCTACAGCCAGGGGAGAGAATCATCAAATAAATAAACACTTTATCAATTTTAAAACACTTTTTAAAAGGAGAATATCCCCCCTCCCCCATTTAATTATCTAGAGGAAGTGAGGCACAGTTAGGGGATCAACTGCATTGTTTAGACTCTACTGGGTGCCAGGGTAATACTGAGACACACCTCCAGTTCAGTCTTGGACATGTCAAGGAAATGGGTACACTGGTACATCCTGTCATAGTTAAGTTACTCCCCACTCTCTCCTGCATTGGTCCTACTTTACTCACGCAATATAATTATCTTGTGCAATCCCCAATGCGCAGAGTCTGCAATGGTCTCTGGCTACTTTATGCAGACCATGGAAGTTTCCAATGCACCTGTGTTCCTGATCGTGTTACAAAATGTAGCACAGCAGGTGCGGTGCTTTGGCCCCCTCCACTGGTAGAATGCTGCTAGGTCATACAGAGGTTCATCAGTCACACTTCTTTACAGAAGCTGATGCATATGGACCAACCTGTCCCCAATTCAGTCTCCATGGCCAATGATCCAACAACAGATTTGGGGTTACAGTCAATGGCCCATATTAGGATGTGGATTGTGGGTGGACATCTGAAGCTTGGGGTGAGCTTCACTGGCCAGGACGAGACAGTACCACGTCCCCTGCTAGTGACGTTGTGCTGTTAGGCCACAGAAAGGTTTGCACGTCTGCTTCTTCACTGAGCTAGTCAACCTAGCTCAAAGGGTCTTGGTTTCTGCCACTAGAACAGGAGGTCCCGCAGGGGAGGGCATTCTCAGTCACCGCACCAGGGCTGTGGAACTCCCTTCCGGTAGGGTCCGGTTGGCCCCGGATCACCCCTCCTTTGATAGAAGTTGTAAGACCTGGCTGTTCTGCTAGGTGTTTGGTGGGGGAGAAGGGTGATGGGGTGGGATAGGATGGGTTGAGGTGGGGTATTTTACTATTATTCTCCTTTTATGTTTTGTTTTTGGATATTATTGTTGTTTTTATTAACTGTAAGCCGCTCTGAGCTGCCTGTGGCAGGAGGGGCGGGGTAAGAAGAATGTTAAAATAAATACATATTTAAATTCCTGGGTCTGATAATCTAATGGTATTGCGGTACACAAGCCCCAAGCATTCTGTCAATGCAAGCCCTGCTCATTTTAATGCGACTTGAGTCTGTGCAACACTTCAAGAATCAGAAGCTGGTATAAATAAATAAATTAAATAAATAAATAAATAAAGTGGCAGCTACTCAGGGCAAGACAGTGAGGCTTTGCCTAGCAGCATCCAGCAATATAAGGGCATAGGTATAGTAGGGGCTAGTACCACTGCATCAGGGCCCACAAGTCCTGGAATCCTGTTCCTGGTCCAGCTGTGTCCCCTGTTATTGAGAAGAGCTGTGAAGGGGGCCCATTCCGACTTGTGCGCCCAAGCCCATTCCAGCCTAGCTACGCCCCCAAAGCACAGTAAATCAAAAGCAGGGGAAACCTTGTTTCTTGACTCTTTGGCAAAGAGACTCTTTAACGTCAACATGACACACTAATGCCAGATGTAAAAACAAAGACTCGAAGAAATTATAAAAGAAAAGAGGGGGAAGGAGAAAGCAAGCAAGCACGGCAATTTGTTAAAACTGCTCACATATTAAAAGCAAGAGGTTGCCCATTTAACCACAGTCACCCTACAAAAGGAACTTGTACTTAATTTCCACGTGGATGTTATTCAAGTCTGATTGCCTAAACTCAGGTCAGCCGTGCAATGCTAAAGTCAGCCGCAGCTAATAGACATTTATCACAGTCAGCTGTTATTAATGGCTTGCCAGATGCTGTTAGTGGAGCTTGGAGAGGGCTATGTATGAGCAGCAGACAGGGAGGGCAAATATATTCATGTAACCAAGGTGCAGTAATTGCCAGTGCCATGAGGTTGAAAAATCCATCCTTCAGCTTCTCATCCATTTTCTCTCTCCTTGAGAAGGTGCAACAGATTGCATTTGCCAGGTGTCCTATCACCAGGTAAAAAAAAACCCAATCTCATGGCAACCCAGGACATCAGCTTCCTGAAAAGAGAAGAGATAAAACCAAGGATTTAGCCAAAAGATACCTTATTTATTGACACCTGCAGTGCCAGGCAAGGTAACAGGGATAATAGCGAGTACGTACAGATCTGGAGATACCAATACCAATTTTCTTTACGAAAGTACTAAATAGGGATCCTTGTCCCCATTTTGCAGAGGGGAAATCCAAGTCACCCACAGGTCACAAAGTACAGTGGAATTAAATCCATCATTTCCACCTCTACTTTATCAGTCCTTGCTCAGCACTGGATTAACTCCTATCCATCCACGGCAGCCTTGGCCCTGTCAGGGGAGAGAGACTGCAGCCGAGTCAAGTGCTTCTGCATGTGGGTGGGGAGGAGGCTGATCCTTCCCCCCATCAGCTGTTCAGTGGCAAGATTGTTTTGGAACTGAACAGATGATCAGTGGTAGCAGCACCAGCCCAGACCTGGCATCAAATTCTTTGAAGCTGAGAATGGGATCTGGCAGAGTAGCAGCAGTGACGGGGGCTGGAAAAATGCCAGGGCTGTACCCTGGCATGAAAATTTATTTATTCATATTTTATGCTGCTCTTCTTGCAGAGACCTACAATGATAAAAACAGAATTAAAAAGCCATTAAAATCAATGTAAAAATCCTGATGCCCTACCCAACCCACCCATACACCTCCCACCCTAACCCATTACTAGTATCTGCCAAATGTCTGGCCAAATTACACTGGGCATTTTTTAGACATACGTTAAAGTTCTGGTTGTTTCAATCTTCTGGATTTACAAGTCCACAAGTAAATTCTGGATTCATTTCTTTCTCTTTCTCTTTCTCACACACACACACACACACAGCCCTGAGGCAGTTCCTGGATGCATTCTTCACACAAATGCTGCCGTGTGGCAGCCTAAAGTAGCCGCAGCTGAAGACGTGAGGGGCTGCCATGGAAACCAAGTGACCTGGTGCAAAGCAGTTTACCAAGAGAACCTTTTACACACAAAAGTTCTGGATGTTTTTATTTATTTTATTTTATTTATTACATTTATACCCCGCCCCTCCTGAAAGAGCTCGGGGTGGCTTACAATCTTGTTACAGCAATATATGTTACAGCAAACATCCAGGAGAAATGTGTGTCTAAAAACACCCATTGTTTCTGGAAGATTAACAGGCTCAGAATTAAGCAGGCCCTGAAAGGGAGGGAGTTTCATAATCATGGGGCAGCTACCGAGAACGCCTCTGTGTATGCCCTAGTCATAAAAACATCACGGGAAGATGGCACCTGCAAGAGGGTGTCCTCGGTTGATTTCAGGGGCCATGAAGGGACATAAGGGAGGCAGTCTTGCAGATACCTGGGGCTCAGCTGTTTAGGGCTTTATAGGTTAAAATCGGAACCCTGAATTGTGCCTGGAAAGTACTGGTAGCCAGTGCAGACTCTGGAGCACCAGTGTAATGTGCTCCCAGTGACCCACTCCCAAAAGAAGATGGGCTGCTGCATTTTGTACCAGCTTCCAAACAGTAGAAGGGCAGCCCCACATTGGTACGTTGCAGTAGTCTAGCCTCAAGGCTATGAAGGCATGGATGATGATGGCCAAATCCGAATCTGATAGAAATGGTCGCAACCTTCTCACTAGATATAATTGGTGAAAGGCACTCCTGACCACCACCACAACATGACAATCCAGACACAGCAGTGGATCCAAGAGCTGCGAACCTGAGTCACCAAATGAGGTTGGACCCCATCAATAACAGAGGTCCTACGTCTCCCAGGTCACATGGCCAGTCAACCATCATCACCTTGTCCTTGCCTCAATTCAGTTTCAATCAGCTCGCTCACATCCATTCCCCAATGGCAACCAGGCACTAGGTAAGCACCAAGATTACAGGTCCTAGGTCAGATGAAAAGGAGAGAGAGAGCTAATGGTCATTCACATATTTATTTATTTTATTTATTTTTATTTATTCAGATTTATATCCCACCTTTCCCTTTAAAAAGATCAAGGCAGCTTACAAAGTAAAGCATATAAAAACATATAAACACATAAAATATAAACCTTTAAATACAAACATAACCTCCAAATCCCCAACCCCCTCACAACACCCACCCGGTACCACTTCCCCATTCCCCCCATCCTCCCTCACACCCCTACCCTTCCCACAAGCCCCGCCAACAATCCCCGCAGCCAAAACCTGACAGAAACAGAATGGTCTTGCATTGCCTCTGGAAGGCTTCCAGGCTTGAACACAGGTGAAACTCCTCGGAGAGGAAGTTCCACAACAAAGGTGCGATGGCCAAAAATTAGAGATGTTCACCAGGGACCAATGTCATTTTTGTTTTCGTTTTTCATTTTTGTTATTTAAATCTGTCATTTCTGTTGTCAAAAATATCAATTTTTTGTTTTCGCTTTCGTTTTCATTTTCCATTGGTTTCAATGGAAAACACATTTCTGACCGTACCCTTTTTGTTTTTCATTATATTTGGCTGAAACTTGTACCGCCAATGGAAAGCATTAGGTGTACCAAATTCCAAAAAGACTGGATAAAGGAATCAAATTTGATAAGCAGTTGAATTATATTCTTTTGCAAAACTCTTCATATACATTCTTAGCTGTAACGTCTTTGCTTCACATTTAATGTTGATCAAACTTGGCACGTTTATACCCCTTCCCATATTTACTACCTCTACCAACTTTCAAAAGGATTGGATAAAAGGTCCTGGTGGTATAAGCAATTAACTTATAAATGTATGCAGACAACACCAAGTTATTCAAGGTAGTTAAAACACGAGCAGAATGTGAGGAACTGCAATGGGGTCTTATGACAGTGGGTGCCTGGGAATCTAAATGACAAATAAGATTTAATGTGGACAAGTGCAAAGTGATGCACATAGGGAAAAATAATCCGAACTATGCGTACACAATGCTGGGTACTAAGCTAGGAGTTAGCACTCAGGAAAAGGATCTGGGGGTGGTTGTGGACAATACAATGAAATCCACAGCACAGTGTGTAGCAGCAGTCTAAAAAGCAAACAGAATGTTAGGAATTATTCGAAAGGGGATAGAGAATAAAACTGAGGATGTCATAATGCCTCTATACAAATCAATGGTGCGACCATGCCTTGAATATTGTGTTCAGTTCTGGTCACCCCATCTCAAAAAAGACATAGCTAAACTAGAAAAGGTACAGAGAATGACAACAAAAATGATCAAGGGCATGGAAGGGCTCCCGTATGAAGAGAGGCTTGGGAGGTTGGGGCTCTTCAGCTTGGAGAAGAGACGATGGAGAAGAGATACGATAGAGGTCTATAAAATCATGAGTGGTGTGGAACTAATAAACAAGGAGCAGTTATTTACCATCTCAGCTAGTACTAGAGTTAGGGGACACTCCATGAAACTCATGGGTGGCAAGTTTAAAACAAATAAAAGAAAATATTGTTTCACTCAGCGTGTAATTGGATTGTGGAATCTACTGCCAGAGGCGGTGGTAAGGGCCAGTACTATAGCTGAGTTTAAAAGAGGTTTGGACAAGTTTCTGGAAGATAGGCCCATTAGCAGCTATTAGCCAGACAGGATCAGGGAACATGATGGGAGCTTGGGGGAAAGAACAGGGAATGGATCCTCCATTTTGACCTGTTGGGTGCTTTCTCCCAAGCTACCGTGATTGGCCACTGTCAGAGACAGGATGCTGGACTAGATGGGCCATTGGTCTGACCCAGTATGGCACTTCTTATGTTCTTACGTCTGACAGTAACATCTTTGTAGTCCAACCAGTGTACATGAAATTTTGCAGGGCTATATATCACACTTTCATGATCATCTCTGCCAAATATCAGAAAGTTGTGATAAAGGGTCCCAATTTTATATGCCTGCACAGCATATGCAGAGAAGGAACCTATGCCAGGAATTCTCTAACGTGTCACTGGGTATAAGATCTGTTTGTGATGCCAATTGGCCAGCAGAAATGTCAACTAAATATCCTCATTCTGTGCTGTGACCATCCCAACTTCTCTCCCCCACTTGTTACTGGAAAGTCAGAAGCATCTGTTTAGGAAAGAGCCATTAGTGATTCTCGTATGTCCTCTGTCACGGTGCTGCAGGATGTGATTGTGATAATAATTGGCCAGCATGAATATATAAACTATGTCTCCTTATTACTGGGATGCTATCCCCAAAGTCCCAGTTATGTGCCTTCTATGCCCGCCTCAGGGCTGCCCCATCTGCCCATCTTGAAGCCAGTACCGATTGCTCCTATAAAGCTGGAAGTATGCAGTAATTGGCCAGTGAATGTGTCTGTCAGTCTTTTGGGTTGGTCCACATCCTCCCTCCTACAGCCTTCCTCCCTCTGCCATTCCAGGTGCCTGCCTCTGACTGGTACTGCATGTGCTACTATTTAAACTAAAACTAAACTAAACTAAACTGCCTAACTGAGTCAGACCAATGGTCCATCTTATCTGGAAAATGGTCTTCAAGGGGACAACTTCAATTTCTTATAAAATTGGGTCCCTTTATCAAATTGTCCTGTAGTTTGGCAGAGATGACAAGGAAGGTATGTGATACATTCCTGCCATATGTCTTGTAAACAGGATGGAATATACAAATGTTACAGCTGCAAATGTATTTTCAAGTTAATGTCTTATACCATCAGGAACCTTTATCAAATCTTTCTGAAAATTGGCAGGAGTGTTAAGCTTGTGGAGGGACATAATATTCACAGGCTTCATGCAAATTGGATGGAAGATAAAGACGATGTAGCCGTGAATGTGTATGGAACTTTCCTTAAAATCACAACATTCACTTGCTTCTAAAATTAGTCTCCTTTATCTAATCTTTTCAAAATTTCGTACACATAGTGCCCTCCGTTGGGGGTACAAGTCCCCCAAGTTTCACCAAAATTTAATAAGAATCAAAAAGGTATAGTCAGAAGTACGTTTCTTTCTATTTTTATTATTATTTGTCATTTTTGTTATTGCAATAATGATAATGAAAACGACAATGTTTGTTATCATTATTGTAATAACAAAAACAACATGCACGCCCTTACATGACGAGAATGCCCTCTTCGTGGTTGAGACCCAGCGAAAAAACAAAGTCTCCAGGAGGGCGCCCCCAGACAACCTCAGAGGCCGTAACAGGACTCACGGAGCCAGGCAATCCCTCAGATAAATGGAGCCCAGTCCATTTAGGGTACTGGGGTATTTTTCATCATCCCCTGGGGACCTCACATGTGGAGTTCCACAGGGTTCTATTCTGTCCCCTCTCCTGTTCAATGTGTATATGCAGCCTTTGGCCGAGGTCGTGAGAGGGTTTGATGTTCAGTGTCATCAATATGCTGATGACACCCATCTATACCTCTCTTTTTCAGCCAAACCAGGCCTGGCAGTCTCGGTGCTTATGTGGTGTTTGGTGGCCGTGGGAAACTGGATGAGGGTGAGCCATCTGAAGCTGAATCCCAACAAGACAGAGGTGATGTTGGTGGGAGGGTCCAGGGAATTGGTGCCTCCCATCATTTATGGGGTTTGCCCCTCTCCGGTCCCTCAGGTTTGTAGTCTGGGGGTGCTCCTGGACCCACAGCTCCGCCTGGATGCCCAGGTGGTGGCTGTGGTGAGGAGCGCTTTTGGCCAGCTACATCTGGCACGACGGCTTTGGCCATATGTCTCGGACTCCAACCTGGCCCACTCCCAGCCATGCCTTTATCACCTCAAGACTAGACTACTGTAATGCACTCTATGTGGGGCTACACTTGGTGACAGTCTAGAGACTGCAGCTGGTGCAGAATGTGGTGGCCCGTCTCCTTACAGGGACAGGTCATCGTGAACATATAACACCTGAGCTCCATTCATTGCACTGGCTGCATTCAAGGTGTTGGTTCTTACCTATAATGCCCTACATGGTCTGGGCCCCACTTATCTGCGGGACCACCTCACTCCCTGGATCCTGGATTGGCCCCTGTGTTTGGCCGGAGGCACCCTTGTTGAGGTCCCCCAAGTTTCTCGGGTGGCAACCATGGGGAGGGCATTCTCGGTGGCCGGTCCACAGCTGTGAAACTCCCTCCTGGTGATGGTGCGGCTGACCCCAGATCTCCTCTCCTTCTGATGACAATGTAAGACCTAGCTGATCCGCCAGGCTTTTGATGGGGGAAGATGGTGGGAGGGATGGGGATTTATAGATCCTTTAAATTACATTGTAAATGTATTTATAGTTTTTTAAATTTTTATTGTGGTTTTATAATGTTATTTTTCGTATTTTTCTTTTCTATATGTACACCACCCTGAGCTGTCTTTAGGCTGGAGGGTGCGGGATAACAAATTTAAGTATAAATAAATAAATAAATAAAATTTAAAGGTCATCACCAGCACCTTGAACTGGGCCCAGAAGACTATTGCCAGCCAGTGCAGCATATGGAGTAACGGTGTTACATGCTTGCGGCAGCCTCTCCCCATAAGGAGGTGAGCCACTGCATTCTGCACCAGCTGCAGCCTCTGGACCATCACCAAGGGCAGCCCCACGTAGAGTGCATTGCAATAGTCTAGCCTTGAGGTTATGAAAGCATGGACAACCAGATCTGAGTCCAAGGGAAAAGGTCGCAGTCTCCTCACCAGATGGAGTTGGTGAAAAGTGCTCCTGGCCACCACTGTGACTTGGCAATCTAAGCGCAGCAAGGGATCCAGAAGCTCTCCCAGGCTGTGAGGCCAATCAACCAGCGGAGACCGGATCCCATCAATAAGAGGAGTTTCAATCCACTCCAGGGCACAAGACAGGCCAACCATCATCACCTCACTCTTGTCAGAATTCAGCTTCAGTTAACTCACCCTCATCCAGTCCCTCACCGCAGCCAAGCAACGAGTAAGCACCAAGACTGCTGGACCTGGGTCAGATGAAAAAGAGAGGTAGAGCTGGGTGTCATCACCATACTGATGGCACCTCACCCTAAACCAAATGACCTTGCCCAGTGGCTGCATATACACATTGAACAAGAGGGGAGACAGAATGGAACCCGAAACCCTATAAGGGAGATCCCGAGGAGATGATGAACAATTGCTCAACACCAACCGCTGAGACCTTCCAGCCAAGAAAATGTGGGACCACTCAAGAGCAGTTCCGCCTACTCCAGCCAGGTCCTGCAGGTGAGTCAGCACTACCTCATGATCAATGGTATCAAAAGCCACTGAAAGATCTAATCAAATCAACAGATCTCTATTACTCTCACTGTCGCCCCCCACTTCTACACGTCATCAATCTCTCCCTTTACACAGGCTCCTTCCCCTCTGCCTTTAAGCATGCCACTGTCTCCCCCACCCTCAAAAAACCCACCCTAGACCCATCTGACCCCTCTAGTTACCGGCCAGTCTCCCTCCTTCCCTTTGCCTCAAAGCTTCTGGAACATGTTGTCTACTCCCACTACCTGGACCTCCTCTCTGCCAACTCCTCCCTGGACCCTCTCCAATCTGGCTTCCGCCCACTCCACTCTACTGAAACTGCCCTGGCCAAGATCACCAATGATCTACTTGTCACCAAATCTAAGCACCACTACTCCATTCTTGTCCTCCTTGACCTCTCTGCTGTCTTTGACACTGTCGACCACTTACTCCTATTGGACTCATTTTACTCTCTGGGCTTCCGTGGCTCCGTCCTTGACTGGTTCTCCTCCTACCTCTCTGACCGCTCCTTTAAAGTCTCGCTCCCCGAGTCAAACTCCTCCTCCCTCCCCCTCTCGGTTGGGGTCCCCCAAGGCTCTGTCCTTGGCCCTCTCCTCTTCTCTATTTACACCCTGTCCCTTGGCAAAATTATTGCCTCCCA